>RJWH01000857.1:234646-395254 GCA_004363575.1 Solenodon paradoxus
AAAAAAAAAAAAAAAAAAAAAAAAAAAAAAAAAAAAAAAAAAAAAAAAAAAAAAAAAAAAAAAAAAAAAAAAAAAAAAAAAAAAAAAAAAAAAAAAAAAAAAAAAAAAAAAAAAAAAAAAAAAAAAAAAAAAAAAAAAAAAAAAAAAAAAAAAAAAAAAAAAAAAAAAAAAAAAAAAAAAAAAAAAAAAAAAAAGAAACCAAGTCAGTAGCAAGATGTAAATAATAAAAAGTAGAGAAGTAAATGAAATAGAGATCAAAAAGACAATTCAAAGGATTGATTAAATGAAGAACTGTTTCTTTGAAAAGATGAGCAAAACAGACCTTTAGCCGGACAGCACAAAGATATAAAATCAGATATTAAAGGAAAAGTTACAACAGATACTACAGAAATACAAAGGATCATCAGAGTATTATGAACACATAAAACATGGCAACAAATTGGATAATTTAAAATGGAAAAATTCTTACATACTATTTTCTAAGAAAAAAATCAGGAAGAAATTAAAAAATCGAAACAGACTGATCACGAGGGAGGAAACTGAACGTGTAATCAAAAGTTTCCTCCAAAACAGAAGCCCAGGACCAGATGGCCCTCCCTACTAGTGACTATTTCAAAGAAGAATCAATACCAATCCTTCCCAAACTCTTCCAAAACACTGAAAAAGAGGGAACATTTCCAAACACACTTTATGAAGTCAATATTACCCCAATTACAAAACCAGACCAGGACAGCACACAAAGAGACAAATAAAACTATAGGCCAGTATTATGAACTAAGATGCAAAAATATTCATCAAAATACTAACAAACAACTCCATAAAAAAAAAAGTCACACACCATGATCAAAGGATGCAAGACTGATTCGCAAGTGCAAACCAGTAATATGACACACAACATTAAAAAAAGAGCAAAAATAGTATGATCATCAACAGGTGCAGAAAAGGCATTTGATAAGATTCAAAACCCTTTCATGTCAAAACCCCTCCGAGTGCGCCCTGGTGGCCTGGCAATTTAGTTTACCTGGTATAGTTCACATATGCCCCCTGGTCCCCACTCAAGACCCAGGGCCCAAGGAAATAATCAAGATGAACAACTTAAAATAAATAAAATGTCCTTCGTCCTCTCTTCTTGCCTGCCTGCTTACTTGCCTGCTTTCTCTCTTCATTCCTGCCTGTGCCTTTCCTTTACAAAAAAAAATAAAAGCTCTAAAAATAGATATAGGTACAATATATATCTCACGATAATAAAGGCCACATATGACAAACCCACAACCAACATCATACACCACAGCGAAGAACTGAACGTTTTTCCTCTAAGACTGGGAACAGGCAAGACATTTTCACCACTATTATTGAATAGAGTTGGGTATCCTAGCAAGTGTAATTAGATAAAAGGAAGTAAAATTCATCCAAATTGGAAAGGAAAAAGTAAATCTATCACTATTTTTAAATGACATGGTAAAATGTAGAGCGAATCACAAAAATTCTTGTAGAAAGCTATTAGAATAATAAATGCATATAGTAAAAAACTGTTAGAATAATAAATGCATATAGTAAAGTGGCAGGATACAAAACTAAATATACAAAAATGTATTGCATTTCTATATGCAAGTAGAGAGCCAGCAGAAATAAACAGGAGAATAGCTACTCTCATTTACAATTGCATCAAAAGAATGAAATACCTTGGAATAAATTTAACCAAAGAAGTAAAATATCTGTACAGTAAAAAACTATAAAATACTGTTAAAAGAAACAGAAGACACAAAGAAATGGAAATATATTCCATACTCATGTATCGGAAGAATTAACATTGCTAAAATGACATTCTTACCTAAAACAATACCCAGATTCAACACAATTCCCAACAAAATCCCAAGGACATTCTTCACAGAACTAAAATGAAAACCACAAAGTTTACTGGGAACTACAGAAGACCTCAATGCCAATCCTGGGAGAAAGGAACAAAAATGGAATGATGATGACTTCCTAACTTCAAACTATACTACAAAATAATGGTTATCAAATCAGCATGATATTGAAATAGTAACAGACACACAGATCCATGTAACAGAATTAAGAACCAAGAAATAAACCCACACTAGGGACTATATAAACCAGTGATTTATGACATAGGAGCCAAGAGCATACAATGAAGCAAGGACAAACCCTTCATTTAATTGTGCGGGGAAAACTGACAGCCCCATGCAAAAGAATGAAACTAGACCACTATATAACACCACATACAAAATTAATTCAAAACAGATTCAAGACTTGGATGTAAGATGTGAAACCATAAAACACACAGAACAATTTCCTTGACATCAGCCTTAGATATGTTTTTGGGGTTGGACTCCTATGACAAGGGAAACAAAAGCAAATATACAAATGTGACCACATCAACATTAAAACTTCTGCAAAGCTTAAAGCTATCTTAATGAATGGGAGAAGATATTTGCGTATCATACATATGACAAGGGGTTAGTATCCAAAATACATTTTAAAAACTCAACATAAAAAGCAATCCAATTAAAAACAGTCAGAGGATCTGAATAGATACATATCCAAAAACAATATACAGATGGCCAGCAAATGGCTAATAAGATGCTCATCATCACTTATCAGGGAAATGCAAATCAAAACAATAATGAGATATCACCTCCTACTTTTTAAGAATGGCAATTATCCAAAAAAAAGCAAAATACCTATATTGGTAAAGATATGAAGAGAAGGAAATCCCTATCACTGTTGGTAGGAATATAAATTGGTACAGTCATTATGGCAAGCAGTATGGAGATTTCCGAAAAGATTAAAAATAGAAATTTCTTATGATCCCGTTATCACACTTGTGGGCATTTATGGGAAAACACTCAGTTGAAGAGATGCATGCACCCTCACGTTTATTACAGCATTATTTACAATAACCAAGAACTGGAAACGACCTCATCGCCCACTGGTAGATGAGTGGATAAAGATGTGATGTGCATACACAATGGAATACAACTCAGCTAGTAACAAAATGAGAGGCTGTCATCTGCGATGTGGGTAACCTACAGGGTATCATGCTTGTAAGATTCAGTCAGAGAAAGACAAACACCCTATGATCTCACTCATAGGAGCATACGGAATTAATCAAGTCAAACAAAAACAGACAGTTTATAAGACCAAATGAGTGGTTACCGGTAGGAAAGAGGGAGAGGGGAGGCATCTGGGGTAAAAGGGGTCAATTATATGCTGAAGAATAAAACAGGACTTAAAAAAAAGAATGAAACCAGAATCTATACGTATTTTAAATAAAATGAAAGTAAACATTTAAGACATTTCAAAATATTAAAAATAAAGAAAGCACACATAGGAAGCAGAAACTAGGCGCGCCGCTGTGGCTCAGCAAGTGTACAGGCCCTGGGCCCAGGACCCAGTTTGGAGACGCAGGGCCAAGGGAAAGAGTGGGGGAAAGCAGTCTAGTTTAAATAAGTCGTTCCCTTGTCACACGCTGGTGGAGCAGCTGTCAGGTCGGTCACCTCCGAAGGCGCACGGGCCACATACCCTGGGTTCATCCAGGGGGAAACAGCCAGTGTGAGCAACCAAATAAAAATAAAATGCCTCTTCCTTCTCCTTCTTCCTGTCTGCCTGCTTACTTGCCTTCATTCCTGTCTGCACCTTTAATAAAAAATAATAAAGGTCGTTTCCCACAAAATATAGCTCTTTATCTTCTTCCTCCCCTTAACTTTTCTCCTTGGAGTCCCCCACACCACACTGCAGGCCTGTGAGGGTCTGCTTCCGAGGTGCCACAGCAGAATTCTTAGCACTGGCAGGCTGCCTGGCATCTATTCTGCACTCAGTAATCACTGAAGCTGAATAAATTCATATTATTTCCATGCACCTAGACATACTGATGCAATAATCCATGACCAGCACTTGCACTCAATTCGTTTTCTCGGGTCATTAAATGAGTTAACGTGGACAGAGCATGACCAACCCCCAAACATGGGACTAGCCATCAGGGCGTGGATTGCCTGCAGCCGTTGGGGGCGCTCCCCCGGGCTCTCTGGTGCCTTCCCCACGCTGACCAGATCTGACTTAGAGGAAAAAACCTCACACTCAGGAGAAACTTCCTTTTATTTCCTAGAGCTCATAGACCACAAATCCCATTGCTTCATCTTGTGTTCCTACTCTCCTCCCCAACTTAAATGTTATTTTCTATCTACCCAAATATATCTTTGCATAGCAAAAGATCGGCACTTCAGTTTAACGTTTTTGCTCCAACAGGAAACTAGATAAAGGCTTTGCTACGGTGGCACAGGCCTTTCCAAAACCCAGCTCCACTTGCTGTCTCTGAAACTTGCAATAAAAGGAAAAAGAAAAAAAAGAAACTGAATTAGAATTCGGCCACGGCCACATCTCTCTTGTATAAAAAGTCACTTGGAGTGTCCGTTGTACAGGCATTTTTTTTTAAGTGCTAGCACCAGGGTGGAAAAACTAACACGGTCACTAGGGTAGGAAGAAACCATGGCAAAGAACTAGCCACCGCGAGGCCCTGCAGAATGGCCGGCGGCATCTGCTCCCAGGGCCTTTATCAGCAGCCTTGTAAGTTCTATTCAGAGCTCTCAGGACGGTTGTTGGCATGATGTAGACAAATTGACGCAAATTAGTTTAGCAGGGGCTATGCAAAGTTTAAGCTTGTAGAGCGACACACGTGGACCACGGAGCAACAGCTCCCGGTGCTCAGCTCAGCAAAGGTGTCGCAGGCAAGGTACTAACCCTGCGGCCTGCCACTCCGGAGGGGGACAGTTTTGCAAACCACCCCTGGAAGCTGGGGAAGGAAGCTGGTTGTGGAAGCCTCGGGGCTCCCCACTGACCCTTTAGGCCCCTGGTAGTTGAGAAAACGGTCCTGAAAGTCACTGGCCCCTAAAACCTGCTGCTGGTGATTTCATGGCCACAGATCTTCAAAGGGCTGGCCCCCAAAGATTAAGGGGCTTCCATCATTTGGTTCTTTGCTTTGGGTTCAGATAGCTCCAGACAATTCCCTTTGGGCTGGTGTCACACAGACCACCTACAGGGGCCTTCTAATGGTATTTACAGTAATTTAATCACGGCACAGAGCTTCAG
Source organism: Solenodon paradoxus (assembly GCA_004363575.1). Lineage (NCBI taxonomy): Eukaryota > Metazoa > Chordata > Mammalia > Eulipotyphla > Solenodontidae > Solenodon > Solenodon paradoxus. The sequence goes on from RJWH01000857.1 coordinate 239,753, forward strand.
AAGACAGGATTTTCCAAGATTGATACTACAGGTGGCGCAGGCAGTTTTAATCCCCTAAATCCACAGAGAAATGGTCCAAATAAAGCAGCTCTGCAGAGTTTGGAAACCACTGCATGGAGTTTTTTTATTTTTCTTTTCTTTTCTTTTTTTTTTTTAAGGGAGGTTGGGAGGGGGAAGGAAACTGGTTCCTGTGTCACAGCTTCTCTCCTTTGCATACTACTACACACTCCACTCCCACATGATATCCATCTGATCACACCCCCTCGGCTCGGGACAGAAACACACCAGCCGTGCACGTGTGTGCTGCTTGAGTATTGGTTAGGGGTGGGGTTTCTAGGAAGGACACCTGGAGGAATAAGGAATCAGGGTAGGAGATGCTTTAATCTCACTTCTATTCTCCTGTACTGTGAGTTCTTTAGCCTTCAAACACTTTTGACACAAATATTTAAAATAATTTTTCAATGAACTCATAAGGTAATTTTTCCTGCAAATATTAAATCCCAAAAGTCAGAAATTTATAATTCAAGTTGCCTGCCTACCTATCTACCTTGATTTGAAGAATATCTTTCCCTCTGCGGGGGAGTGGGTAGGGGGGTCCTCAGCTTTCCTATCTGTAAAATGGAAGGAAGGCCCCATCCTCTCAGAGATTTAGTGACTGGAGTGTAAAGACAGCACGGGCAGCGACTGCCATCTAGCGGCCCAGCCGGGCCATGCGGGTCCAGTTTTTCCCAGGCATTTTGAAAGAGGTACATAAAGACTGTTATTCAAAACAAAGACTTCACTGGATGTCTGGGCATCCTGCAGCCCCTAGGTGCCTTCTGGAACAGGGGAGAGTTACAAGCATCTTATACTCTTTAGACATTTACTATCTTTAGACGTTTAATAAACAATTCTGAGCCTGTAATATTTCACTAACAGTAAAAGCCTCACTGCAATCGTGGCTAAAAGGACTGTGGGCATGTGCCAGGCTACTCAATGTAACAGGCATTGCTTGGGTACCTCTAAGTGTGCAGGGCACTGTACCCCTGTGTGGCAGAAAGAGGCAGGAATTTGGGGTCATGTAGGTCAGGCACTCCCACCTTTTGGAGACCTATTCCTGGCTAGCCCGTGAGTCTCCAGCAGCCAGCCTTGGTGCATACCAGGAACTTAATAAATGCTTGTTTCCAATGAGTGAGTAACGGAGTAAACAAATGACTGGCTTTGATTTCGAGTTCCTTGTTCATGAGAGCATTTTCTCCTCAGGTTCTTGGTTTGAAACTATAAAACAGAAATGCTTCCTCACTGCCGATTACCAGGACCCAGTGATTTAACAGGGACGATGCCTCTTTCAGCTGGAAAATGCTAAAAACCAAAAAGTGGGATAGGGAAATTTCCACATTTCAAGGCTCAGCAATCATTTGGTTTGCATGACTAAGACATCGATGCTTTACTTCCCAAGTTGACTATTTCCATTTGAAAATTAGAGAATGTTTTTTGCCACATATTCCAAGTCCACTGGACTAGCTAGAAGGGATAGTGGGAAAATCACCCAAAGGGAAAATAACTCAGTGCAACACACACAGAAATTGTTCTTTCCCTCCAACTCTGCCCTTTCCTGGCAAATGAATATATTGTGCTCTTTGTTTTAACTGCATCGCCGGGTTTCCATATATGTAAACGGCAGGTGTCGAATTAAACGCCAGAGTCTTTTCCTTGTTAAACAGAATCCACACGGTGGCCCACCTACTATGGTAAGAAACCATGATATACTGCCACCTGTTGGTGATACATTGAACTATTTTTAAATGTCATGCATAGCTGAAGTTTAGTATTTAAACACTGCTGACTACAACCTAATGATTTACACACAGTATAAACGCATTCCAGTGCCAACAGAAAGAGGTCTTTTCCCTCAAAGAAATAATAAAAGTGGACCCTTAAGCATTCAGTACCAAGTACTTCATACAACTTAAATCCTCATAACCACCTTACAGGAAGTTCTGTGATTATCTCACTTTACAGATGAGGAAACCAACAGTCAATGAGGGAATACCTTGTTCCAGGTCACATGGCGGGTAGGAAGTTGGAGGCAGAACTCCTGCCAGTTCTTTCTGACCTCAGGGTCATGAACACTTGTGCCTCTCACCCCCCCAGATGTAACCTCCCAGCTTCTGCTTAGAAAAGTACTTACTAAAATTGTATAAACTACAAAGAAAAAAAACAAAAAAATACCTTGAAACCCTACAACTAAAATGAACGCAACATTTGTATTTGTGCACACCTCTCCGGTATTTTAATTCTCACATTATGACTCCGTTTGTACCTGTATCCACACTTTTTTGTCAAAAGATCTCCTTTGCTAGTTCACTAATTTATACAATTAAATTTAGTAAAGTTTAGGTAGAAGTACAATGAATGAGATTAAAGAAGAAAATAACATGATCAGCACACTTCTGAGGCTAACAGTCTAGAAGAATAATCACAAGGAAATACTCTAGAGGAAAATCATTCCAAAGAATGGCAATGCGGGAGGCTAGTCGGCCCTGGTAGATCACAGAGGGCTTCCTTGAGGAGGTGATGCTTAGAAAGATATGAACATTTCATGCCTGTAGCAATTCTACAGCAAACACTAACTTTCCAAGCAATTCTTGGCTTCACAGAGTGGAAGTCTTGCCCTCTCCACTCTTCCCAGCAGGCCCAGGCACGGATCAGTAAGTCCTTCCTGAAGCAGATGGAGGAATGAGGATAAGAATGTTATTCTTCTCTTACTGCAGGATATTTACAAGTCATTCTTTTGGGACCTCCCTTCTGCTGGCCTCAGGGAGAGAAGTCTCCCTGCAAACACGGCACCTCCACTCAGCCCTGAAGGGATTTAGGGGACTAGAGCCTGAGCCTAGTTTTCACCTGAGATCCTGGAATCAATTCCTAGGGGGTGGGGAGGCCTGCTTCACACCTGTTCTCAATCCTAACTGCACAGTAAAATCACCTGGGCTTGTTGGCACCCTTAAGAGATTCTGATCGCGATGGTCTAGGGAAGGAACTGAATCTCGGATTTTCAAAAGCTATCCATGTGTAGCATTTAAAACATATCTGCTGCCTTCTTCCTCCATCTTCAAACTTTTTTCCTTGGCTTCTGATGTGGTTCTGATGACATGACCTTCTGATCCCTTCATGTCTGTATAGTGATGGATTTCCTTTCTTCTCTGGGGCCCCCAAAGTCAATATTCCCTGTGGTCCTTTCTTCATTTTCTTTTCTAATAGTTGATTTTTGGCATCACCTACACTTTTGAAGGCCCAAACCCAGTGTTACCATTTTCTTTTCCTCCTTTAAGTCAATACCTGGAGAGCTGGTATCTAGTCATCATTTCTGACTATAAAATGTTATCTATTAGTTTCCTAGCACTGGTAGAGCAAATCACTACAAACACAATTGCCTAAAGCAGCACACGTGTACTTACCTGACAGCTGTCGAGGTCAGAAGCCTAAAACTGCTCTCACTGGGTGAAAACCAAGGTGTCAGAGGGGCTGTGTTCCATCTGGAAGCTCTAAGGGGAAATGTTTCCCTCCCTTCCCCAGCAGACTGCCGCACTCTTCGGCTCTGGACTCCTTCCATCCGAAAGCCACCAATGGCTTGTTGAGCCTGGTTTCCCTCCTATTTAAGGATTCTGTGATTACACTGGCCCCTCCCATGGAACACAGGATAATCTTCCCCTTTTCAAATCAGCTGGGTAGCACCTTAATTCCATTTGCAACCTTAACCCCCAAGCCCCTGTCATGTGCCAGAACAGACTCACAGCTTCAGGAATTACAACGTAAAGCTCTGTGGAAGCCATCATTCCACCTACTAGTCATTCCTTCCTCCAACTTCACTGCATCTAGGACCGTCTTTCATTACTTCTCATCTAACTTACTGATAGTAACCTCCTTACTGGCTCCTCTTTTAGTTTTTCCTCCTCACTTTTCCTACAGGGGACGATAGAATCAGTCTTCCCAAAGACAATTCAAATAATTTGCTCAAAAATTTTCAGCATAACCCAGTATACCTGCTTCGGTAATATTCAGTAATATAAAATAATTAAACTGTTACTTTATATTTGTTTTAACTGCGTCATAGACTAATTGGATGAAGAGGCTACATTTTAATGTTTGAATTTCATTGAATGGATCGTTGATTTTATTAATTTTGTCAATATTTCTTTTATTAGCCAGGATACTTCAAAAACAAACTTTCTTTCCACTATTTGGTTGTTCTTATAATCAAGGCAGATCAAACACCTTTGCTACTTTTATTTATGAATTTTCAGAAAGATAAATTAGCTCTCTAGCCACTTCCAAAAGGACTTGGTGTCTTTGGTTTGAATACCATCTTAAACTCATGGGTTTAGTTGATGTATTTCACTCTCCTACGGTTGTCATTTTTAAGGATGCTCAAAAGTGTTCCATCTTTGGTCAGTGGTATCTCTTCAGCCTGATTCCTCAGTCCTTTTGATAGAAACTCTAGTAAGTTTTGGTAAGTGTTTAATTATCTTCTTTTCCTAAACAGTCACTTCTACCTACCTTGCTTTGCTCACTTCATAGTTTATTTTAGAACTTTCTCCACAGTACTAGACAGAGATTGGCCTCATTACTCAGCACAGGTCCCTATGATCCCCTCACCCTGATGGCTGAAGCTGATTCGATCAGCTGTGGGTCTCGGGTGGCTTCCAATCTCCGCTGTGACAAACAGTGCAGCAAAGTACAATCTCGTGCAGACCTCTTTCCACATTTTTACCAGTGAATTCTTGATATAAATTCCTAGAAAGTTGGACTTCTGGGTCAAAGAGCATCTGCATGAGTAATTTTGCAAGATACTGCTAAATTCCTCCCCTGAAGTTTGTGCAGATTTTTCATTTGTCAGCAATGTATTAAAGTGTCTATTAAACACAGTCCAATAACAGTCTATTTGTCCAAAAGGATTTTTGCCAATCTGATAGGTGGGAAAGGAGATTTTATTACAAGCCAAGTTGAGCTACTTTGCAATGTCTTTGTATATTTTTATATACCCAATATCTCTAGTTCATTTTTCTCTGCAATTCTTGGTCTTTTTTTCTATTTTTAGAGAAATTGCTTATATTAAGAACATTAACCCTTCATGACAGCAGTTGTAAAAATGTTCTGTTTGCCATTTGTGTTTTAACTTTAAGTGTTTTCTGTTTTTTTTTGTCATGTAAATTGTTATGGGCTGCAATATTTCCCCCCAAATTCCTAAATTGAGGTACTAACTTCCAGTACCACCGAGTATGATGGTATTTGGAGAAAGGCCCTTCAAAGAGGTTACTAAGGTAAAATGGAGTTTTATTGAGGGGCCCTGATTCAATATGACTGATGGCCTTACAAGAGATTAGAGCACAGACACGTGGGGCATTCCATATGAAGACAAAGAGAAGATGGCATCTACTGACCAAGGAGAAAGGCCTCAGAAGAAACCAGCCCTGTTGGCTTCTTGATCGCAGACTTCTAGTCTCCAAAATCACGAGGAATAGTTTCTGCTGTTTAAGTCACCAAGCAGTGCTTGTTACTGGCAGTTCCAGCGAACTCGAACTTTCATCAGTCTTCTACCCTCCTGCTTCTAGGTTCAGAGGTTAGTAAACTCCTCCCACTCCCAGTGGAGAAATTCACTTATTATTTTCTCATATTTGCATCATTGTATCCGCCCCACAGTAACTGACTTACAAAAGTGATGAAGTTAACCCAAAACATTCTTATATACCTGTCATCCAGTTTATGCTATTTTTAACATCTTACAATAGTACCGTTATCAAAATGAACAACATTAATACACTGCTATTAACTAAACACACTCAGTTTAGACTAAACTAGGGTTTTTCTAATGTTCTTTTTGCTTTCCAGGATCTTGTCCATGAGACAACATTACATTTACTTGTTGTGTTTCCTTAAGAGCTCCCAGGTTGTGTGAGTTTTGCAGACTTGTCTTGTTTTAATGACTTTAATACTTTACAGGAGCACTGGTAAGGTATTGTGGGACACATCCTCCCACCGGATAGACTGGGCATGTGGGATACTGGAAGACCACAGAAATAGAGCGCTATTCTTCCCCAGCCCCCACCCCAATCTATGGTACTTCTTTATTGGAAAAGAACGTAACCATTCACATCAGAGACTGCAGAAGAATATTAACTTAATTTTGCAATTCTGGAACATACAGACTTCATGATAAAGGATTCTTCAGCTTTCAGAGTGGGGAACAAGAAGAAAGAGCATTTAGGATAATGTTTCTTAAATTTGGCTCCTTTCTTGGGAGAGGGGGCTGCAGAATTTTAAAGATAATGTTTTAAATTTTGTTTTACTTTTGTTGGTAATCCAAGTGAAATGAACACACACATGTTCAGACTCACACGGATGATCATTTTATGGAACGGTGCTGTGATGTGGTCACCTGTACCACTGACCCCACTGGCACCACACGAAGACCAAGCATGCTTAACTTTCATGTGGAGTTTCTCACAGAGTCCTCAGACCCTTCACAGAACTGTTGAATATTTCCTATTCAATCTGTGAGTTGTCAAGGTTTAGAACACTGGTTCAGATAGAGCGGGGATGCAAAAAAGCACATTCAAAACACCCACTGATTTCTTAGTACGACTCCATAATGTCAAACTCAATAAGATAATTTCGACTGATGGGCATAGCAGAAAACCAACTATAGATTACTCCTAAGGGACCGAGAGTAAACTTGGTTGAGAAACACAAGAAGTAGCGAAGTCGAGCACATGGAAATTACTAAGAAATACAGGTCAAAGAGAAAGAACATCTGTTGGGTTGGTGAGTGACTGCTAAGCCATAAGTGAGCATGGTCATGGACACAAAGGGAAAATCCAGGATACACCCTAGATGTCCATCAAACTTCTCGAACCTGTGGTTTGGGGCAAGTAGGTTCACTTTTAATATTGAGTCAAAAAAAGGAAAAACTAATTTTGAAAAAAAAAATTCACCTCCCAGCTCTTTTTTGTTGTTAACTTATTTCAGAATTTTACATAAGCCATTGCTTTCGCTAAGTGATGATTTCCCCAGGTCTGTCCGCCAGGAAGCACTGTCATCATTTGCAAGGCCATCCTGCTCCCAAGGGGGCTATTATCTTGGGGTCTGCTTGGTGATTACTGTAGAGGTCCCATTTGCATTAGCCATTTCAACAGTTCCCTCACTCAAATGCATACTTATTAAATCAGTGCCTCCACCTAAAAAATCTTTTCCAAGAAAGATCCAAGGTACCATTCTGGCTCCTGTGAACTGTTTCGAAAATCTTGAATTTCTTTTGTGCCATGGTTGGCTATGACATGGACAAATTCCACAAAAGCTTCTTTGAAGGGAATTGGCTGGGGAGCTCTTGGGTTCTTCCGCAGCAGGGACAGGTGAGCTTGATGAGTGCAGCCACCTTCCCAGGGTGGGAAGCCAGGCTGACAGGTGACAGCCTTCCTGGAAGGAATCCTTAATTGCAGGTATTGCCCTGGGTGTAAATCTCAGTGTGTCACTCTTATCCCATCAGATCCTGGCACGTGATGTCAACGGGACTTTTTACTGAGGATGTCCATCTGGATCAACTGGCTGAGGTAGAGTTTGCCATGTTTCTCCACTATAAAGTCACATTTTTCTGTCCCCTTTCAGACTCTACTCTTTGGAAAGTCCAGTACACACTCAAGGGCACAAAACATTATCTACAGAAATTACCTGTGTGGGAAATGTGTCTCCTCTCTCTCCTTTACTCATCACTTTATTTACAGCAGGTGGATTCACGGACATTTTATACTTCAAGGTTGCTCACATTTCAGCTTTGGCCATTAGGATTTCTGTAAGGTTGGCTCCTGTGTCCCTTTGATGATCATATTTGGACTTTCTTTGTTTTTAAAGGAAAGGCGCAGGCAGGAATGAAGGTGAGCAGGCAGACAGGCAGGAAGAGAGGAGAAAGCAGCACTTTGCTTATTCAGTTGTTTATCTTGGCTAGTCTTTCCAGCCCTGGGTCACAAACCCAGGTCCTGGGTGTGGACTGCATGTGTGAGAGGCCACGGACTTGACCATGTGCGATAGGTGGCTTTCATTTGTTTTAGCATGACTTTACTTTTGGGGTGGAGGAATCAAGCAGAGGTGCTGTAATGATCTGTGCTGGACTTCCTTCTCTCCATGATTTACAACTAATTTTCTTTTCTTGCATTCACCCTGAGTACTGTGGGCATTTTATTCAGGACTTTATGGAAATGCCTCAACTGGATATAAAGTTGTCTTGTTTTGTTTTAAACCATACATATGTGGGTGTATGTAGTGTGTGTGTGTGTGTGTGTGTGTGTGTGTGTTAGCCATGTCAAAGAAGCATCTATTCTTATTTTATTGGCTTTTAAAATTAAAAAAAATGAGTGCTAAATTTTCTCAAGTACCTTTTCAGCATCTTGGAGGTGACTCTATGATGTTTTCTCCTTTGACTTACTCATTCATTATTTATTCTCCAATAAGAATCATACTGGCATTACTAAAAGAAGCGCACTTGATCCGATTATTTTTAACTGTGCTAGCAGATAATCAAATGTTTAGATTTTCTATTTCCTATAAAATTATTTCATTTCGCTCTTCAACTTTATTTGCACAGAGCTGTTCAATGTCCCTCTATTTTACGTTTTTCTATTTCTCTTACAGCTGCTCACTGTATTTTTATGATATTCATGCTTTTTCCCTTATTTTCTTCTATTGCATTGCACAGATTCATCTCGGATGACCTGGATTGAACACAGGCTTTTCTCCAGAGTGACTGGCAACCACTGGTAAGTATTAACTAGAGGTAAGTGGTATTCTGCCACCAGGGATGTGTGAGTTGTTCCATCGCAGGATATATCCATCCTTCAGCTTGTTTAGCAACACTCATTTTTATAATTTACATACGGTGACAGTGGCACATGGGGTAGGAGGGAATTTCAGTAGTTAAAATGCACCTACATGGCCAGCACATTATAAGGGACACCATTCTGGCTTCCTGGTACCAACATGGTTTTCAAACTAGAGAAGCTTGCTTGCCCTGGGTGACCAAACTTAGCGGCGGGACATCACAGAAGCCTGCGCCTGAGGTCTCTGGGTAGCTTTCAACACACGTCCCTCCTCTGCAGTTGCCTCTGCCTGTCCACACAGTGCAGTGAGTGTAAACTAAGTCTGAGGGGTACTTTCAGCAACGGAGCACTGACAGCTGAGCAATGTGTGATTACTCAGTCAGCTAGTGGTTTCTTGGATGTCCCGATCTTTTTGCTGAAAGATGATTTTACAAAGACTTAGTCTTTTTTTGTTTTTTAACTCATTTCCTGACTTCATCTTTATTCTTTACTTCTGCTTCCTTTCAGTCTATTTATTATTCAGTTTTGAACTCTTTATCCTAATGCTTCATTTCTTTTGGGTCTGTTGTTATCTTATATAAGTACTCCATACCGTGAATTTCCATTTGCGTACTGTTTTGGCTCTATCCTATGGGTTCTGATACGTAGTGTTTTCATTAATGGTGCTTTCCCAAACGACTTAAATGCCTGTATTTCTCCTTTAGATTGACCACTGCAAAGAGTTTAACCTTGGGGAACTGAGGTGGAGCAGTGGTTAAGTCAATCGCCTCTGAAAGACACAAGCCACATACCGCTGGGTTGGAGTCCCGGGTCCAGGGAGAAACAACCAGTGTGAACAACTAAATGGAAATAAAATAAAATGCTTCTTCCTTCTCTCTCTTCCTGCCTGCCTGCCTACTTGCCTTCATTCTTGCCTGCACCTTCCCTTTTAAAAAAAAAGGTTTTAACTTTTCCAGGCAGAAGGGCCATTTTGTTTTGCAATTTAAAAGAATAAATTTCAGTTTTTTAGTACTGTGATAGAGGATGCTACCTATTAATTCTAATTTTTGGAATTTATTGAGAATTTCTTTGAGGCCAAAAGTATGGTCATTTCTTATGAAGTTCCTCAGGCTCTTTGAAAATCAAGTATTTCTTTACAATTAGGCTACAAACTATTGCTCTATTCAATATCTGATTTAGGCATTCTATAGCCTTAATTTTTTTTTTTTTTGGTTCGTTTCTCTTTATATTAGAGTTGAACTAAAGTAGCCTCCTGTGTTTCTATTTAACTCAGGTATTTTTGTAATTTCTACTTAATGTAAGTCAGTCCGTGTATAAAAATTCATATCCGTTGTATCTTCAGAGTCAATTGTTCTAATCTTATGAGTTGTTGTGCTTATTTTTCCAGAATTCTTCTGTCTGGTAAAAAGCTTTCCTTTGTTTTCATTTGCCCATCCTTTCATTCTCTTTTAGCTCACAACTTTTCTGAATCACTTCTTTCAAAGAGTAGATTTCAACGACAGCATCAAGCGGCTCTGCGCTATGACATTATTTTAGTTAGTTGAAGGACACGAAAGACTGCATGGAAGAAGCCTGAAAACATTATGCAAAATGAACGATGCCAGGTATGCAGACATCGTCATCTGACTGGCGGCCGAGTTGCCCAGAATGGGCAAATCCATCAGGATAGAAATGGCACTGCTGCCTGTGAGGGCCGAGTGAGCTCACACATTATAGGAAAAGGACCCCACTGAATTACATACTGGAACTAGGTCAGTCTTGTAAGTGAATTCTATCTCAAGAAAGCTGCTACATTTTTTAAAACTTGAATGGAGAGACCATGTGCTGCTGTATTGCCCACCTCCGTCAGGCTGCTCTCTGTTGCTAGGAATCCAGTTTCGTCAGCCCCATCACCGCTTCTAGAATCTGGAGCTGGCTTGCATCTTGCTAGGGAAATGTATGCTGTGTCTTTGAGGCCAATGTTCTACCTGAACTTTCCACTGCCCAAGCCTCTGCTGTGGGTAAAGGAAAACCTGGTCCCCTTCCTCAAGATGGGACAGATTCCCAAAATGTGAATGTGTGTCAGGTGCCCCCTGGTGGAGTAGAAGTTTGGTCAATGCCTCTGGCAGAATTGCAGTCCACACACATCCCAACGACCTGGGTTTGTGTCCTGGGCCAGGGAGAACCACCAAGATGTACAATTAAATAAAAACGAATAAAAAGCTTCTTCCCCCTCTCTTCCTGCTGCCTGCTGGCCTACTCACCTTCATTCCTGCCTGCATTTTTCTTTAAAAAAAAATTGTGTATCATTCAAATGTGATATTTCTTTGGTTTTCGTGGAAACTTAAAGCAATTACTTAACTACTTACATTGAATTGCTCTTTGACAGAATGTTTACTATTTACATACTTAGAATCTAAGGTGATGTGGATTACTGTTAGTATCTGCAACTTCGCTGGCAAGTTATTTGAAGTATTTTTTTCTAGAATCACTATTTCCCTAAACACACTTTTGGAAACAGTCACATTGCCACATTTAAACAATCGATTGCTCTATGTATAGGAAAACAAGTGTGCTCCTTTTAAGGTTGTATTTTGGAGCTTACGTTTGAATATAGTCAGCAACCATTGTCAGGTGTGATTTTTTTAGTTAATGTTGTAATGACAAATTTATTGCCTGTGATTGTTTAAACATTTTAAATGAAACTGCCCACAAAGTGATTTGAGAGACTGTCACTTGTTTGCATTATGAACAGCCGGCAATCTGTTTGAGATCTGAGATTCTATCAGCCTGCTGCTGTATTTGTAAACAAAGACAAATGTTGCCTTTAAGACATAATTCTAATTGAGAAAAGGGTGTGGATATGAAACTTGATATTTAAAAAAATTAACTTCTTTGATTTTTTGTGTATTATATTTTAAAGCTCTTTTTTGAGAGAGGAGGGGGGAAGAAGGAAGGAAGGGAGGGAGAGAAGCAGGAAGGAAGGAAGGAAGGAAGGAGCTAAAGAAGCACTTTCATTTTTGATTGTTCTCCAGGGCCTCGTCATGAACTGAGATGCTTGGGCTTACATGTCCACTCCCCAGCCCCAAATGGTGGCTTAGCACCTGAGTCACAAGACAGGTCAAAACTATTCTTAAAATATATTTTCATAGTTCAAAAAACGTTAGGTACATATCCCTTTTCTCTTCCTCTTTCCCTGTTCTTTCCCCTTTCCTTCCCTTCAGACTGTTAGGACGTGGTAGAAGGCCTTCTCCCTGCCCCCAGTCTGCCAGTAATTCACCGCGGCACTGTGGAGGCTGTAGTTACGTTCTGCTACTGTACTATGGAGATGGCAGCTACGTCCTGTTATCGTGACCGAGGACAAGCAAGCATCGCCTCCCTACTCCGCAGCTGTGTATATCTGAGTTGCCAGTAGAAACCACACGTGGCCAAGGAGATGAATCAGTACCTCAGCGTATAAAAGAAGCTCCCCTAGAGCCCCCACCCCCACCATTGCTCAGCTTTGGGCAACAGTACCCCTGAGCCAGCACCAGTGCTATTTTCTCCACCTTTGAGTGCCCGGCTGTCGTCTTCTCGCTGTCTGGAGGCGTAACAGGGAGGAAATGGCCAAGTGGGCTTCCACAGCAGGGTAGGGAGACAGGGTCCACATGGTGTGTGAGCACAGGGGATCTCAGAGCACAACACAGTGAAGAGGACGCCATCGTTGGGTGGTGGTGGCGCCTGTGGTGCTGAAACCCACCTGGGAGGGAAGGCGTCCACGTGGAAGAGGGGGCAGTGGGGGACTGATTTATCAAATAAGTAAATGCATTAAAATAATGGGACCCAGATGTCTCATTGTCAGGGAGAGGGCAACTGAATAGGAAAAGAAAGCAAACATGAACCCCGAGGTGTTAACTTGGAATTAGTGTGAACTCACAGTTGTTACTATGCATGAAGAAGTAAATACAGTCATAAATGTGTATTTGTTCAACTTAATGACAATGAGGTTACCCAGAGCCAGATCCTGGTTTACAGAGGCCGATTCTGGATTCATTCTCCACTAAAAACAACCAGGGTCTCCTCAGTGAAACGATGATGGGGGCTGGGACAGGCAAGCATAAGATAAAGCACTCCATCTTCTTCTGGCGCCGGAAATTTAGAAATCGCTCAAAGAGTAATGGAGACATGTTCAAAGGACATAGAAATCAACTTACAAGGAGCTCCTATTAGTCAACTCTGGGACACTTGAGCATCAAGATAAACAATGACAGTGATGTGTTATAGTCTATTGAATAAAATAGAAATGCATCTAGCCTACTAATTTAAATCAATTACTGTGTTTTCTTGTGTATAATGCACACATTTTTGGCCCAAATTTGTGAGCGAAAAATTAGGATGTGCATTATATATGGGTAATACTAATTCTGTATCTATGTTTTTTACTTATTTTATTCTTATGTTAAAAGTGTAAATCTAGAAATCAATAATGATATTTGTAAGCAAAATAAAATGCTGGAATACAATAATCAGTTTTGTTGAATTTATGATGAACTTGCAACAAAAGTAATTTCAGCCAAGGATTCAACAAAACGAAATGAAGAGTGATGTAGTGTTGTCCGCAGAGTAAGTGACTCTGACTTGACAGGAGAGGTAATGCCAACTTTACTACCACAAGGTGGACAGCGTGATACTGCTATTTGTACACTGCAGGCAGCTGTTAGAAATCCAGCTAATATTTTTACAAAAATGCAGACACTGCAAGCTTTAAGCTAACAGTTATTAAATAAGCTAATGAACATGGCCACAGAGCTGCCGAGAGATACCTTGCACCTCCTCCTATAGGGAGTGTCTCCATTGTGGAGGAAACAGGAAGAAAAGCTTCTTGTATCTTTTGTATCTGTTCTTTGTTTTATAATATCAGCTACATAAAATTTCTTGTACCATAATATGTTAAAAAAAAAAAAAAACCCACAAATTCCTTTATAATACAACAAATAAGTACCTAAATATAAACAACTACAAACTTGAATTAAAAAACAGAGATTTTTTTCTTGAAAGTTTGACCCAAAACATGAGTCTGCGTTACATGGCAAAACACGGTAATTAAGCACCACCTCCTCCCAGGCCATCCCAGCTCAGGTGGCTAAAACACAAGCTATGAAAGTCATGGATCCAGGTTCAAGACCCAGGGCCGGGGGTAGGCGGGAAAGCATAAAATTAAAAATAAAATAATTAGTGTGCCTGAGTGGGCAGTGGTAAGTCCACCAGCTCTGGTCGGTGCAGTTCACATATCCCCCAGGAAGCAGGGTTCATATCCCAGGGCCAGGTGTGTGTATGTGGGGACAACCAACAACCAAGATGGACAACTAAAAAATAAATAAAATGCTGTTCCTTTCGACCCCCCCCCCCCCACCTGCTTACCTACATCCTGCTTATCTTCATCCTGCCTGCATCCTTTCTTTAAAAAAGGTATTACTTGCTGAGGCATGGGAATATTTAAAAAATACACAAAACATCAATTATAAAGGAAAAGGAATCATGTTATGGTGTAGTAGGTACCACCTTAAACAGGTGATCCAGATGAGCCTCGTGAGTCATGAGAGAGACTGAAATGATCCGAATGACTGGAGAACGCAGTATCACTCCTGTCACCAGACATCCTGCTTGCCTCTGGCTGCTTAACGGAGCAGCCCAAGCTAGGAAGTGAGAAATCATCTCCCAGGTTCACAGACACTATGGATCAGGATCAGGATCAGGATTTGCCTCAAGGGCAGCAGAGATGAGTTGTCTCTGTTCTGTGACATCTGGGGCCGCAGTTGGGAAGGAGACTAACTTCAGGGGACGACTGAAACTGCTGGAGGATGGACTGTTCTGGAACCTTTTTTATCAGCTTGGCACTGGGGCTGAGATGACACAGGTGGGCCCCGCTGGCTGTCAACCAGAGCATCTTCAAGGGGGCCTTTCAATATGGTTTGGGCTTCTTATAACCTGGTATTTGAATTCTCACAGGGAACATGTCAGGATGAGTCTGTGGAGTGTGTGACTCCAGAGACTTGGAAGAAGCAAAAAGACTTTTTCAATTAGTCTTGGAAGGGAAGCAGCAGCAATTCCATTGGTTTAAGAGGGTCCTTACAGCCCACCGAGATTTAAAGGGAGAGACTTCAGCCTCCACCTGATGGGAATCTAGTGAGGTTCTACTATAGAACATGATGGGAGCTGGGAGAAAGACTGATTCCATATGAAAATCTCAGCTACACTTTGTTTTCCTGTTTGTGTTGCAGGAGTGCTTCATTGCCTTCTGGTGTTGAATGTTTCTGTATACCTCAATAGAAAATAAAACCATAAGAGTTGTTCATGAAGAATTACAAAAAACAGCACAGCAGAGTAAGTCTAATAAATTATTATGAAAAAGATGAGGTTGGAGTAAGTTCAAAGTAATTACTAACACAGATTGAAAAATTGCTTCATTTATTAAAAGTAGGATTATGTATAACGACTATAGTTTTAGTTCCAGATAAATGGAGCTGAAAATCTGCTATAGCTTTGTAACCAATGATGAATTACCTGCATGTATTCTGGTATTTTTTTTGCTCAAGAATAAAATTATCTAATTCTATATTATGTTCCTTTGCATTCCAATTTCTCATTTATCCTACACACACAGCACAGTGTTTTTGAGGTTAGCGATGTTAGAGCATGATCAGTAGTCTGTTTCTTTGTACTGCTGAGCAGTGCTCCATTGAACAGACATACAGTATATTTTCATTATTCCTGGTAGTTATGCTCAATAAAGTTGCTTTGAACAATGAATTAATGAATACTGAATTATTGTCCCTAGGGGAAATACGGGGCTAGATTCCTGCGTAATGCCATTACTCTCAGCTAATCAATACATAACCGTGTTTGGTGTGTTTCTGTTTAAAGAAACCTTATTTAGAGATGTCACCAAGAAAGAAAATTACAGACAAATATCTCTAATGAACATAGATGCAAAAATTCTCAACAAAATATTAGCAAACCAAATTCAACAATGTATCAAAAAGATCATCCACCATGACCAGTAGGATTCATCCCAGGGATGCAAGGATGGTTCAACATATGTAAATCTATTGATGTCATACACTATTTCAACAAGAACAAGGAGAAAAACGACATGGTCATATCAACAGATGCAGAGAAAGCTTTTGACAAGATCCAACAACCATTTATGATAAAAAAATAAAACCCATAGAATGGGAATAGAAGGTTCACACCTCAACATAATAAAGCCATATACGAAAAACCCACAGCCAACATCATAGTCAATGGTGAAAAATTGAAAGCATTTCCTCTTAGATCAGGAAAAAGGCAAGGTTGTCCACTCTCACCATGGCTATTTAATATCAAACTGGAGGTCTTAGCCAGGGCAATCAGGCAGGAAAAGGAAATAAAAGGAATCCAAATTGGAAAGGAGGAAGTAAAACTCTCATTATTTGAAGAGGACATGATTACATATATTGAAAAATCCCAAAACTCTAAGCTATCTAAATAAGATACCTTATTTAATATACATTAATTCACTAACATTAAACTCATAGCAAACAGCACTCTCATTTGTGTCTGGAGGAAGATTATTCAACACATGTATTTTCTCCATAAGGTATATCGTAATTCTTTCGTGCTCAGGAATACTAGACAGCACTTCACCGCTAAGCCTGGATGCTATTTAAACAATAAAATCACCAACAGAAAGCACAGGAAGCTGGACAACCCAACACTGAAGAGATTGCAGAAAGGACCTGTGGACAGTAAGAGAGTTGAAACAAGAAAGCAAAGCACCAACTTGTTTGACCTCACCTGGGAAAACGTAGAACAACTCAAACTGTCTGCTGTTCTGACACACTCATGCTGGAGAGTGGCTGGGAAGTCACTATTGATTTGGGGTTGCACCTAAGTTTTAGTAAATAGATCTACAAGGGTGGACTCCATGAATAATACTGTATTATACTATATTTCATATATATTATATATTCTATATATTTTATCTATTCACTCTCTATGTACTGTATAGTATATTGTATCTATTCACCAGTTGATTGTCATTTTGGTTGTTTCTCTATTTTGGCTTTTACAGATAATGCTGCTGTGGATATTTGTGTAGATCTACGTTTTCATTTCTCTTGGGCAGATATTTAGGAGTAAAACTATAGGTCACATGGTAAGTTTGTCTACTTTTTAAGAAATTGCCAAAATGTTTTTCCAAGTGGTTGTACCATTTTACACTCTCATCAGCAATGTCTGAGGGTTCCTCCGCATCCACACCAACACTAGTCTGTCTTTTGATTACAGCCATTTTTGTGAGTGTGAAGTGATAGCTCATTGTAGCTTTGACTTACATTACCCTAATGACTAATGATTTGGGGCATCTTTTCAGATGTATATGTGCCACTCATATGTCTATCATGGTGAAATATTTATGACAATGTTTTGCTCACTTTAAATTCGGTTCTTTGTCTTCTTTTCATTGACTTGTCATATATTCTGGATACAAGTCCTTTATTAGGTATGTCATTAGCAAATTTTTCTCATTCTGTGGTTTACCTTTCCATTCCAAGGAAGGAGTACAATTTCTGTAAGACCTCTGTAGGAAGTGAAATATTTCTGAATTTTACCTGAAAAAATTAGAAAACTATGAAAGATTTTGAGCAGAAGAGTTGACATAAGCTGACTGAATTTTACAAGATGCATTCTGAATGCTTTATTGAGAACCGTAAAGGTACAAGGTTAAGTGTAAGGAGACTAGTTAAGAGTTCACTACAGTAATTCAAGTGAGATGTGGTGAAGAGCTGGGCCACACAGGTAGCAGTGAAAAGCGTGAAAAATGATTGCGTTCAGCATATATGTTGAAGGAAGATATAAGTGGATTTCCCCCAAAGGTTGGATGTGGGTTACAAGTGGAAGCCAACACAATGTCATGACTTTTGAACTAAACAACTAGCAGGATACAATTGTCGTCAAGTAAGGTGGAAAAGACTATTGGCAGATGGTTTGAGGGGCAAGATCACAAGTTAGGTTATGGACATGACGCATTCTACCTCTTAGTGGAGACTTCCAGTATAGTACTGATGACACATACAAATCTGGAGTTCATGGAGAGGTCTGGACTAGAGGCACACATTTAGGAGTAACCAGTACATATCTATTCCTTAAAGTCATGATACTAGGACGAGATGAGTTACTGAAGTTCCTCAATCTAGGGAGTCACTTTTGATGACAATATCAAGATGAGATGGCACTACAATGTGAGAGCACAATGGCTTGAAAGGCCACTGAGGACCCAGAGCCAAGCACCCATTCACAGGTTCACAGAGGCGCCCCTTCTACACGGACATGAGGCCATGCACAACAAACAGCCTCTAGGGAAGGGAAAAGGTGGTGAAGTCCACCTGAATGATGAAACATTAATTCCTGAGGAGGCTAAATTGACTCTAATAAGACTCCTCACAATGGAAAGTGACTGACTTACTGTTAATAACTGGCAAATTAATTACTAACCCCGGCCATCAGTGGGAAAGGGAGCATCAAAGCAAGTTACAGAAAAATCATCTGTTTTACACATATGGGTTAGTGTGCAACATTCAGATTCTGCTACATTGGTCAATAGTTTGGTCAAGTACATCCATGCTCTTCAGTCTTTATCAGGTTATGACAAGTCCAGCAGATAGTTTACTCCAGACCTCAACAGCTTGATGGGAAAAGATGCTGTGACTTCCACTGTCCATTACAATACACAGAGCTACCATGTACTGAGTGCTCTGACACAGGGTGAACTTGCTGCTCCACCATCACCATAATCCAAGGAGATGAAGACTGTTTAGTCCACATCTTAGACATCAGGCGAAGATGCCCAGACAAGTTAAGCAGCCTGATCAAAGCAGCAGGGTCATGATTAAAACCCAAGCTGGTTACAGCGCCTGGATTTGAATTGACCATATCACACTGCTTAGTCACCGCACCCTGAAACCCAGGTTTAATCTCCTCAGTGTTCCAGGCATTCTGAGGGAAGGGCATACTTAAGACAATATACCAGGGATCAGCTGAGTCAAGGGAGGCTTATCTTTCACAAGCATAAAGGTTCTGACAAATTTGGCTCAAAGTTTGCACTGCTCTAATCCACCTTCCTAAGAAGCATGGGCAGTGGGACTACTGGTCTATTTTGGGACTCTTAACTGACACAGAGGCTCTGAAAAGCTAATTAATCTCTTAGCAAATAAATGACTCGACTCCATGTAAGGATGTGTCCTCAAAGCCAGGAAGAAAAGTAGGTCAAGTTGTCACTGATAACGGATTTTAAGCTTTGCAGTTTTAGATCTAGGAAGAGATTAATATTGACTCCTCCAATATTAATGAAGGCTTGGGGGCTTTCTTTCCTAGTCAATGCTAATAGAAAAGACAGATTTCAAAAAGTGACCTCACACAGCTTTTTATCCTTCTAGAACTCATTTGCCTTTGCATAGTGTTTCATGTTAGCAGAAATCCATCCACCATGATTACAGAAGACCTTATTTAAGATGCAGGCTTTTTATTCACCCATAAAAGTGGGAAAGTATTCTTCAGGATGCACTTGCATCGCCTAAGTCATAGGTCAGCAACTGTTCCCCAACACAGGACAAACGGGGAGGCTCTCTTACTGTAGCTCATACAAATTCCAGGCAAAGCACACTGCATTCTGGGGCCATATGAAAAACTTTAATTCAGTCAGTCTCCCCCTCTACAGTAAACATTCATGTTTGCTCAGCCATACCACTGCAAGTTTGAGTTGTTCTATGTCTTCTTAAGTTCCACCTTACCCACCTTTGTCACTCTCCATGTAACTCTACAATAGAATAGGCTTAATCAGGGGAGCTCTGCTACCATTTTGGATGTTTTGCCCTAATTTAAATTTATTATTACTCCCTTCCATAGGTTGAACACATCCACACTGAAAAGCATCTAGTTTAAGTTCTTGTAAGAGTTGGTAGTCAATACTTATTAACAGATAATCTCAGTTTGCCCTGGTGGAGTAGTGACCACTAACCCCTGGGTTCGAGTTCCAGGCTGGGAAGGAACAACCAGTGTGAACAACTAAATGTGTGAAAACAAAATAAAGTGCTTCTTTCTCCCCTCTCTCTCTGCCTGTTTGACTACTATTGCCTTCATTACTGCCTGTAACTTTCTGTAAAAAATATATATAGTAAATATATATATATATATATATATATATATATACACAGATAGATATACATGTAGATACATATTTCCTCTCTGTACCCTGTGCCAGAAGCTCTAACCCACATCCATCTCTTTTCTACATTCATTCAGTCCTCATTTTCGGACCATTTTGTCATATCTTTGTATTATCCTTTAATAATTTTAATGTGCATATATTTTGCCTTTTTCAAAGGTATAAACTCCTGAAAAATAAGATCTATGACATCTCAAAGTATCAGACACGTGGTGTATAGGATGCCCAATGCAGCAGGTAGCCAGGAGCAGGAAATGGGGGAGGGTGAAAAACAGGAAAACAGAAAACAAAACAAAACAAACCACAAATACAGGCCCTACCCATCAGCTTAAAGTTCAGGGAAGGAGCAAGGTTTACCTTTTGCTGAACATGGCTCATTCTATGCTCTCTAAAAACTTCTGTGGCTTTGACCCTCTGCAGGCAGTGAAGAAGAAACCCATCACCAAACACCCCTAAGTGGAGCCGAGGGCATGGAACTCAGCCAGACCCTCGTAAAGGCCCGAACTCCTGGAACTCAGAGCTGGCTCCTCTCGGAATGACCTGTCTTCTACTCTCAGGGGTGGTCTCTCGCTTTACCCATATTTCAACCTTACTTTTGATTTACCCACCTTCCACCCTTATTTTCACTTTGCTACTATTACAGTTGGGCTCTTCCTAGAGAAAGCAGGCGTGTCTCAGCCTGAGTGGGATTTCCTTAGATCAGATTGGAGATCATTACACTTCGTGTTCCTAGTTTGTCACTGTCATCCCACTCCCATGGGAGGTAGCAAGGCTCCTTCATATTCCTCTGTCCTTTGTAGAAACCCACACGTTGATGTGCGTCAGATCCTGTTTGCCCTCCTTTCACTGTGAAGTCTGTAGGGTGATGACTTGAGAGTTACCTGTCTTCTAGGTGCAGGTAGGAGAAAACCCCACTGATTTGCTAAGGTCGTTGTTTCTGAAGCTAACCATTGTCAAATCATATAACACTGAGTTTGCTTTTCCATAGAGTTATGCTAGGGAGTGATTTGTTACTAAGCTAATTGAATTACTCTGCAGGGTAAACTCATCCCTCCTTCCATCCTTATTTTCACTTTACTACTTTTCAAAAAAAACTTCTGTTTGCTTTACTTTTCCCAAGTCCTGGTGAAACTGTGATGTGTTGTGAGAGTCTTGGGGTAAATCCTCCCCCCAAGACCCCCCCAGCCACCCCCCCGCCCCAGTGGTAACATTTTGTTTAGATTCTATTCTGTTGGCTCCAAGAAACAAAGGTTATAGTTCCCTCAAATAATAAGAGATCACTGAAAGAGCTATCAAGCGAAGACCAACAGTCAGTTGGAAGAGCAGGGCCTGTAGTAGAATCAAACTATAGGATATTTAGTGTTCTGACACTACAGAGGCAGAACCAGGGGTAGAAACCAGGCTCAAACCAGGTTATTTAAATTTTTAATTTAATTTTTTATTTAGGTTATTTTTCTCCAGGCAGATACACTTTTAGCCCAATGACTGTAGTAGGAAAGTTGGTTTGATGCTGATCTGAGTAAGAGTTATGGAATGATAATGAGAGAGGGAATGAGAGATTTCTCAAAAGAGAGTTTAGGGGTAGACTCTCTGAATGAAATGGGTGCCCTGGCCTTCCCTGAGTGGCCTATACGGCCACCTTCAAATTCCATCTTCTTTTTGACTCTAGTTCAAGTGGGTTGTTTCTTACACCAAAATGATCTTTTTCTATACACCAATTTCCTACAGAATTCCTAAGATTACAATATAACAGCAGTCATTTAAAACACATTATTTCAACCACTTTTTGAATTCTTGGGAAGAGAGACCATTGTAGCCTGTGCTGTCTTTTATGACCATGGAGAAGCAAGGGGAGGGAATGCAAAACTGCAGACTACATTGAGCTTGAGAAAATTCTAAGTCATGGGGAGAGATGAGTCAGGCCCTTCAATGGCTGAAAAGAGGAGACCAAACTTTTGAGAGAATCTTTCAACAATTATAGATTCTGTCACAGGTCCAGGATGGGAGATTTGAAGCTAATTGCAGAGCTGGAAACAGAACTAATGCCAGTGAGAAACTTGAATTCAGAGCTAAAAATAGTGTTAAGTTTTTTTTTTTAGAATTCACTGTGGCTGAGCAGGAGACTCTAGGGAAGGGTGATGATATAGAGTTCCAGAGAGGGATATGAAAATTAAAGATGACTTTAAGAAAGATCTGAAAGTCCAACTGTCTGACCCCAAAGTTAAATGCCTGACCCAAAATTATTACTCTTTCAGGAAAAAAAATTACCCTCTCAGAGTCCCTAAGTCAAGAAACTTTAGGAAAACACTAACAACTGATGCTGGAAGAGTTGGTAGAAAAAGAAAGCTGGCTCACTGAGATCTTTGAAGCAGAGATACAGCTTTGCAGCAGTCTGATGCCTTGTACTCACCTAGGGAGCTATGAATGCGACCGACTTCTGTGACACTGGAAGATTTCCAGCTATAATGCAGTCTTCTCTACAGTCCTCTTGGGGGCTTGGCACATTTAAGTAGAATTAAGACTTCGGCCACCGCTGCCACTGGTGAAATGTTTATAAGGCTATCGAAAGTAGGCCTTCTGAGCACTGGTGGATGAGGCCCAGGAAAGAAGTTTATTTCTACTCGCCAGAGGGGACTTAGTCTACTGGGCCAGATTAATGATGACTTCTAACCCCAAAGCCACTAGCATGAACTCTGGAGTTAATCTCAAATTAATCCGCTATATCTGTACTAGGTCTCTTCATCACATGGTAAGGTCACAAAATATACCTGCACATTTTAAATCATTCTACCCTTTCTCTAGGTCTAAAGGAGAACAGTCACGTAGGCTTCTAATGGGTGACACATCATGGTAATTTCAGCAATACAAGCTGAGTTTAAAGACGCTCAACTTGCTTTTATGTTTTGGTCTAAATGCTCACATTTTATCACTGCTTCTTTCAAATGCCCTTCTACAACATGGCATCAAGAACAGCATATGTGCAATAAACATGTTCCTGAAGAAGTACAAGTTTTTTTTTAAAGGACAGATGACAGACAGGAATGGAGTTAGGCAGGAAGGAAGAAAAGAGAAGAGAAAGAGGCACTTTACTTAGTTGTTTATCTTGGTTGCAGGGACTTGGGATGTATGTGGACTATGCCCAGTGGACTAATCTGGTGGGCCCCCAAGACTTGCCACAAATAAGTTTTTAAAATGCAATTATATTTTTCCACAATTCTGATAGTTTCAGAGGTGCTTTATTTTCATCTGATCGATTATCAGTTGGCAGTGACTTTCGATTTTAGTTTTAATATTCTATAAACTAAATAGCTGCTCCCCTGTAAACATTTCCATGTAATGAACTTTTTCTATATAAGGATAAGGTCTTTCATAATGTGGATTATCCACTAATAATTTCTTTCCTTTTTCTATTTAAAATTCATCATCAGGTGAGCTGTTGTCTGGTCTCCATATTCAAGGTGTCAGATGGCCCTGTCTCATCCCAATTTTTTTTCCTGTTGCAGTATTTTTAAAAAGGTTTTTATTGAATTAACATTGATTTACAAAACACAAGTGTCTACCTGCAGGTTCACCATTCAGCAAATATATGACAACATGTGTCAAGCCCACCACCAAATTACCGGAAGTTCTTCACCACTGTCCGATGGACCCCCACCACTTGCTCCTTCCCCCACTCCATTCCCTGACAGCAACCTCAGTTCTACCGTCGATGTTCAAGGGCTATTTTCTGTTTTGTCTGTTTGCTTTGTTTCCTTATATTTCACAAATGAGTGAGATCATATGGTATTGTCTTTCTCCCTCTGATTTATTTCACTTAGCATAATTCCCTCCAGTTCCATGTTGTTGCAAATGGCAGGATTTCACCGTTTTTAAGGTTGTGTGGTATTCCACCCTGTATAAAGATCACATCTTCTTTATCCGTTCACCTGGTGATGGGCACTTAGTTTCCAGCTCTGTAAATAATGCTGCAATAGACAGGGGTGCATATATATCTGTGAATCAGTGTTTCTGTTTTTTCGGCAAGAACTCAGAAGTGGGATGATGCGATAATATGCAATTTCCATTTTTTAATTTTTGAGAAATCTCCATTCTGCTGTCTATAAAGTTTGCACCAATTTATACTACCAATATTTTCTTTTTAAAGTCCGACTTGAAGTATAAAGATATGAATTGCTTTTTTTAGTGTATTTCTATGAGTTTTGAAATATACTGTGTAATTCCTATCATAATCGAGATATAGGTTACATCACTCCCCAAAACTGCCTGCCTAAAGTTCCTTTGTAGAGAGCCCCTTCTCAGTCATTTATCAGCCAGAAGAAGCATTTTTATTTCAGTTGTTCATCTTGGATTATTTTCTCCGGGCCCCAGGATGCAAACCCGGGTCCTTGGGATGTATGTGGACTGTGCTTGGCCAGAGATGGCAGACCTAACACTATTCCCCCAGGGCGTGTCAAGAATAGTTTTTATTAGTCAAAAAACATTTTGTAGTTTGTGTTTTGGGTATTATGCTTAAGTAATTTTGGCCTAAATCACAAAGATTTTCTCCTAAAAGTTTTGTAATTTTACATTTAGATCTGCAATCCGTTTTGAGTTTTTTTCAAAATAATGTCCAACTATTCCAGAATAATTTCTTTTTCACTCTTTTGATATGACACCCTGTAGACAATCTAATAAAGGAAGCTGTGACAATCCTATGGCTGGAGATGAGAGGGCAGTTCCTAGTTCCTTGACTGACTAGAAATGCCTCAGTACTGTGTTTTCCATTCCATAAACATTCCTAGTACTGAGAGAATTGTCAAAGCTTGCTAGCCAAAGATCAGCAGGAACATACTTGTGATTTGACACCTTGAAATTATTACTCATTGCAGCAAAAGAGAACACATACCATGAAGAACTGTGAGGTCGCTGAATAGGAGAGTGTAAGAACTTCTACTAAGATTTGGGCTTGTTAGGTGATTGTGAGTACTTTGTTCTTTATCAAATTCTTTCAGGAAGTAGAGGTATTCCTGCATGGGTATCTTAAAATCTTTTAGAGGAAGAAGATTAGAATGAAGCTAAAGCTGTCACTGGTAAAGAAGTAAGAAGCACTCAGTTTGGTATTCCATTTGGTGGCTGGGATAAGGTTCATGTTTTTATCTGTACTAGTCTTATTTTTGTCCTGACTCATCATGGTCATGAAGTGAACTTTTCTGATGCTGTAGTTTCTGAAGCTATCTATGGTCACAGGAGAAATCAAGGCCTAGCTGTGCCTGGCTGTCGCCAAGTCACACTAAGTCCTGGTTAACTGCATCGGGCTACCTAGTCAATGTCAAGAGGGTGCTTTTTTCTTTCTTAGAATATAGTGGTTAAGAACTAGGGTCCCAGAGTCAGACAAAATTGTGTTTGATTCCTGGGTCTGCTTTT
This sequence comes from Solenodon paradoxus, assembly GCA_004363575.1. Taxonomy (NCBI): domain Eukaryota; kingdom Metazoa; phylum Chordata; class Mammalia; order Eulipotyphla; family Solenodontidae; genus Solenodon; species Solenodon paradoxus. Next base: position 265,223 of record RJWH01000857.1, read on the forward strand.
CACTAGATGTGAGCCCTTAGGTAAAATACATAACTTCTTTATGTCTCCGTTTCCTTATATGAATATGGTGATATTATAATACTTGCTTCATTGGACTTTTGGGAGAGATGATACATGCCAAAAAGTGTGTGCCAAACAAATATTTATTATATCAAAAAAAGATTAAGAAGGCTATTGGCGGCCGGGAAAGGAAAACCAAGAATAGGCCAGGTAATTGTTTTAGGAAAAGCAGAGTAGTAAGAATGGACAGAAAAGCAAAATAATTTACATTGGGTGGTAATCCATACAGAGCTGTAAATTTTCCAGTTCATTTCAAAGTGCCGGGATAATACATTACAATCATAAAAATACGGTGAAACATAGGAAAATGTGTGGCCCTTACATCAAGTCATGCATCATTTAGATGAGACTACACAGGACTGGAAAGAGTAGTGGACATTTCAACAGTGAAAATTTATTTTGCACATACTAGGAGGGACAGCTTTGGATAGAAAGTTGGACTGTGATTCCTTTCAACTTCAATGTACCATCAGCCTACAAAATAATTTATTCCTTGTTTTCATGCTTCTGATTTCTAGCTTGCTTCTTTCTGCTCCTTACTCTTTGAATAACCTGCCTTGTTAAGCACGCAATGTCGCATTTAATTTTCTAGGTTTTCAATAATGCAAAAGATTCTCTGTATAATCAACTAAAGGAAAACACAGCCATTGAGAGACTAGATAATTTATACAGGTTATGTTAAGAATTTGTTCCATTTAAAGAAAGTTATTGCCTAAAGGCACTGAGGACTCATTACCATCTTTCAAAATTAATATCAAGAAATTGTTTCACTTAAATGATGTAAGAATGGGATTTCAGAGAATAGTAATCAAGGACTAAGTGGATTCAGCATATTAAATGAACAGGGTCTGATTTGGGGCTCCTTCTGCTGCACCAACATGCCCCAAATAAAGATAATATCCCTCAGCAGATTTCATTCCATCAAGATCTATTTTCATTTTAGATCCAGGGGTAGGTGGGCACCAAGCGGTACTATTCATTTTCATAGGTAAGGAAATTAAGGAATAAGATAACAGGACTAGAGTTAGACTTCTAAGAAATGCATGACATATTTGCATGTCACTACATACTTGCAGTTTCAGAAGGGTCTGGTGAACTCAACCTCTCCAAAGAACTCTACAGTTTGGTTGGTTTATGAGATGGTTTCAAGCACTGTTGTGAATTATAGCTTGAATAATGATAAAATGCAAAATTTCCCAAGAGGCTACATTTTTATCAGTCATTTTAACTTTAATAATGTTAATTCTCTTATGAGAGAAAGAAGAAACAATGTAATTGCATACTTCATAATTCTGCCTAACGTTCACCCTGGAAAGATCACATATTAAGAACAGAGGTTTCCCTGATAAAAAAATAGAAAGCTTTCCATCTCTTCACATGCTGGGTGGACACAATAATTCATAGGTCCTACAAATCATATTTTAAAGTAACAAGATTATTTAATTTCCCCTCTAAATGCTGGAAATAGAAAATATCTCGATAGTCTTAGCATAGTAGGCTAAATGTATATCTGATTGATGCTTTATAAACCAATGATCAGGTTGACACCATATTTAGTCCATTCCATTCAAGACCTGGAGCAAAGTGCGCATCTTCCAGTATGTTTTCCGTAGTTAACATGCTCTTTTATGAACCTTGCCAACAGTTATTATTCACTTGTACCACCCAGAGTATTCTGCACTGGCACGAACATTCTATGGGGTAACTCAGCTTGTGTCATGGGTTATGTTTCATCTTGCTAATTATATCGTAAAGGAAGCTCTCACAAAGTCCTTTCCATACCCATCTCTTTTGATTCAAACACCTATGATGGGTTTACTGTCATCTTCATTTCACAGGTGTGGAAAGACCAAAAAGTTAACACCATTCAGCTAGTTCGGAAGCCTTTGCGCACTTTGTGAGCTGGATTCAGATTCACCTACTCTGAAAAGTGCAGAGTGAGATGCCCTGAGCTTAGGCCCAGACATCATCATCCTGACACCCTTCTCGACACCTTCTGCCCAGGCGGGTCAGGGAGGGGCGGCTGGAAGAGATGCCTTGCTAGTCGGGAGATGGCAGGAAGGGGCGCAAAGCCTGACGCGAATTTCCCATTCGCTTTTCTTTTCACTATTAAAAGTGAATGCTCACCGGGCAAGAGCAGGGCAGGGCACTCAGCCTAGGCTGATGAGCACCCAGCTTAAGAATTCTTGCTCTTAGGGAGCTTCATTCGAGGGCGGAGAAGACAGAAAACAGCAAGGAAATCAATGATAGTAATATTAATGATGATAAATAAGCAACGCCTCGCTCGGCCCCCCCCGCCCCCCCCGTAACTTGCCCCAAGCGAAGGACTGTGATCAGCCTAGCTCGTCACCCCCGCAGGGAAGCAGGTACCGGAAGAACGTGGAAGGCCTCCGGGTAAAGAAAGAGCTGGAGAAACTGGCGACGGTCCCACCATCCCTGGGGCTGTATTCCGAGAGACCGTTACTCGCAGCCGAAACGAGGCTTCGAGGAGCCGCGCCGCCGGCGTCCCGCGCCTCCGCCGACTCCGCGCCCCTCGCCCGTTCCGATTGGACGGTGGCGGAAAGGGGGCGGGGAGACCCCGGAGAGTGCGCGCGCAGGCCGGCCGCGTTCCCACCGAGGCGCCTCGGGGCGCCCGGGCAAGAGCGCGCCTGGGGGGTGTTGCGCGTGCGCACTTCGGGCGGGGGCAGGCTGGGGGCCGCTGGGAGGGCTGGGCTGGTCGGGAAACGGTGGGCGTGTGCAGGGTGGGCGCGGGTGGTGCCCGAGTGCGCGTGCGCGGCGGAGCCCGAGCCGCGGGAGGAGGCGGGAGCGGAGAGGCGGGGGAGGGGGCGGGTCGCGTCGGGCGCCACGTCCGCAGCCAGAGGCCGCTGCCGCCGCCGCCGCCAACGGAGTCTCCGGGCTCCGCCGCTTGAGGAGGCACCTTCCGAGCCCGCAGCTGCCCCGCTGTGTCCGCCGCTCTGCTGCCTCCGCTCTCTCCGGTGCTGCCCGCTCCCTCCGCTCGGCCCGGGCCCAGTCCCAGGCACCGGCCCCCGACCCCAGCGGTAAGTCGGGCTGGGAGAGCCGGGGGGCCGTCCCGGCTTCCCGCGCCCCTTTCTGTCGCCTTCTTCCGTTCACGCTGCCCCGAGAGGGGCCTTTGGGGGCACGGCGCGGGACCGGGGGAGGGCCACGACGAAGCTGGGCCGGTGGTTGTGGCTGGCGGGCTGCTTTCCGCGCCCCTGCAGAGCGCGGGCATTCCTGGACTTCGTGGCTGCTGGGGCGTCGGGCTGCGGCCGGGGGGCTCGCGCTGAGCTTCCCCGCCCACTCGCTGTTGACCTGTTGATAAAGCGCTCGATTTGGTCGGGCACACACACCTGGGCCCCCGCTGGGCATTCCGAGTGCCCTCCGCTGGTGGGAAAGCTGTATCCCAGCACGCAACCTGAATCTGAGGAGTGTGGAGATGGAGAGGGGTGCTGGCGGCGCCTGGGGTGTCAGCAGGCCGTCGGGGCGCCCGTTGCCATCGCTGCCTCCCAGTCTCAATAGAAACCTTGTGGTTGTGCACACGCAGCTTCAAAGACTGGTCTCAAGCTCCTCCTTCCAATCAGACCCTCTCCCAAACACATCGCCTCTTCTGTGTACGAAGACGTGGAAATTCTGGAATCCTGTGAGAGTGGGGGTGTGCTGGGGGTACAACGTGGAGGAGAGAGGAGGCGCCAAGCCCAGCCTTAGCCACGGCTCCTCCAGGTCATTTTCTGTCTCTCCTGCCACGTCACTCCCTCTGCGAGAGGAAAAATAAAATGCCTTGCTAGTGCCTAAAGGGATCACCGAAGGTAGAAGGGGCCGCCTGGAAAGGTTTAGAAACACCTAGAGAAAGAGCTCTTAATTATGCCCTTGTGAACACTTGTGCTAATTCCGAAAGAAAATATTTGCGCTCTGACTTTTCTATATGCTATTATTTTACCTTTAACACCTCTGGCTGGGTGCTTTTAAAGGTCTCCCCGGGAATATTGGTTCCACTTCAGCAGGTCTATGTGTGCACGTACGTGTGTCCATGCCTGTGCACGTATGTGTCCATGCCTGTGCACGTATGTGTCCATGCCTGCCGTTTTAGGGAGGGAGGGAACCTTTAATAAGCCTGTAGGCATACTGTTTCTATTTTTTTTCCAGGTTCGTTTCTCTAGGCTTTGTTGTAACCAAGTTCAGTAAAAATTGGTCCGTGTATTGAAAACATTAGGAAAGCTTCTATAGACTGCGTTGTGTACATTTGATTTTTTTTTAACTCTGTGAAAATATTTACCTTTCTTCATTTCAGTCATTGAGTATTTGCTGTTGTGCCACTTCCTGAAGATAAACACCTTGAGAACAGAGCCTTTACCTGCTCCTTCAGACGGAAACCTCAGTGTCTAGAGTAGGAACACACATCTCTGTTGAACTAATGAGATAATTTCAAGTGAAGATGACTCGCATAAGGCTTACTTGGTTGAGCTGGGAATTATAATTCTGTGCTATGTTTCATTTAAGGGCAGTACTTGAAAACTGACATTTAATACTCTTGGTTATTGTCACTAGGTGATCACTTAGATGTCTTACTGATTATTTTCTCTTCCCTGCCAGATTTCATGCATTTCTTGTAGTCTATTTGCTGCTGATTTAATGGGCAGGAGCCATCTTTAAAAGCAGTCAGTTCGGGAGAGTTGCTTAATTAGAGAAGCATAAAAATAGTAAGCTGGTGTTTTAATATACACTGCTTGTTTGTGTGTATGTATTAAAAGCTCTGTGTATATATCTACATACATTTGAAACTCCTTGTAGTATTTGGTGAAGCTAAAACATGGGAGTGAGGATGTGGCAAAATTTCTATATATAAATTAGGCAGAAGCATTTAGTTAATTCATTTATAGTCTTTCTTATAGGGAAAATGGCACTTACTATTTAATAGGTTTTTAAGGTGAATTGTTGTACCCTGTATTTTGTATTTAAGCTTTATACAATGAGTTAGTGCTATTTAATCTCCTTTATTTAGAACATAGAACTGGTTAGCCCTAAGTAAGTTGATGTAGTTTTCAGTCTTTGTTTTTATCACTAAGGAAAACTTTATATATAAAATGTTACAGAAATCTATAAATAATATCAATTCATCTGTTTTCCTTTTTTAAAAAAAGATTCCTCAGAGGCATATGTTCATGTATTTCTATTATTGGTAGAAATTGCCCTTTAGGGAATGGTGTCACTAATCCTTGCTTGATACATTTACTAGTGGCTATTATCAATGATAATATTATACTGATTGAGAATTATTTCTCCCTGGGCCTCAAATGCATAAGGTAACTGAATGAATTACAGTTTTTAGCAAAGAAGTAAGTCTTTCACATTTCATAATTTAAAAACACCACCACACAGAGCTTCAGTTGGTATTGTAATGGTTTGTTCACAACAAGGACCAATGTAAAAATGATTTACAGCCACAGAACAAGTTACATTATTTTTCCTGTTTTGTTTTCACTGCCTTCCCTAGGAAAGCATGTTTTTAATAGCAACCTGTGTGCATTATGAGTTCTTAGAGAGCAGATGTTTTGGGTCTTGAAACTAAATTGATAAGTCCCAGGAAAGTGGGACTAGATTGTAAACTTGGGTTTACAGAGGAACCCAAGTATATATTAAACTAATGACTGATTTAGAGCAGATGATTTGCGTAGAATTTAATAATTTTGTTTAGAAATGTCCCTTTTCTTATTTGACTTTATATGTACACTTTTGAATTTTAGTAGCAGATTTACTTTTCCTAGTTTTAGGAGACTAGGGGTGTGCTTGTCTTTACAATTCCCCATTTAAGAGAAACTAGCCCCCTGCAATGATGACAGGGAGCAGAATGGGTAAAAAGTATTTCTCCCTAGCGATAAAGTAATTCACTAAAAGTTTGATATTTATAAGTGTAGAGAGTTTGGGAATGGTTTACGTGAGCAACAAGTACAGATGGCATTAAAGATAGTTGAGGATTTTAGCAAAAATACCTTTATTTTAAAGGTAATGGCTACCTTGAAGGAGCTCAAAGCAAAAACCAAATTTCTTGAAAGTCTTAATTATCTTTAAAAGTTCCCAAGCACTTTTCATTTTCTTTTTAAGTAAAATATTTAAAAGGAAGACAGTATTTTAAATCAATACATATTAAAATGCATGTATCAAGTCTCTCCTTTGCTTCTTAAATCCACTAATATCTCACTGCCTCCTTTTAAAGGAAGTGCATTCAAAAAGCATGGACTCATTTTAAGGTTTTGTCTTTTAAATGAAAACTTGGGCCATCTACAGTCAGGTATTGCTTAATAATGTTTCGGTCCATGATAAGTGAGTAAATAATGGTGGTCCCAATAGGCAATCTGCGCCTAGGTTTGCGTAATTATACTCTACGATGTTCACACCAGATGACATCATCTAACTCCGTATTTCTGTTTGTAAAAGACACTAATCCTGTTGATATGCATCTTTTCTTAAATGCTTAAAGCTAATGTGGATACCAATTATATTTTTATCCCACTTATTCCACAAATACTATTGGTAGCTTACAACAAAAATATGTACTCACAGAACCATAAAAAGGGTAAGAGTCTGACTGCTGCAAACCGTAGTTACGTAGGCTCCTGGAGCCCACACTGCGAGCTGGGATAGCCACTGAGTCCACTGGCTGTAGCCATTTATATCCCAAGGACTTGGGTTTACCACTCGGGGTACAGGGCAGGACCCCCAAGATGAGCAAGTAAATGAAAAAAATAAGTGCTTCTTCCTCTCTATTCCTGCCTGTCTGCTCGCCTTCATTCCTGCCTATGCCTTTCCTTTAAAGAAAAAGAAAGAGAGCACATACTATTTGGGGAGAAACAAGAAGTTTTCTGAATACCTTTGAAGAAATGTCTTTTGTGGACCTTCACATAAACTTATCTAGCGGTGTAGCAGGTAATACCTTAACACTGTGGTGGTCAGTGCAGTAACTTGCTTCTGTCAGTGTTTTCATGCCAAAAAGATAAAACCAGTGTCCTTTCCTCCCAGTCAGCATTTTGTGACTCAAATATATTTTTCAGATTATCAGCTTGATTGGAGGATAAAAACCTAGAATAACTAGGACTAAATGAACTGCATAACCTTTAAACATTCTATCACTGATTCTAAGATTTAAAACTATGTATTTTTAATTACAAAAGCAATACATTTGTGGTAGAAAATTAAAATATAGATGTTGACTATGTTTTTATCTATATAGAAAAATGATATAAATATTCTGTATTTCCCTCCACGTAGAGAGAAATATGTATTTGTACCCCCTAGTGGCAATCTTTGTGAACACTTTGGTGTATTTTCTTATAGCCATTTTATATGCATTTAAAAGATTGGCTCACTTATAATAGCATTTTCCTGTAACATTTGATCTTCATAAATTGTTTTAACATCTGCACTGCATGTGTCTTTAAGCTTATGAATTCATCTCTTCTTACATGAAGCTGTACTTATTTGACTATTCATTTTCAGGTGCATTTTGTTTATTTTTGCTGGCTCTGTTACAACCACCTCTTAAATACAGGTCGTCCAATTATCAGTCTTCTCTTTCATGACTCTTTGCCTTGCCACCGAGCCTCACAGCTCCAGCAATCACTTCAAACGACTCTTACTCAAACTTCATGTTAAGTCTTAGGCCCCCTAAATCCACTTGCCTACTAAACATCTGTATATGCTCTGAAGCCATCGCATACTGCTGCTTAAAAATAACTTTCATTGTACTTATTGTCAACAAAGGAGGGACTTCATGTTAAGTGGTCTTACCACAATGAAGAGAAAAAACAAACACCTCATCTTCTCTCAGAAGTGATTTCACCTGTCCTATCTTCATCATCTCTACCTACTTAATTGCTTACTCTAGAAATTTTACCTCCTGCATTCTCCTTTATCCAAGTTATATGCTACTTCAAACCAAAAAAAAAGAGTAATTGTTCACCATTCAGGCATTGATTGGCTCTAGGGATGGAGCAGTGAACACAACTAGCCTTATCTCATGGAGTTTACATTCTAATTGGGAGACATACACAGTGAACAGATACATATATCAAGCAGTAATAAGAGCAGTGAAGACAATAGCAGGGTTAGTTGAAAATGCTATGAGAGGAGTGTTAATCTATTATAAATAAGGTGGTTGGGGAAGATGTGATAAGGGGATATTTGCACAAGGACCTGCAGAGAGTAAGAAAGCAAGCTGTGCACATACGTTGGGGAAGGCCTTTCAGGAAAGGAAAGCAAGGCAGACTGTTGCTAGACTGGAATGAGCAAGAGGCAGATTGGTAGAGATGGTATCAAAGGTGTCAGCTGTCAGACCTCAGAGGTGAAGGGAAGGACTCTGGTTATTTTTTTCTGAGTGAAACAAGAAGCACTTGGAGGCTTTTAAGCAGAGTAAGACATGGCCTAAAGGAAGATCAAAGATGGAGCTCGGAGGCCGGTTAAGAGATTTTGGTAATAGTCCAAGTAAGAAGTCATAATAGTAGCACTAGTAATGATGAGAAGGGATTGTAGTCCGGATTTATTTAGGCAACAGAATTTACTGATGATTAGACGGGAGTGTAATAAAAAAGAAAATCAAGGGAAATGCTGGCAGATTTCAGATTATTACCGTCTCACTGAACTTTTAAATCAGCCACTTACTATATTTAATCTCTGTGCATTCATCTGTTTTTGCTTCATTTAGCTTCTGAAAGCACAGATCTAACAATGTTTCTCCACTCACGGCTTCTTGCTGCCTACTCACCGGAGGATAAAGTCAATTCATATTATTTGGACTGCTGTACATATGTTTTTAATGCTGTCCTAGTATAAAGCACCTCTAAACTTTTTAAATTCATTTAAAAAAATTAGATATATGGAAAAATTAGTAGGGGATCTAGCGTGTTTCCAAGGTTCACACAGCAGGTGTCCAAACAAAACTGGTTCGTGTCGGGTGGTTCCAGGAGGGCCAGGGAAGTTTCCCTTCCCTTTATGATTCCTACTGCTTTTAGGTACCAAGTGATCCAATAAAAATGCTTCCCTATTTCCTTCTATATTTCAGCCATCTGGGCAAAAAATGTCAAAGTGTCCATGGCCTGAATAAGGGTGACAGAGATAAATGGAAAAATTATTAATTTTTTAACAGAGATTATTAAGAACAAAAGGTAAGACTTACAACCTGGGATTTGTGGGATATAAATAAAGAAAGCAGTTTTAAAATGTGCGCAGTTACTATCATACCTGTTTTTAAACTCTGGCTAAAATATTTAAGAGGTAAAATATTTTCTCTGTATGTATACATAATTCCCCATATTTCTATACAGGTTATGGTCGCATCTGTTTTGACACAGATTGTTGATCAGCCAGGTGATTTGGGGTCACAGTGAGGAACAAGCTAGACAAATTCTCCTAGAATTAACCTAGAAAGTGTCTCCAAAAATAATTAATAGCCCTCAGGAAGGGTTACACATACTCCGCTAGGAATTTCTGCATGTTTTGAATTTGTTAAATAGTAATCTCAGAGTTAGGCCTGCAGTATCTTCAATTTCTATTTTGTATCTCCTGTTTAGCAAGGATCTGGAGTTATTTGTACTCAACCACATAGTTTATGGTGAAATTGTGATTGAAATTCAAATTCTCCAATCCTAGAGCCTTAAGCATTATGCTGTATAATTTGTCATAGTCTTACCATGATGCTAAATTAAAGAATGATAAATGCAAATAAATTTAAGTTTCTGCTTTAAAGGAGTATTGAAATTAAGGCAAATCAGTCAAGAATGACTCCCATTAATTATCAGTTGGTAGTGTTTTGTGTTTCTTGTTTATTTTTATTTTTTTTATCAGAGATTACATAGGGTAACTATTTTTAAATTTTAAGTGTGTATGGGATGGTGTGATAAAGTTACTTAAGATTAGGTATTCTTGATAAGCAGCCAGGTCAGGTTTTCATTTGCTATGGGCTCTGGAGGCTGCAGTTAATTCCCATCTTACACAGAATTTAGGTTTTAAAGGCATTGCAAGATGAATTACATGAAGTTAAAGTTACCTTGGAAAAACTCCACTTTTTATAACTACTATCTCTGTCACCCTCATTCAGGCCATGGACATTTTTTGCCCAGATGGCTGAAATATAGAAGGAAATAGGAAAGCATTTTTATTGGATCACTTGGTGCCTAAAAGCAGTAGGAATCATAAAGGAAAGGGAAACTTCCCTGGCCCTCCTGTGACCACTTGACACGAACCTGTTTTGTTTGGATACCTGCTGTCTGTGTGAGCCTTGGAAACACGCTCGATCCCCTAACAGAAATCTGCCTCTCCTTGCTCTCCTGTTGCTTCTCAAAACAGCCAGTGATCTTTTGAAAGTAGAAATCAGAACACAACACTTACATTCAGTCTCTTTTAATGGTGCCCCCTCAGTTAAAAGCTCATCAGCACCATGACCTGTAAGGGTTTGTGCAATTCACACCTTGCTTTCTGATGTTCTCTCCTGTCCCTTCATGTGGTCCCCACCACACGTTTCTGGCTGTTCCTTCCTGCTAGCTCAGGTGTTCAAGCCCGAGAACACTGCTCTCACTGTTTTTTCTCTGCCTTGAGGACTTTTATTCCAAATATCTTGTATCCTTTTCTCCTTTGGGATGTCACGATAATGAGGTCATCACAGGTATCCTATTTAGACCAGTCTTGATTTGTTATCATCTCAGTCAAGTGAATTTAGGAAATTGGGCAAAGAAAATTTAACTGTTTTCTTCACACGAGCCTGTTTTATTTCTTAATTTCCTTTACTACCTATACTTAGAGGTTATATGTGTTTTGTCATGGTAGATTTTGAATTCTTTTGCTACCTCTTTTTATAAGAGCTTGAAACAAAATAAGTCACCAAAGTCCATCTCTTAGTGATTCATATTGGTGGTGCTATCTTTGTTGGAACAATTTCAGATAGAACATAACGTTTCATCATAGGGTTTTCTCTAAATCTGTTGTGAAATAAATTCCAGTTAACCAATATTCTGTAGGAAGCAGCACTTACAAATTTTGACTGCTAACCCTGGCTTTCAGCTCCCCTTCATGAACAATTTTTGTTTTAACTTGAATCAACAGTAACAGGACTGGAAAGCTTGTTCTTCTGTGCCTTCACTCTTTGGCTGGTATTAGGTTCAGATTTATATTATCCACTAGTGTAATTAAAAATGGAATACCACAGAGCAGGAGCGAAACAAGAGTAGTCGTCTTGTAATGAATGTTTAGTGTTTATCTGGGTAAAGTTGTCTAATTTAGCAAAATGTGTTAAGAGGCAGTCATACTTGTTGAGATGAAAATGAACTGTGTGTGTATGTTTTTCAGGAAATCATGAATCAGGCAGATAAAAATCAAGAAATTCCATCATACCTTAGTGATGAGCCACCAGAAGGTAGGTATGCACCTACGACACTAACAATGGGAAAAAAATAGTCCAGTGGATTAAAGCTTTGTTTTTATTGAATTAAAATAAAATTTACCTTGTCAGTATGTTCCAAAAATAACTGAAGGTAAATTTTTGTAGCCGCTTAAGAAATATTAATGAATGGGGACACAATAATTACTTTATTATATCAGATCTTTTTCAGTCACTTTTTATTCTTTTAAGACTATTTCACAGGAAGGAGTATCCTTTTGTTTATAGAGTGTAGGTGGGATGCAGAGGAAGGATGGACAGTGTTTAGTTTTGAGGTCATACATACAAAAAAAGAAACACTTAAGATTTGTTAAATTCCTGTTCCTCACATTATAATGGATAGTTCTCTCTTTTTATACTAGTCTAGGAGTCTGTTTAATGTAATTTCTTTTAGTTTGAAAACTGATATTATGAATCATTTTATTTGTACTTTTACTTCAGAAATACTTGAAAACAATTGCATATCTGAATGACATGACTATATGCATTTCTGATTTATGGTCTTGATGGTAGATTATTAAACTTAATCCAAATAGTGACTTCCATGGGCAGCTGCATGTTCATACAGAGCAGTCTTAATGGGTAGGAAAATAATCAAATTGTAGAATAAGGGATGAAGGAAGTGGCCTCCAGTCCAGACCAGAGTGGCAGAGAACAAGAAGTCTCGGGGAAGAGTGTGGGGCTGGAGGTGTGGCTCCAGGGAGACTATTTTCTCCCCCATTTTTACACACTGTGCAGTATTCTTCCTATAATACTTCTGTAGGTACATACAAATGAAATGACCAAGAAAATAAACAATGAAAAGCTTATATTCAACCCTCAAAGATGGAGATAACTCACCGATCAGTTCTAGTTTAGTTTGGAGGAAGTTTAGAAAATTCTCTTGGCTCTTGTCCTTGCTTTACTTTTCAGGACTTATCTAGAATTTTGAAAAATTCAGGCTCAGTGAGAACGTTAACTTGGACTTCATGAGAAAACAAGTTAGGAAAGAAAGAATAAATAAAGGCCAACCTGGAGCATGCTTGTCAAAGAGGATGAGGGAGTGATTTAAATGTTAAACATAGCTGTATTTCCTCGACAATGTAAAATGATTGTAGGGAGGTAACATGATTTTAAGTGATAATTTTCTTACTTTTGCATAGTACTAGTTCTTTAAATATATTAAGGAGCACATAGAGCAGAACTCAAATATATCAGATCCTGAATAATGTCATGTGGCTCAACATCTACTGGGATGTTTCTTCTCGAAATTCCTGGAGGATCTGCCTTCATTATACATCACTGAGGCTTTAACTGTATTTCTAAATTAGTGGTTCTCGATATTTTCAGTCTCAAGGCTCTGGCATTTTCAAAACGTGAGGATGACAGAGTTTGTGTCTTTGTAAACTGAGAAATTAATATATTCGTTAAAAAGAACCTAATAGACACATACCTATTAACATGATTAAGATATTTTTTGAAAAGCAAATTAAAAAAAAAATTGTGACCAAGGTAACATTGTTGTAATTTTTTTGCCAGACTCTTCCATGTTTGATTACAACAACCCACACCCTCTCCTTGCCCCCCACCCCAGCCCTCCGCCACCATGTAAGCGAGTGTGCGTCCAGATTCCCAGTGGATGCCTGAAACCAGATAGTGCTGAGCCCTGTATATATGGCTTTTCCTGTATGAACATACACCTGTCTAATTCATAAATCAGACACAATGACAGAGAATAACAACAACAATCAAATAGAACAGTTTCAATGGTATACTATAATAAGTTACATGACTGTCTTTCTCTCTTAGAATATCTTATTGTATATAATATTTTCAGACTGATGGACGATGGGTAACTGGAACTAGGGGAAGTGAAACCTCAGATAAGTATAGGCTGCTTAATAGGACAACACGACTAGATTCTCACAGCTGCTCTGTGTTTAGTCTGTATTATTGCATATATTTAGCTTCTGGAAAATTTTGCTATCGACGTCACAGAATGAAAGTGAGATGACAAATGACATGTTAATATCAGAGCTCCTCAAATGGTCAGGGGCCCTAGACCATACCTTCAGAATCACTCCTTGAAATGAAGAGGTTGTTTAATAAGGAGTGATTGAATTCTGCCAAGGAAATGAGGACTGGCGACATTTCTCTTTTTTCAAATGTTCCTTTTAGGCTATAAAATAAAAATTACTTATTAATGGCAGTAAAATTATAAATCAAAGAAAACTTTTGAAATAGGATTCTATTTTACAAAAGTTGACTTTTCTAGAGCATTTCTTCTCATACTTAGCATTGAGCCCAAGATACTTTAAACCAAAATGTAGTGTACAAGTATAGCCCTGCATAACGCTTCAGTGTCTTCATCACATTGGTATTTGTGTGGTTAGCCTTAGGAGAACCACCTCCTGATTGTTAGAGTCTTAATGACTTGTACTGCTTTTATAGAGACTTGTAATTGATCATTTCGTATTTTCTGTCCTTAGGTTCAATGAAAGATCACCCAGAGCAGCAGCCAGGCATGTTGTCCCGTGTGACTGGGGGCATCTTCAGTGTTACAAAGGGGGCTGTTGGTGCCACCATTGGGGGTGTGGCTTGGATTGGTGGAAAGAGTCTGGAGGTGACCAAAACAGCCGTTACAACTGTGCCTTCCGTGGGATTAGGGCTGGTGAAAGGGGGCGTGTCTGCCGTGGCTGGAGGTGTTACCGCTGTTGGGTCTGCTGTCGTTAACAAAGTGCCCATAACAGGAAAGAAGAAAGACAAATCTGACTAAAGACGAAGACATACTTGCTCTCCACAGCATCGTGATGCCAGTGGCATTTACTTGCTAAGTGACAGACTACAACCAGGTCACCTGTTTGGACCTTTATCTTCTAAACTGCTGTGTTGAAAGTATTGACTGGCTTTTGTCTAAAAAGAAGAGACCAATACTAGCACAGCGTATGAAGTTTTCTCATACTTAAATTCCAGCTTTTTATCTGGTAAAATGTTACACTTGTTTGGTTGTAACTGAAGTTATGGTGTATGTGATTATTTCCTATAAGTCTTTCAGTTTAAAAATGTGAAAGTTAAACTTAGTGGATGATCTTTATAGTTCCTTATGTATAATGTGCCAGGTAGCTCATCTGCCCCTAAAGAAGAGGACTTTGAACTACATAAAACTGTATCTTTGATGTGCCTAATAGTTTCAGATGTCTTAGTTTTTTTTTCAATAATCACACTTATTAGGCCGAAAGGCATTCTCTTCTTATTTAAGATGGTGAAAGTAGCAGGAATTAGGAAAGTTTAAAAAAAAAAAAAAAAAAAAAGATAAATGGTTATATGATGCTTGAGTGGTAACCGTCTTTTGTTAGATATGCATTATGTTAATTTAATCATCGATGCCTTACAAAAGAACACAATTTTTATAATACCTTAAATATGTGCAGTATTTAGTTATATATGGATTCTCTTAAAAGTTGCAAAATTAGTTTTCCTTTTTAAGGATCTCAGGAGTAGTGGAGAAAAGGTATTTCTTGCTCCAGCAGGTAAGACGGCTTGTTAACTTTTTAACTGTCATTAATTATAACCTAATCATATGCTTCAATCTGGGCTCATGCTTCATCATTAAAACACCTCACAGTGCCTAAGAAACATTGCTTTGCTGATCAGAAATTATGCTGGAAGAGTTCCATATTGAGCAACAAATAAATAATTTAAGTTTTTAAGAATTAACTTAAAGTGTCCAGATATGAAAATAATCTTTTCACACCTATTTTATCTCAAGGATGACTTAATTAGGACCCTTTTTAAAAAACTGTGTGAAAGCAACCACAGTATGAGAACTGACTTTTGAATTTAATGAAATAGGCTCCATAGATGAGTTTTGAGTGTGTGTGTGTGTGTGTGTGTGTGTATATATATATATGTATACATACATACATATATGCTTTCAGTGTTTATATAGGTGGTTATCATGTTACCTTATGGTTCTTTAAAGCAGTTTTTATACCATTTTCTGTCAATTTCAGGCAAGTTTTTGATTATGGATGATGGTACATCGTGTTTTATTAGCATTCATTCGCAAAGAACATGACTTAGCTGACGTTTATGTTACAGTTTCATAACAATTTAACACATGGCATTTATATTTGGCATTCCTTTTAACTAAGTGTTATAATCCAACCTGAGAAACCTTCGTTTTTTTATACTTAATTCTGGAAACTTTTCTCCAACTGAAAACTGTCTTTGGCGAGGTGATATTCTTAACAGGTCAAAATAACATCTCCGAGCCCTGGAACCAATAACTCCAACATCAGAGACACAAAAAAATTTGTAAACCACTAAGAGTTTTACATTATAATGTAGAAGAACAAATGGATAAGAACCTAACAACTTTTACAAGCTTTTGTAAATACCAGCAGAGATTTTAAGCAAAACTACAAAGGTTCATGAAAATTTTCAAGTCTAGGAAACTGAAAGGTGGTTTGGAAGTTAAAAGTCAGATAGTAAATGGTTGTGTATTTCATGCAGTTATGACAAAGCATATTTGTTGGTATATGTGGTCAAATGTCATCAAAGGGAATTGTTTTTTAAACTAACATTAATCAGCACTAAATAATAATCAAAATAATGGTATTTGAGAACCCACTTCCTGCTTTTCATAAGAAATTACTGCTTCATTGCTAGTTTATATTTCTAATTTATCTTCTATAGCCATAGCCTAAATATAGACTTTAGACTACTAAATACTTGCATATTTATTTTCGATTTTGCTTGTCTTTAAAACCGCTTGAGGAAAAATGGTTTTAATGAGTTTCTGCTACAGAAAAAGCCCCCAACACATTTTATCTCATCGGGTTTTAAATTCTAATGGTGCCTAGGAGAGGCTCATACCATTGAAGTTAGTTTTAGAGGCTCTTGAACTGAACTCGCTGTCTGATGATACACAGCTGTACACGTGTTTTCCAATTTATTTTTGTAGACCAGCAGTTTGACCTGTTAAACAGACTAGTTTACCTTAAGGAAGTTAAGGTGGTTATACACACCTGGAGACATGTGTTAGCTTTTCTTCTGAGTGGGTAATTTGGTACATTGAGGATAAACTTATGAGACCCACTTGAATGAATGACCTAATAATGTTGACATTCTGAATCCTATATTTAGTGAATTGTCAGATAAAAAAAAAGTGAATAAATTGTTTTTATATTAAAGGGATGGGAAACGAACATACAAATCTATTAATAAAGCACTATGATCTGCAAAAGATGAAATGTTTCATAAAGATCTAAGGAAATAAAGGGCATTTTAAAAGAGTAACCTTAAAATGTCTAGTTACATTTACGTAGTTCAAAAAGTACTGTAGCCAGTTTTAAAATTTTGTGGATACTAATGCAAACATGACAAAAACAGTACATATTCTGATGCCACCATAACAATGAAATACAATTTTAAATAATAAAAGATTAGAAAACAGGTTTCTAGAGGTTTTTTGAGGGTTTGTTTTTCCCCTGGCCCCTAGTGTTGAACCTATGTCCTTGGGCTTTAATATTTTGCATCTTGGCCACCTCGGCTGCCAGAGCCACGAGGGTGCCCCAGAATCCTAGATTGTACCGCAGCTTGTTGAGTGTCTGCAGGGTGAGGGGATGTTCAACTTCTGCAAGTGATTCTGTGCACTCTAAAATGTGAGACCCGATGGACGAGTTAAAGTAGGGCGCAAATGTCTATCTTAAGTAGCTGCGGGACAAACAGAACCTCTTACGTGACAGAAATGACCCAAAGGGATGGAACTAGTAAGAGGGTACGGTATACCTACTGGGCATCTACTTACCTGCCAGGTACTGTCTATATTTGCATATGTGGAGCAGGCTAATTTCAATGTTAGTTGAATTTTCCATGTCACTTTTGTATTAGTGCAAGTCACATTTCTCCTAAACCTGAAATGAGGCTGCTCAATATTAGTCCTTCATTCTGCTGTTGGCATTCGGTACTGCCTGTATAGTTGATTTACCAGGCTAACTTGAACTCACTGAGTCTTGCAGGTGATCGTACTTAATCATGTTTTGTCACAGAAATTAATTTAATGTAATTATACATAATTCGTTCTAAGGAAATGTTTGTTGTTAGAGCTTATTTCCTAGAAATAAAATTTGACTCTGGTGCTTTATATAAGGATACCCCACCTCTGCTAAGTTGATTTTGAATACTTAAAATTCTATTCATAGGAAGATTTGAGTAGGAATGCAAGAATGGAAAAAGAGCTAAAAATATAATAGGGTGCAACCTAGTGGAGCAGTGGTTGGGTCAGTTGCCTCTGAAGGAGCAAGCCACATACCTCTGGGTTCAAGTCCTGGGCCCAGGGGAAAGTAACCACTATGAATAGCTAACTAAATATAAAGATGCTTCTTCCTCCTCTCTCTACCTGCCTGTACCTTTCCTTAAAAAAAAAAAAAAAAAAAAGATTTGGTTTAAGAGAAAACAAAAAGTCAATATATGCTTGACCAGGAATGTGGATTTCTATTTTTAATTTTCTTCAAGCTAGAATAAATTACAAATGTACTTCTATGGTTCTCTGTAGGGGGCCACTGGAGGAGGTAAGCAAGGACATGATTGCTGGATGACATGTGAGCAGGATGTGGGCAGCAGGAGTATCCTCACCCTCTCCTGTCCACGGAATGCACATTCTGCTCACTCTTCTCAGTGGGAGCTGTGCAGCCCTGAGACAGCATGGTTTTATTAAGGCCATCTGGACAGTTAAGACCTCTGTATAAACCTTTACTATTCTGGCAGGCAGGTGTGGACATGCACTCAACCTGCTGCTGCCCAAGACGAGCTTCAGAAAGATCCCTCGCTTGTTAACCCTGTCATCTACCAGTCTGGAGCGGTCTGCCTTTTTCTTTGGTTCTCCTTGCCTTCCATATATACGGGGGCCAGGTTTTCATTTCACCCAGGGAATTCTTGAGACTAGGAACTAACAGGTACGAGTACCTCAATTTTGCTGCTGTATAGATTAGACTTTGATTTTATGGTCACTAAAAGCACCCACGGCCACTCAAACTGTGCTGAGTTTTCTTACATACCCTGTTGTATATTTGCGTTCTCACTTCTCACTTCTCACCTTCTCCTTCCAGACTTCCTGCTATATTCTGTCTGTTTTACTGTCTAAGAAGATGATAAGACAGTAACTCTCCTGCCTCTCACACTGCCCATTCCATTGGCCTAGCTCTATCTGTTCCCATGCTCTGTGGACCAGAACCAAAATCTCTACTTGTGTCAACCCTCTTTCACTTCCAAGATTTCAGGCCTGAAGTTTTTCCTTCTTTCATCTGTCACTCACTCTGGGGTCACACCCATCAGCATAAACATGCTCTAGTATTTGCTTTCTTCAAAGAAAAGTTATTCAAATCTTACAGCTCATTTTTCTGCTTGCCTTCAGCATATGTTTTGAAAAACTTCATAGTCTCTCATCTCTCTCGCTTCAGACAGACATATCTTTTATTATCCTAAGGAACGGAATAGATTTGGAGAGTGAAGGTTACTTGCATTTGCAGAACAAATGAAAAGTGAAGACAAGGCCTGCATTTTCCCTCACTTTTTCATTATGTACAGCCATGCACACATTTGGCACAGATGTTTGAGTGTCAGAGTCAATCATT
Organism: Solenodon paradoxus; assembly: GCA_004363575.1. Lineage (NCBI taxonomy): Eukaryota > Metazoa > Chordata > Mammalia > Eulipotyphla > Solenodontidae > Solenodon > Solenodon paradoxus. The sequence goes on from RJWH01000857.1 coordinate 284,318, forward strand.
TGGTTGTAGATTTGTTACATTTTAAATCTTAACACCAGTAAGTGAGTCAGTCTTTGGGAAATGTTTGACAAGAGTTAGAAACAAACTTGAAACACTACTAAAAAATCATTACCAAGCATCACACACTTTCCCTTTGGTAGGCAGACCTGGATTTTCAGAGCTCCAAAAAGTTCTCTCAAAATCTGCACTTGATTCAATGTACATAAATTAATTTCAAATTAAGGAACTTTACAGAGAAGTTTTAAGAAAAATCCCTAAATCTCTTAATACTCTTCTGGCATGTCTGGTAGGAGTGACTTTTCTTTTGCCAACTCAGAAGCAATCATTTTTCCATTTGCAAGGTTTGAACAGAAGTCAGATCTTAGTAGATCTAGGCTCTGTCACTTGGCAGCTCAGTAGCCTCTACTTCAGTGTACGGGTCTGTAAAACTGGGAAGTAACGAAAGCATTAGGAGACAAAATGGACAACTTGATACAAATGGGCCACACGAATAAGGTCTGTTCTTTTTTGGATGAGTAATCCTCAAAGACATTCACTTATTCCAACAAGGAGATAAAATATGCTCTCAAAAAAAATACAAGTTTGCTAATGTTTCACACAACAGCCCCAGAATTCAGGCCACAGCAGTGATGTTGCAGGGGCATCCAGATGAACAGCCAGATGAATCCCTGTACCCATAATCTGAATTGAGTCCATTTCTTAGAAACGATTCACTTGTAAAATAGCACATTTGATAGTATCGGAAATTTTTGAAATGATAGCTCAAGGTCAAAGTTACCAACTTTATTTAAAATAGACACAATTTTTAAAATATCGCAAACTAGTAATTATCTACTTAAATATAATTTAGAATACACTCTGAAGGTAAGTAGATTTTTAGAAGTACTGGTACCTACAAATTACCTTTAGTCTTCGTTTCCCTCTGCACTGCTGGAAATAAGTAACATCCGTTAGGTGTCACTCTTCCACATTTAAAGGTGCCACAGGGTTAAATAATGGCCTTTCTTTTTTGGCCTGAATTTTACCGAAGTTAGCTTCAAACTCTTTTCTTGTTCCATTAAGATTTAATAGATGCCCATCCTTTATTCTATAGCCTAAGGAACTCAGTTTCCTTATCCTGTACTGTATTATCTGTGGCGTTAGTTCGAGAACCATTGGTGTCTCTCTTATCTGAGCTATGGAAACTCCTTCTTTCAATAATCCCTGGATTCTCTCTTCCAGAACTGGAACAGAGTAATATAAAAGAGCAGGACATTTCAAAACTAATTGTTTCAGGTCATGATCTGTGCATTTGAAAGTATTTTTAGAAAAGGAAATACTGTTCTGTAAACTTTTTGGGCAAAGTTGAAAAAGAAATCCTTTGAGTTTGGACAAAAGCTGAAGAATTTCAAAATTTGTGAAACCATGCTTCTGGAGAAATTGTAGTGTTTCCTTTATAGCTACAGAAGAATTTGACAAAATAAAGGGATTTTGACTTAATAACTTTAGTAGCCAAACTTTCATGTTAGCCTCGGAGCCACCTAAATCTAGATAACACTCTTGAAGAACCTTTATCATTTCCTTATTATTCTCAACAGGATTATGAAAAATATTAGATGCAGTTGTCAAAAATCTGCTGATGACCACATTTTTTAGTCCCAACTCTTGAAAGAACTGAATGTTCAGCTTCCGGTTTTCCTGGTCTTCAACAGCAAAAAAAGATTCTGGAAAGTGTTCAATTAACTTGACTAAGTCTTCCTTGTTTTTGCAGACCAACTGCCAGAGTTCTCTCTGGGTGTTAACAGCCGTTGGACTACAGACAATGGCTTCTGGGCAGCGTTCCAAAATAGTGGCCACAGCCGTCTCATCAGCACCTAGTTGTTGTAAAATATCTGCAATTTCTTCAACATAGGTTTCCTCCTCCAAAAGTACCCATCCTTTTAATCTGCGAATTTTCCTAATGTCAACTGAAAATTTACAGAGCTTGTCCACAGTACTTTTGTTTTCTTTGTTAAACTCCCTGTCAGTTGTGTAAGTGATACACGCTAAAAAAGGTCTGTCTATTGGAACGGACCGCATCATTCTGAAAGAAAACAGCCTGAAGGGCTGTGATCTCATCAGTAACTTCCTCAACATGCTTACAATCCACTGGCTAATTCTCACCGTTCTGGAACTCAGTGTATACGTTTACCTGTAAGAAAGAAAATACAAGTTTTATATAAGGGGTGCTGACTTGCAGACCATAAACAGAAATCGGAACTATAAATGGTTAAGCATAGAAATAAGATATAAATTATACAGGAAAGCACTCAGGTGGAATACTAAAATATATACTCCTAAGTAAGTTCTCAATTGTAAAATATCTTTTCACAGTTTCGATACCTTGTTTTATAAACACGTGGTCTGTCTGAACTTTACAACCCTGTAAAGTAGTTATTTCCATTTTGCAAATCAGCATCAAGATCAGAGTTCAGACAGCAACAGAAATTATGTTATTTTGACACAAATTCCCTTTGCTATAACAATTATGATTCCTTTAAGAAGACATATTCTGCAGACACTTGTATAGATAGTTTTTGGAAATGTTTTACATTTTGGGGTTGTTTAGCTAAAAGCAAATACTTTTTAAGAGGGGAATCACCTCTAATTTTATGTTGTAAATAGTTTTGCGGAATAACAAATCAGCAAATCAGTTTATATTTAAAATGAGTCAATGAAAGTATGCTTGCTAGAATTCTATGTGAAAATTTTAAGTAAGTTTTACAGACGATCAGAAGATGGCACCCTGGGAAGGGCGAGATTCGGATCCTCGCCACAGAGCAACTAGGAAAACTCACCTATTCTGCAGAAACAAACACTGAGGCAAAGCAGGTGCAGAGGTTACGGAGACAGAACAGCTTTTGCGACCACGAACGGCAGTTGAAAACGTCTGGGCTGGCACTACGTGGCAGACTCAGGACTTGGGCTGTGGTGGAGGCTGTGGGAACCAGGGAGAATCAGGCCTCCCGGAGAGCGGCTCCGGCAGCCGGAGAGCCCGCCTCAGAACAAGGAGGCAAAGGCGGGAGAGAGGCGCAGGGCAGAAAGAGAACCAGCGCCCAGGGTCTCACCTTGAGCCCGCAAGGTGCAATTACACTGGGTGCCACCATAACTGGAAGGCATTGCCCATTCCCAGCCACTCCCAACACCGTGTTGTGCCAAAGTGCCAGGATTCACCCACGATATATGCCCGCGTGATTACAGGAAGGTGGTCAGTCTAGTCTCCCAGAAGAGCCGAGTCCTCAACACTACGCACTAGTGCCAACCTGTGGCGGAAGGCCGAACTGCAGCCTGATGGCCAATTGTGGACCAAGGTGATCACCCTACACAACTCCATCACTGCCAAGAAACAACTCACAAAAACATAAACAGAATGGCAAACAGAGCAAAGACACAGAGAAATGTGTGAAATAATGGATTTAATCAAAAACCCAGGAGAAAATCTGAATAATACAGACATGCAAACTACCAGAGGCTGAATTTAGGGTAACAGTGATAAACATACTCATGGAAATCAAGGACACAGTAAAGGGAGTAAAAGAGAACCACAAAAAAGAGAAAGAAGCAATGAAGCAACAAAAAGAAATGAAAACTATCATAACTAAACTGAAGAACTTAATAGAGGGAGTCAAGAATAGGATGGATGAAGCCTTCAGGAAAATCAGCAAACTAGAAGACAGGGTAGAGAAATGCACTCAAGCAAACCAGCATAGAGATAAAAGAAGGCAAAGAAATGAAGACAGCATTTGAGATCTATGGGATAACATCAAAAGGAACATTTGCATCACAGGGTCCCAGAAGGAGAAGATAGAGAAAGGGGGTGCAGAAAGTATATTTGAAGAAATAATAGCTGAGAACTTCCCTAACCTAAAGAATGAAGCAAGCCTCCAGACCCAGGAAGCTCAAAGAGAAATCAAACCAGACCTACACCTAGGCACACTGTCATCAAAATATCAAAAATACAAGAGAGAGAAACTTAAAAGCAGCCAGAGAAAAACGAGTCACATACAAATGAGTACCCCCTTAAGATCGTCAGCAGATTTCTCAACTGAAACGCTACAGGCCAGAAGGGAATGGAATGATACATTCAAAGTGCTAAAAGAAAAAAAATTTCAATGTAGGATACTATATACCCTGTGAAATTACCATTCAGAACTGAAGGAATGATAAAAAAGCTTTTCCGATCAGCAAAAGTTAAAGGAATTTATCACCACAAAATCAGCTCTGCAAAAAATATTAAAGGATGTTCTATAAAGTGCAAAGAAACCCCACTTAAAAACATAAATATAAAAAGTGGGGAAGAGAATAAAAATGTGGGTGGTTAGAATGAGTAAAAGACTAAGTTATTTCAAATAAAAATAGGAAATAAACACAGAATTGTTAATGCTATATTCAGGGTAACCTCAGAATATATCTCCAGGGGAGAAGCAAAGAAGAAAACAAAAAGGGAAACAAAACACAACGACATCCAACCCACCTAAGAAGAGAAAGATAAGAACAAAGGCACTGTCTGGAACAACACATAGAAGACTCTTTACAAAATGACAATAAGCAGCTATATATTAATATTCACCCTAAATGAAAATGGAATGAACTCACCAGTCAAAGGACACAGAGTGGCTGAATGAATTAAAAAGCATAACCCAACCTGCTGCTGCATTCAGGAAACACCTTCTTTCAAAAGACAGGCAAATGCTCAAAGTCAATGGTTGGAAGACAAGCCTACAGCCAAATGGCAACCACAAAGAAAGCAGGAACAGCTATACTTGGATAAAACAGACTTCCAACTTAAAAGCATAACAGAGACAGACATTATATAATGATTAAAGGATCACCCCAACAAAAAGACCTAACGCTTATAAACATATGCACCAAATGAAGGAACATCAAAATATATTAAGCAAGTATTAGAACTGACAAGAGACATCCACAGCAACACAGTAATAGTAGGAGACTTCAACAACCCACTAACAACAATGGACTGCCTGGTTAGGCAGAAAATTAACAGAGAAACAGCTGCTTTAAATTGCCATTGGGAATAGTTTGGTCTAACAGGCATACACCAAACACTTTATCCTACAGATTTCAGATTCTTCGCAATTGTGCATAGAACATTCTCAGGGATAGACCAAATGTTGGGACATAAAAAAATGTCTCAAATTTACAAAGACCGAAATTATACCAAGCATATTCTCTGGCCACAATGCTTAAAATTGGAAATCGACAACAAAAATATGGAAGACCTCAAATTAACTGGAGACTAAACAATATGCTTCTGAATGACTCGAGTAAAAGAGGAACTTAAAAAATATTTGAGACAAATGAGAATGAAGACACAAGCTACTAGATGCAGCAAAAGCAGTAGTAAGAGGGAAGTTCATTGCAATCCAGGCCCACCTCAAGAAACAAGAAAAATGGCAAGTAAACAACCTCTTTCTACATTTAAAACAACCAGAGAAAGCACATTTACAGCCAAAAATCAGCAGAAGAAAATAATCAAAATTATAGCAGAAATAAGTTAATTAGAAACAAAAAGACAATCCAGGAGACCAATGAAACCAAAACTTGGTTCTCTGAATAAATAAACAAAATTGACAGAACTGGCTACAATCACAAAGAAAAAAAAAGAAAACTCATAACTAGAATCAGAAGTGAAAGAGAAGTTATAACAGATACCACAGAGATACAGAATAATAAAAGGGACTACTATGAACACAAAGTCAAAACCTTGAGGACACATAGACAGATTTTTAGAAAAAGACCATCTACCAAAATTAAACCTTGAAGAATCAGAAAACGTGAACATAACAATCACAAGCAAAGAAACTGAAGAGATAAACAAAGAGTCTCCTGAAAAATAAAAGCCCAGTACCAGATGGCTTTTCGAATTACTTTTTCAGAGAAGAATTGATACCTATTCTTCTCAAATGCTGCCAAAATATTGAACAGGAATCACTAGCAAATACTTTTTATGAGGCCAGCATCAATACCAAAAGCTGACAGAGATGTCACCATGAAAGAAAATTACATGTCAGTATCTCTAATGAACATGCAAAAATTCTCCACAAAATATTAGCAAAGCAAATTCAACAATGAATCAAAAAGATCATCCACCATGACCAAGTGGGATTAATTGCAAGGATGTAAAGCTGGTCAACATATGTAAATCTATTAATGTCATTCACCATATCAACAAGAGCAAGAAGAAGAAATACATGATCATATCAATAGATGCTGAGAAAGCCTTTGACAAGATCCAGCCTGCATAAAAACCCTACATAAAATGGGAATAGAAGGCACATAGTTCAACACAATAAAGACCAAATACGACAAACCCACAGCCACCATAGTCAACAGTGAAAAGTTGAAAGCATTTCCTCTAAGGTCAGAAATAAGACAAGGCTGTTCATTTTCACCAATGCTATTTAGCACTGTACTGAAGGTCTAGAGCAATTAGACAAGAAAAGGAAAAGGAATCCAAACTGGAAACGATGAAGTAAAACTATAATTATTTGCAGATGACATGATTATATTTATTGAAAACCATAAAAACTGTCAAAAATGATTAAAACTCATCAACAAATATATTAAAGGGTCAGGCTACAAAATCAATACACAAAAATCTTACATTTTATATGCAAAAACATGCTAGAAGAAAATTAAATTTAAAATAGAAGTAAAAAGAATCAAATATCTTGAAATAAACTTAACAAAGGAAATGAGAGATCTGTACAATGAAAAACTACAAGTCCTTAAAGAAATAGAGAAGGATACAAAGAGATGGAAAGATACCACCTGCTCATGGCTCGAAAAATCAATGTCATTCAAATGGTCATCTTAACTAAAGCAATATACAGATTTAATGCAATCCCCATTAAAATCCCATGGCTTATTTCCAGGAAACAGAATAACAACAACAAAAAAATCTTAAAATCTGTATGGAACAACAAAAGACCGATAGCCAAAGCTATTATGAGACAAAGAAAGAATGTGGAGGGATAAGACTCCCATACATGGAGCTATACTACAAAGTGACAGTAATCAAAACAGTATGGTACTGGAATAGTAACAGAGGTACAGATTTGTGGAACAGAACTGAATCACCAGAAACTGACCCACTCTTGTACAGTCACTTAACATACCGCAAAAGAGCAAAAGCATACAATGGAGAAAGAAGTCTCTTCAATGAATGGTATTGGGAAAACTGGACAGCCACGTGAAAAAGAATGAAGATAGACCACTCTAAACACCATTCACAAAAAATTAATTCAAAATGATCTAAAGACTCGGATATAAGAATAGGAACCATAAAGTTCTTGGAAGATAACATAGGGAAGACATTCCATGACATCACTTAAGAGAGAGCTTTGGGGACTCAACTCTGGCATCAAGGGAAACAAAAAGGAAAATAAACAACTGCTACTATAAAGCTTCTTCACAGTGAAAGAAAACCACTAAAACAAAAAGACAACCTACTAATTGGGAAAAGATATCTGCGTTCCATATATCTTGACAAGAGCTTATTATCCAATATATAAAATGAGCCCATAAAACTGAATAACAGAAAAACAGGCAATCCAATAAAAAATGGGAAGAGGAATTAGACATTTTTCTGAAGAGGATATACAGATGGCCAACAGGCACATGAAATTATGTTCCTACTTGGTGACTATCAGGGAATTGCAAAGCAAAACAACGAGATGCCACCTAAAAGACTGGCTATTATCCGAAAGTCTGGAAACGACAAATGTCAGTCAGGATGTGGAGAAAGGGAACACCTTTGCACTGTTGGTGCGAATGCAAATAGATGCAACTCCTATGGAAAGCAGTTTGGGGATTCCTCTAAAAGTTGAATATGGAAATGCCATATGGTTCAGCCATCCCATTTCTTGAGTGTCTACCAAAAAGATATAAAAACACTAATTCACAGAGACTTATGCACCCCCATGTTTGTTGCAGTCCTATTCACAACAGATAAGAACTGGGAACTACCTAAGTGCCCAATGTCAGATGATGGATCAAGAAGACGTGGTGCGTACACAGAACTGAATACTACACAGCCCTTAGGAGATGAAATCCTGTCATCTGAATCAACATGGATGGAACTAGAGGGGATTATTTTAAGTGAAATAAGCCAAAAGAAGAAAGATACCAGATGACCTCACTCATAGGTGAAATGTGAATATAAAAAAGATGAAACATAACCAACCCTTAGACACTTGAAACAGAACGGCGGGTAAACAGGGACTGGGATGGGGAACAACACAGTGGTGGTGGAGCCCACTGGACAATGGGGAAGAACACCTGGTGATTTGCTGGAGGGCAGGATGTGTGGACATAATCTAAGGAATGGGGAAACTGCACATATGGGGAACCTACATAGGAGTTTATTTTAGTGTGTAAAATCGAAGCTACTACAATTAAAAGAAAAAGTCTTAGTTATGTAAAACAAAAAACACTATGTGGCTACCCAAGTGAAGCCATAGCAAATCCTATTAGTTGGGAAATGGTGGCCACAGAACCCACTAACCATCTGTCCTTAATTGACATCTCTAAGTGTCTTGAGATGGCTATACTGTGCCTGATGTACTGCAGCCTTTGGCACTAGTTTCTTTTCTCTCTAGAATTAAAAACATGCCTAATTTCATTTTTAAACAAACTTCTAGTACACCAAAGAGTATTCTTAGGTGTTTCAGTTCTGCCCCCAAAGTGTGTAGTACTATTCAGCTAGTTAGCAGCTTTGCCTTATTATATTAAAAAAAAGCTGAAAAAGCCATTTCCAATCCTTGTCCCTAATAATGCCCTTGTCATATTATGCCAAGAACTCTTCATTTTCAAAGCCTCTCCTAATGAATCCAAATAGAGTATTATCTAAGAAAACATAACAGATGTTCGCATTTTGTTTACCATTTGTAGTAATGGTTCATTATTTGAACCTATGATGTACAAAATAATTGTAGACAAATCTTGTTTCACTTCTAGTGGTTCAATGAGTTTCCTTCAAGCAATTCCTAGTTGCCAAGATGTAAATATTAAATTATTTAAACATTTTCTAAGACCTGGTTTTAACAGTGAGAAGAGCACAGCTAAGTAAGGATGAGCACAGGCAGATCTAGACCAAGTTCCCTATCCCTCTGTTCCTGGGACCGCCCCCTCACTCAGGACTCAACATGTGAAGCACTTGCTGGGGAGAAGTGTGGGTTCTGCAGTCAAACTACCCACAACCAGTCCTGGCTCTAATTTATAAGATCGTCTTGGGTAAGTTACTTGGCCTCTGGTAAAGAAGTAGTGTTTAGAACAGTACCTGTCAGTAAACGTTCAATAGGTACTAATAACAAGATAGCATCTGTAAAATGGGGAGAAGAGCAATTAAACTTGCCAGGGATACTGTGAGGGTTAAAATGCATGCCAAGCACTTTGCACAGTGTCTAGTACATTCTAAGCACTTGATAAATAGTAGTCGCTGCTAGGAGATATCTAGAGCTAAAGGTTTTGCAGTATTATGACTGAACTGTATTTTAGATAGAAGTATATTCTTTATAAAGAGGAACTAAAAAGGTATTTTAAAAAACTGTCTACAGTACCTACTTATAAAAGCAATACATGATCAGTACAGAGAACGTGTCCACTTCTGAAAAGTTTAAGTGGAATAGGTCTCACAATCCTACCACATATAGACAGCTTTGATGTTTTAACATATATGTCCAGGTTTTTGTTCTAGGTTTCTCACCCCCTTTATTTTTTTAAATAAAGCAAAGTTGTCTTGCACATGAGTTAGGTTTTAAATTTAACCTATACAGTGAAAATTGCAAAGAATGTTCCTGAAGCAGGCACCACAACATACTGCATTTCAGTGAAGTCCGGTGCTGACTGGGGCTCCTTCAGGGGTGGTGTAGATCCCGCTGTTTGGCTCAGCACCAGATAAAGTAGTTGGCTTAGTGAAGGGGGGATGTCATACAACGTAACAGCTGATGAAACCCTGGAAATACAGTGACCACGGCAAGATGCTCCTGTCCAGTCAGGCTAATGGAAAAGCGGCCGGGGGGCGGGTCTAAGTAGAGTTGGTAATTTACGTTCCAGAAAAGCTATCTCAGTTGACATTCTTACCAGTAGTAGGATTCTGTTTTGATTTTGACATAAGAAAAATCAATGTAAGTACTTTCACTTCATTTTCTTTTATTACTTGTGAGATTCCGCTTTTCTTGACCACATTTTCACTTTCTTTTATGAATTTCTGTCTTCTGCCTTTTTAGGCAATCATCTTCTGCTTTTAAAAAAATGACATATAAACTTGTAAATATTAAGGAAAGCAACCTTCCTGCTGTTGGAAAATTTTATCCAGCTCATATTCAGTTACTGATGGAATATTTTAGTATACTGGAGTGGTTATTTTTTATTGTGGTTAAATAATGCAGAATATAAAATTTACCATTTTACAGTCTACAAGTCAGTAACTTTAAGTACATTCACAATATTGCACAACCAGGATGGTTCCATCATCCCAAACACAAATTGTCTCATTAAACAGTAAGTCCCTATTCCCTCCTACCAGTCCATGGTAACTGCTAGTCCATTTCTGTGAATCTGCCTGCTCGTGGTATTACATATAAAGAAGTCATGCAGTGTTTGAGCTGTCTTGTCTGGCTTATTTCACATCAAGGTTCATATGTTTTACAGCATGTGTCAGAATAAAAAGGTTAATTTTAAGTGGACGAAGGGTCAGGGAGGTTTCCTTCCTTTATGATTCCAACTGCTTTTAAGCACTAGGCGATCAGATGAAAATTCATGCATAGTTCTTCCCACATTTTTGTCTGAATTTTGAAAGTTAGCTCTGTTAATTCATTTGACACTTCTAGTTGTGAGTTAAGAATCTAAATGATTTTATCAATAGTTTAGACATCACTTTGAACAGTCTTTTCCTTCTCCATGATTTCGATGAGTCCTTTATCATAATTAAATGTAGTTATTGTTTCTAGCTGACATTCAGCTCACTTCCACATTATGATGCAATTCTGTCAATGAGCCAGGAAGCAAATTTCTGGCCTTTGCTGCATACTTGGTTCCCTCTGACAGGCCATCCCCAAATAGTGTCCAGTCAACTCACTCTTCAAATCTCCCACCGATTCTCAATTCAGACCTACAAGCCCACCCTCTCCTACTCTCTCAGCCAGTACCCTTGCCTCTACCCTTTATAAAGGAGAGCACCTCATCTCAGCAAACACACGTGCTATCTCCCTTTCCCTAAAGTCATGCCTTCCAGTGTCCGATGACCTCTGCTCCTGTGCCCACCCCAACCCCGCTGGCCTGAGAGCTCTAGAGCTCTTTTTTTCTCACATAATCACTCCTTCAACTGACTCCTTTCTGAGGTTCCCACCCTTCACCTCAATGGCTCTTCTCAGTGGGCCTCCAGCTAAGTTCCATTTTTCTCTTTCCCTCAGTTAATTCTTGCCTGTCCTCCTTTCTCTCCATTTCCTTTCTTCCTACTTATAAGTTCCCAGCGAGAAAATTTTTCTGTGGACAGAGCCAGTGAACAGTTTTAGTTCCTGTTGCTTTGTACTTTGGCAGCTCTCGACACAGCTGACCACTTTCTCTTGAAATGCTCTCTCATTTGATATCCAAGATTCCCACTCTTCCAGGTCTCCAACTTCCTTAATGCATTTTTGATGTCCCTTTATCTGTCTCATCTTCAAGGTTTGGTTCTAGAACCTCTCCTCTTACCTTACAGTGTCTCTGCAGAGATTCTGTTCTCCTCTGGGACTTCAGTTAAGCTACTGAGGCTTCCTTCCAGCTCCTTCTCAAAGTTGATCTCATCACTTTCCTGCAATAAACTTTTCAGTGACATTTTAGGATAACAGCATGAGACAAAATAACAATGCTTTCTATGGCCCCCTCTACCCCCACCTCCCACCTCCCATCTTCCTGTCCATCTGTGGTGCGCTCTCTGTTCCCATCCCAGGGTCTCTTAAGACTGAGGGCTGTTTCCCGTTCTCCAAATGCCCTAAACACTTAGGACTAAGTGTTACTTTCTTAGGGACACTTCCGCAACCTTCATGAAAAGATAAAGTCTCCTCTCCCCATTACAGGTTTCCATGGCATTGTGGACTGGTCTTCTGTATTACTGTCATAGCTATAGCCATCAGGTGTTTGTCTCATGCTGCAAGAGAGTGGACTGCTCACCACCATGTTCTAATGGCTTCCCAACCTCCTCCTGGCTGGCATCACTGACTCTGAGGCATTCCTGGACAGGTGAACGGTGTGTGTTCTTCCATAGCAACCTACTCCTGGTCCTGTGGGATACCTAGGCTTAAATTTCTGGTCATCAGTTGTACTGACTTGAGGAAGTCATTTCACCTCCCTGTGCCTCAGTTTGTACATCAAGAAAATGGGGACACCACGTTCTGAGTGACTGTGAAGATTAAATGAGTTTATACCACAAATCACGAAGTACTCGGATGGTTCTTCACATATACAAATTAAATCATCACTACAACCCATTTAAAGATGAGGAAGCAGATACAGGTAAACTAACCTGCCCAATACATGGCAGACCCTGGATTCAAACCCAACAGTTTGGCTCTATAGTCTGGTTCTAGCCCTGAGCCCTCCACATTGTAATGCTCTTTAGAAATATTTGTTAAATTACAATAAGCTGTTTGCTAAGCTGCATGTTCTTAAAGCATTTCTGAGGAGTGAAATACACTTCCAAAATATGACTTTTTCATACCTCTCAATGCCAGTCATTTCAATTAAGTGCTTTCAAAATATCTACTACAGGCTGACAGTTTCAACTTAATACCAATGATAATAAGGAAGGAAAACTGGGGCAAGGAAAGGGACCTTATTTGATCCAATGAAAGCCAAACAACCACCGTGAGGGTTTCCAGAGACACTTCCTACCTGAGGGTCCCAGGCCGGTGGGAGGGCATGCGGAGCTGAGGGACCCAACCGCGTCGGGTGGCGGGGGAGCCCTTCGATCCCGGCCCGCTCCAGCGCCGAGCGTGGGAGACAGCCACCGAGCGGAGAGCCGGGCGAGGCTGGCCGCAACTACTCACTGCTCGGTCGGTCGGTGTCCGCTCCCTACTAGGCGCAGCGAAGCAGGGGCCACAAGGCACGAGTCTGTCAGGGTCAGACGTCGTCCCGAGCCTTGGGAAGCGGAGCCTGGGTCCCGGACCAGTCCGCCACCAATCAGGGCCCGGGAGCGTGAGCTCAGTCACGACCCCACTGCACCCAACGCAGCCAATCAGGGCCCAGGACACAGGCTACGTGACCCTCCTGACGCTGGGGTGGGCGGAGCGTGGAGTCGGCTTTCCCAGGAACCCTGGGAGACGGCAGTTACTGCCCGCGGCGTTTTCACAAACTTCCCTTCCAGCATTTTAGCAAACTTGGAGTTTGTCATTTTGTCCCTTGGGGAATGTCACTAGGTCGTCAGAACAAACTAAGCCGGAGCGGCTGGGGCCTAGACCATATAAAGCCCAAGGACCCGGTTCAGTAGACCTGGGCTTGGGTGAATCACCAAAAATAATCGAAAGTGCTTCCTTGTTTCTTCCATTCAAATGCTCGTTCCTCTTTTAAAAAAATGCTTCCTTTAAAAAAAACCTCAGAAACCGCTTTTTCTTTAGGCTACAGCCATTCAAAATTCCAAAAATAATCTGAAAGATAAGGACCTAATTTACAAAAGAAAAGTTAATTTAAAAAGCTCAAAAAACTTCTTTGGTCCTGCTATCTCCACCCGATTCCTAGCAGTAAGCAACACTGTGAAAGCTTCCTTTCTGCCACCTTCACCTAAATACTTCTCCTGATACATCCCTTTTCTGATAAACCCGCTAAGAGGCTTACATTCCAATTACTTACCTTAGATGCCAGCCTCATAGACCAAATGATGTCCTCAGGCCAAGCTGAGTGTGTCCCATTTATTTTCACATCCATCCAAACAACAAACATCGACGGCATGTCTATTAAGTGTGTATACTGAAAAACCATTCCTGGGGAGTCCCCTCCCCTCCCCCACAGAAGACACTGGCACAAGTGAAAGAACAAATTTGGCCGAATTTTGAAAAGACCATATAAAAATGTACTAATTTGAATAAGCAGGTGCCCTTCATCCCTTCTACTAGGTAAAAGAAGTTTCTGGTAACTAACATTTTAAATCGCCCTGAGCTCATCTCCAAATAATATTAGTCAAAGGGCCTGAACACAAACGTCTCCTGGTAACTTGAAATGATGGGTTGTTGTTTTAAAAAAACAATTGCCCATCCAAAACTATAAAGGTGGGCCTTCTACAGTCATGTGCTCCTGGGTTCGAATCTTCGTGATTGTTTATTAACCTCAGAAGTAGTTTCACTTGAGTACCACCATGAGAGTTAAGGGCAGTGAGAAGACGGTGGTGAACAAGACAGTGGGGGAATAAAGGACCTGTCCTGTACTGACGAGTTTCCGTTCTAGCGGAGGACAAAGCCATCAAGAACTGAAACTAGAGGATCACACAAGTTCAGTGTCGCCAAGGATTTGTGCTCAGGCCCTGCCCCAATTATCCTCCACGCGTCATGGGGTCAAGAGTTCGGAAGACGTGATTTCCCCAGGCTAGAGGCCCTCCCTTCATGTGTTTCACTGCACGCTGTGCACAGCCTTAACACAGAGTGTCATAGTTCTAGAATGCCTTCTCACTTTCTGGAATGAATGAACTTGTGGACACTGAGGGATCTGTTTTCCTATGAATGATCATGTACCAAGCATGAAATGCTAAGGAAAGCTTTCAGCTAGACAAAAAGCCTCAAATAACAGGCTTTGTTGAGAGGGACAGACACGTGCAGAGCAATAGCACGAATTCTGACTTCTTGTCTCAAAGTCAACTTTGAGCTCTGGGATATTCTAGAATTAACTGGCTAGCTAATGTTTCTGAGGGAGGGCAGTGTCCAATAATTCTTCTCCCTCTAAGTTACCTTTACACAAAAACCCTATTATTCATAGCTTTATTGTATACTTTTTTCCTGAAATACAAGAATTTGAAGTGTATACTAAGCAAAGAATGCCACCTGCCTTTATGAAAAAAGAAAGTGGGATACAGAAAGGAAAAGGAAATTAAGAAACATTTAACTCAGGACTTACAAGTGCCTGCTGCAATTACTGACCAGGAGGAAGGGAGCGGAGATTTGGACTAGGGAGCTGACATCTGGTACCAGGTCTCCACATAATTAACTGGGAGGAATGACATACATATCATCCTGTGCATTGTAATCAAAACCAATTCAGCTAAGCCAACTGTATTATATAAATGCCACCCAAAGTTTTTTCTGTTTCAAATATTTAAAGTGTATTTCTAGAACAATACAATTTAAAAAAATACCTGGGGCAATGGGGAAAACACCAAGTGTTATGTATATTACCTATACAGAAATTGTACACATTTGAAACTGTGAGATCCTGAAGTTTCTATAAGATATGCATTTAAATGAATACTGTTATCAGTCTTTTCTATCCCTACTTTACTTCAAGTAAATGTGAAAAACAAGGACTTTGCAGAGATTCATTCAAAAGCTTGCTCCCCTCAACTAATTTTTCTAAGTTGCCAGCACAGTTTAATTTTTGTTTTGTTTTGTTTGTACTAAGGGTTTGAGAAGTATTTGCTGAATGAAAGGTCTTGCATTGCTCAATCACTGGTAGGATTTTTAGAAAAATTCTTATAGCAAAGGGAAAATACTGCATTCAAAACAGAATGTGTATCTGCTCAGCTGGAGTACTCTGATACTCATAATTTAAACAAACTGAAAATGCTTTCCAAACACCGCCCTAAGAAACAAAACAAAGTTCCTCTCTACTTAAAAGTAAAATATGAAGAAATTCTCTCTATACTAATTTTTAAAATGTATTTTCATGTAAAGTGAGTCTTTTATCCCCCTGGGTGGTGATGGTAAATTTTAGGTCTCTGAATGTCTAAATTCTGTATAATACAGTCAGGTCCAAAGCATAGGATGTGAAGTGTAAGTATCATGAGAAACAATGAAAATGCTACTCCTTATGAATAGTGCTGAAAAAAGAAGGCACTTTTTCTCTTTTTCTCAATAATAGAATGTACCAACTAATACTAATTCATTCTCCAGGATACTTTTACAAATGCGTATCATCTCAAACTATATATATATATTGTCTGGAGCTTAAACGCCAATTAATCTTAATTTATATTTAAATGATCACACTATCATTACTAAAGACAGAAACAAAAAGTCACTGTTTATAATTCTGAATGGCAAGAACTAGCTTCTAGAGAAGAGGAAAGAGGAAAGAGCAGCAGTAATAGCAGCGGCGGTAAACCAGAGCTGCAAACACAGCGGTGCAGACTGCACCGCACAATCCCGGGAGCCACGCAGCACAGAGCGTGGAGGCTAACATTTACTCAGCATCTTACCATGTGCCATTTCATATATATATTGTGAGGCAGATACTACTCTCATCTCCATTTTATAGATGAGAATAAAAGAAGACACAGAAGATAAGTAACTTGGCCATGATTTCAAAGTTAATGAGTGACAGTCAGGGCACTGGCCTTTGATTCTACGAGTCCACATTCTGAACTTTTATCCTGTAGTGACTAAGCTACAACCCCCATCACTTGAAAAAAACTTTTTGATTTTAAATCTTTCTTGCAGATAACTTTATTTTTAAAAGTAGAAAGTATTTGGAAGATAGTATTCTTATATGAATCTTGAAAAATACTATTTGAATAAATACATGGTAGCTTTTCCTTTATTCAGGATGGTGACAGGTGGTATAAAATGTTTCTAATTTACAATTACATCTCACATAACAATTCTTCCCCCTTACCCAAAACAAATTTAAAACTTAAAAACAAAAACTAACAACCAAGTACACAAGATTTCATATATGTGTATGCTTTAATAACAAGGTCACTTTAGCTGTAAATAGACAAAGAAAAGGAGACAAGAAGAACTTAATACATGATATTTGACACATTTGGGTCAAAACAGGCATACACAAAGCTTTAAAACATACATCGTGTTAACAGAGGTTACAACTACCAATTCTGGTTACACATATTTTCTAAAGTATTATTAAAGAATGCAAAATTAGATCAAAACTGATGTCAAGAAAAGTTCTGTCCTAAAATTTTAACAAAGTATTTTAAGGTCTAAAAACTTCCTATTTTCCCACATTCACTCTCAAAGCTTTTATTTTTTTATCAGATTATCAGTTTCCACTGTAACTTTAACCATACATCAAAAATTATCAAAAATATATTGATGGGTCTATGCTAATTGTGACTATATTTACATTAAGCAAATTCTTTTTACCAAGTTCTTTATATACAAATTACCATTTATCCTGTGTGAAATTCATTGAAAAGTTAAAAACCATGGAAATGTCATTAAAAACTGCATTTCAAAATGTAACTGCTTTCCATCAATGAAGAACATTTTAAAATAATTTAACTGAAAAAGTATTGAACTCCCCACAAATTTCAGCTGCAACAGTATCCTCCTGAATGTTTTCTGTGATTTAAGGGGAAAAAAAAAACTGGGTAAAGCATAATTGCAAAAAATAAAATGATGAAAATCTGTTGAATGTTTATTATCTTGTCAAGAAATTTATAAGCTAATTAGATTTGCATAAAAAACTAAGCAATAATTTAAAAATGTAAACAGTTTTTCAAAAGCTGGGAAATACACTATGAAATATCTTTCATATAAGTTTAATCAAAAAACAGTATCCCACATCCAATAAAACTAAATACAGATTTTTTTTGTGATACTTCCAAAAGGGGTTAACATTTAAAAAAAAATAAACCATCTATTCCCAAACCAGAAAGAATTAGATTTTAGAAGTATCATAATAGATAAAAGGATTAAACACATCAGAGGCTAATTTGGGGAAAACTTCATATTAATTAAAATTAAAGGTTGCATTAATTATTTTAGATTTATGGTCACATAGAAAGGAAAGGAAAAATATATCTTTTTTTGAAAAACAAGTGGGTAGTAAACTTTTCAAATTTAAGTATCACTGATTTGATGATCATATAACTCAAGTGCAATACTTTGCCCTGTATAGATGCATTTCTCTTGTCTAAAAATTAACTGATTTTATAACACTCACTTAAAAATGTATGCCTCAGATTCTCTGGTTGGAAAATAGAGATTAGCTCCATTATTGAAATTAAGTTTTGTGGACTACAAACTTTACCAAAGCAAGAAAGAAAATTCTAACATTTACCTAATTAGTGCTCTGTCGCTGGACTTTAGGACTCTGTGTGTCCTCTTCTTGACTAGGACGTTTCCCACTGCTGAGACCAGTGCCCACAGAGGTTCTTCCTACACATTTTAAAAAAGTGAATGTTTAAAGAACTGAGAGCCAAGAAATAAACCCACACACATATGGACAAATACTGATGACAAGGTCACTAAGAGCGTACAATGGAGCAAAGAAAGTCTCTTCCACAGCTGGTGTCGGGGAAACTGGGCAACCACGTGCAAAGGAATGAAACTTAGACCACTGCCTCACACCTTACACAAAAATTAATTCAAAGTGGTTTAAGGACTTGAATCTAAGACCTGAATCCACAAAACACACAGAAGAAAATAAAAGGGTTATCAGCTCCTTAACACTGGCCTTTGGGAATTCATCTCCAACAGCAAGGGAAACAAAAAGAAAAAATAAACTATGTATCAAACTATATCAAACAAAGAGTTTCTGCAGTGCAAAAGAAACTAACTTAAAGCGAAAAGACATTCTACTGAATGGAAGATATTTGAAAGCATACATCTGATAATGGGTTGATATCCAAAAGCCTTAACGAAACCTTAACAAAAAGCAAACGACCCAGTAAAAAAAAAAATGGATTGAAAACTCAAGTATGGCCAGTAGGCCATGAAAAGATGTTTATATTATCTCTTATTATTAGAGAAATGCAAATAAAAATACCAAGATATCACCTGATACCTGTGATAGTGGATATGATAAAAAAGACATGAAACAAGTACTGGCAAGGGTGTGGAGAAAAAGGAACGCAGGTCACTGTTGGTGGGAATTTAAACTGCAGCAGGCATTATGAAAACGAGTATGGAAAGTTCCCACTGAGGCATTATTCACAATAGTCGAGAGCTGGAAATGACCTTAGTGCCCATGGACAGATAATTGGATAAAAAGATAGGATATATGTATACACAATGGAATCCTAAGTAATAGAAAAGAAATGAAAACCTGTCATTTGCAACAATATACATGAGCCTAGAGGCTATCATGCTCAGTGGAACCTAGATGGGGAGACACAGAGTGGATGATTTTACTTATGTGGAAGATAAAGAAACAAAATTAATAAACAAAATGAAACAAAAATAAACTCACACTACAAGAGCAAAGTAATAATTACCACAAGGGAAGCGGGTAAATCAGTTTAATCCCAGTGTATGTAGAAGAATAGAAATGAGACTTTCAGTGGCAAACAAAATATAGTAAAGACAGATGTGGTTTTATAATGTCCACCTGAAACCTGTATGATATATAAACCAGTTTTACTTAAAATTTTTTTAAGTAAACAAAAGTTAAAAACAAATTTTAGGTAGGAAAGGTGCAAAGATCTATGTGCTCAAATACTTCATTCTTACCTTGCTTTAACAGGTGAGTTTGCTGACTGTCTCCATAAGCATAGTGTAAAATACTACTCCCTTGAGAACAACCTGTTAATATTTAAAACACAGAAAAAAGATTTCAACTCCAAGTTGTATGCATTAAGCCTGCAAATTCAACTTTTAATTTTTGTATTTCAGATTGTTTTAGGGTTTAGGATTAAGTCAATCCTTCATATAAATCAAAAAACCATATGCCCAAATTAAGAACACTTAAAATTAGCCTCACAGAAATGCTGACTGTTCAAAGGCAAAACTGCTAATAGTCATTAGAAAATAAAACTAAATATTTATTTACTGGTTGGGTGTTAGACACTTGACCAGGAAGGCAAAACATAGGTCGAAAGTGAGGTATAAGCCCTTCCTTCACCTCTTCTGCTCTCCTTTTCCATACGCCTTATACCCTCAGTGCCCACCCATTCAGAACACGTCTTTGGAGAAGAGGAATGAGGCCTGGGAGAAGAATTCATTTAAATCCCCCCACAAGGGGGGGCCCTTAGGCAATGTGGTAGTCACCTAGCATGAGCAATTATACTAACCTTTCTAAAAAGAATATTCTAGGGGAAGGAGCTGACACAGAAAAGTAGATTTTAGAGAAAATTTTTGTCAGTATATTCAGATTATAAAAAAACACGAGCATACTCTCTCCCAGAGAGGTTACTTCATGGCCTAACCAAAGCAAACTACTTGATTTTATTATGATTTCATGTTAATCAAGTTTCTCTGGATAAATAATTCAGCTTTTCAGGTCCCAAATTGGGAAAGTAAATGCCTTGATGAGGGATGAAGCCTTCTATCTCTAGAAAGGGATATTTCCACTGTAAATTAATAAATTAGGTGACAATGATACATAAAATCACAAAGTACAAATAAAGTGCTACTAGGTGCAGGTATGGAAGTTGGTAGAGGGTACCATGGAGATTCCAAGGAAGGAAATTTCCATTACACAAGAAAATTCACAGAGGTGGCCTTTAGAACAAGTCATAGACCCGGGTCACCTTAGTTTCATGTTCGCAATTTCATAAATTCTATTCCCTTTTCAGTTCTAAAATGAAAATCTCAAGAACAAAAATACTGAGTCAAAGTAGTCAGAAAACAGAAATTAAAACAAAAAAAATAAGGAGTGGTAAAGGAAACTGGAAGTCTTGTGGTGGGTGTGGTATGAAATGCACACAGACTGAGGTGTGAATTTGATAGCTTAAGAAGCCTATCTTAAGAAGCAGTGAAATAATAAAACATATATATGGTATATAACATATAAACATATATGTATAATGATAATAAAATGAATATATAGCTACTATATTGTTCAATTTTGTTTTGAAATGTAAATTTTAAGTATATAATTTTTTTAACTGTAAATAAACAAATATATAAAAGTGCTTTCTCCTCCTCTTCCTTCTTTAAAAAAAAAGACTGAAAATATTTGAGAGACCATCAATGTATAGCTTATTCCTTTCTTAAGCACAAAAACCACAAAGAAACAAGAGGAAAAATGCAATTTGTGTGCTAGATTAAGAATTTCCAGTTATTTAAAAACCCAGGAATAGTTATAAAGAATCCTGCCCTTTGATAAGGCTTGTGAACACTTTAAAGTGAAAGTCCACAAACACTTTTAAGTGTAAGGCTTGTAGGAATATGTTCCAGAATAACTAAGTCCTTTCAAATGGAATCATAAAGGGAGAAATGCTAAACCACATAATCCAAACCTGAAGGATCACCTCCATTTCCAGGTGCACAGCGCTTACGCCGTCTGCTTATCCAAATGCTACCCACCCCACCATCTTCCAAAGGAAAGTACTCTAGTTCCTTCAGTTCTCAAAGATCTCTCCCTTTTATCCTTCTTGTACGTGGAGACAGCATCTTTCTCACTTCTTCCATTTGTTTGTTTCCCTTCTACAACTCTTACAGACTATAAGATCTCTGCAGCTTTTATGTCTTCCCTGTCTTCTGAAAGCCTCTCAGCACCAAGCTACAAAGTGTGTGACAGGGGAATATTTAAATGAC
Source organism: Solenodon paradoxus (assembly GCA_004363575.1). Classification (NCBI taxonomy): domain Eukaryota; kingdom Metazoa; phylum Chordata; class Mammalia; order Eulipotyphla; family Solenodontidae; genus Solenodon; species Solenodon paradoxus. The sequence continues at coordinate 305,977 of RJWH01000857.1, forward strand.
TATTTTCAAGATTTACTCATTCTTAAAATAAAATGTCACGTTTATACATATATGAAACAAATCAAATTGCTACCATTACTAGTTTTTGTAGATAACTCCAAATAATGGATACGGATGTGAGTGGACTAAGAAGCAATATGCACCATCATTATCCACTAACCAGGTACCTGCAACCTGCTGCTTCCCACCCACTGCTACCTGCCAGTTGTCTTGAGAGTTTCACAGAACTTCTGTCCCTCATACTCATGCGCAGATAAAACAGACTGTGAAATGAACAAGTTATTTGATAGAACTTTTGAAATGATACTTCAAAACTGTAGGAGTTTTTCAAATTGAAGGAGGTTCAATAATCTATCTCTTTATGTTACTAAATGCAGAAATTGTCTTTTCACTTACCACCGCTGCTGCTACAACCTGGGATATTTTCTCCAGAATACCCCATGAGGCCTCCATTCCCATTAGGATTAGAAGGTACTGATGCAAGAAGACCTAAAGGGCAAAAAATTCCTATTAAATTATGATCAGGATCAAATTCAAGGATAGGTGTATAAACAGATGTCAGAGAAACAAACCCAAGGCAGTTACTGACATACCCAGGCCTCTATATCGTGAAAGTTGCTGATAGATCTGTTTCATCCTCTCAATATTCAAACGACTTGCCTCAGCATGGTTCACCATTGGTTTAGGATAATTGACTCCTATCAAACATTTCGCTACCTTCTGGATACCTTCTGGTGCATTCCAGGGATCATAGATATATTTTGCAGGGAAGCCTCTTAAGATAGGCAAATAACGCCTTTTAGAAGGAGAAAAATTATTAATAAAGTGAACTGCAAGAAAAGTATAACGAAGTATTTATCAGCTATGAGTGACCCAATTCAAATCAATACCATTTAAGTGATTTTTTTTTCCTCTTCATCTCTGCTACCAGGAGTGGGGAAAAATATAAGGTTTGTGTAAACATGAAAAGTTCTTTGTAGATTAGCTATTTCAAGCTGGATAATAATCACCCTTAACTTACCTGATGTAGTCTCCATTGGGATCTGTTCTCCTACCAAAACCAACAGGGCAGTAGCAATGAAAAAACTGTTGGAAAAAGGAACTACAAGACAGCCACATCCAACTTCCGGCATTTATGCTCCAATCCGCATCAAGTAGTAATTCTTCAAATACCTTTGGAAGTAATAGTAAACAATCAGTTTGTATACACATAATTCTTAAAATAAGTATTTTCCTGGAAACTGTCAAGGCAAAGGAAATATAGCACAGAATTGTAAAGTTAAACATTCCAAAGTTAGTTCCTTTGTGGTGTTCTGTTCTACAATGAGTTATTTCAAAGGAAGCCAGATTTCTGAATAGCGTTTACCTTTCCAATAATTGCAGTGTCACAGGGAGGGTAAAACAAGTTGCTCATGGTACTGATTTAAAAGGATAAGATGGGTATGCCCTGAAGGCCTAGGGGACAAGGACCTAGATTTGAGACCCAGGGCAAGGGGGAACCACCAGGATGATAACTAAATAAAATAACTGTTTCTTCTTCCCTGCACCTTTCCTTTAAAATAAACAGATACATGGGATATGAGGAGATTAAAAAATGGAGGAAAATGACAGTAAACATTTTTAGCAAAGCAAAAATGCTACCAAGTAAATTACCAACAGATACTTAGAAGCTTGGTACAATGACCTACATAAAGGGAGACCTCAAATATAAATGACTTAAAAATGTACTAGCATTATAGAGCTCAAGTGGGGGATTCCTGGACCTAAAAGGGAAACAGAATTAAGTGAATTTTTATGAATTCATTAAAGTGCAAGCTTAGTATCTACCGCATTTACAGCTCTGTGTTAGGAAACATGTATGGGAGATACAAAAGGAATACAGAAAAAAAACCCATAGAATCAGAAATGCTTCTTGCGGAAAGGAGATTTATGATGTAGTTAGGAAGGTAAAACATGTATTACATATAACCTATTCTATATACCCACAAGATGATGTCACAAATATAGTATGCTTTGCTTTACTTTAGAAGTATTACTAAAAAACTATGATGCTGAAATGAGGTGAAGAGATTTGCATTTTTAAATTTATAAAACAAATTCACTATTTCTAAGAATGCTTGGGTAATCCTTTTTGTGACAGAAATGACCACCTAAAAATACCCAATAAATCCAGAATGTTAAAGCTTATAGCTTCTCCTGATGATTAGGCTGGTCTAACCACTGATTTTAGTTGATTTAACCAGCTTTTACCATTTTCTGTTGTGTGATTTTGCCACTCTGCTCTCCAAAAGTTTGCCTGTTTCATGGAATTTACCTGATGAAAAATTAGACTACAACCCATCTACGGAACAGATAACTTTTAGGAACTGTTTCAACAAGGTATAGAGCCCTTCAAATAAAACCATTCCACTACATTAGTTAGGAACTCTCACCTTCATTCCTTCTTCCCAACTAATCCACAGGTCGCCTCGTGTCAGAAAGCAGGCAACTGCGTGTCTGGCTAAATGATGAATCCAGCCCTCCTGACGAAGCTGTGTCATGATGGCATCAATCCATGGAAAGCCCGTCCGGCCTTCGGCCCATTTCGCTAAAGCTTCAGGATTCTTATCCCAGGGAATCTGAACGCAGATGGGATTTCCCTCCATTTTATCAAAGCGTGGATTATTTGTTGCTGCTGTATAGAAAAATTCACGCCATAGTAGTTGCCCATAAAGAGACAGTGGAGGAGAACTGTTCTTCTTTACCTAAGATTAAAAAGCAAAGAAGTATTATCAGCAATTAAAAACATTATTTTAAACAAGCAGCCCCAGTTTTAGATAATACCTTTTTGTAGAGATCTGTTAATTTGAAATAAAACAGTCGACACGACAAACAACCAAAACGGAGGTAAGGACTGAGTCCAGTAGGGCTAGCAAGCAAGGAATTTGCATTCATCCGAGGTCTTTCAAAGTTTGCCACCCAAGCCTGAAAATACAAAGAAAGAATTATGTTAACTGCCTTTTTCATTTTAAAAGGGTGTTCAAAATTGACATTTACAAAAGTGTAATAGTTCTTAGGGAATAAAATCTTACTTCCTGAGTCACTAATGGCATGGTTTAATAATAAGAAAAGGTCAAAATGAACATTTTTTTGTTATTAGGTTTGTGCTGCTTTAACTCTCTTCTTTTGTAAGTTTATTTTTTGTTTCTAAAAAAGAGTGAAATTATTTTTTAAATGCCAGTTTGGAAATATGAATACAATTTATATTATCATACTTTTCTTTCCAAATGCCGTTCCAAACGCGTAAGTGCTTCAGTTTCCCCTCCTGGCCACACTGCAGAGGGTAAGCCATCTGTATCGAAACCTAAAAAAAAAAAAAAAAAAAAAATATATATATATATATATAAAAGAAAAAATTAATTATTCTGGAAATTAAGCAATTTTTATCTAACCACAATAACAGATAATAAATTACTTTGCAAAAAAACAGTGTAACAGTAACAAAAATGAATTGAGGGCCCAGACAGGTTGTATATAGAAAATATAACAAGGTCTCTATTCTTTAGGATATACAGTTAAGGTAATAACAGGTCACATATCTGTAAGAACATATAAATAATGAACAGATCTATCACTTCTTGACTTGAGTTTGTTTTCCTTTCTTTCCTTAAAAACTTAACATGCTAAAGTTAGAAGTTAATTAACCTGTGAGCTCCACACTTATTACCATTAACACCAACCTAATTCTTCCAGTGAAGGGACTCCGTATTTCTCATCATGGTCATCAGAGAGAGGAGTGGTGCACTTTTCTATCACTTCTGAAGTAATTGTTTCTACTGGTATTTCCAGTGGTTCCATTTTGCTGATCAGAGTCTGAAATCTTTTATATGTAAGAGGTGGCTGCCCACCATTGAGTTCTATGATTCTATAACAAGAATGATTAAAATGCAGTTAGTATTGAAAAGTGACAATGATTTGACTGATAAGCTCTAAAAAGGCTTAAAATCAGAAAATAAAATTAAACATGTAAAAAGTCTAGGAGAATGTTAAGCTTGTTATATGACCAGGAAACTTGTTACAATGGTTAATAAATGTAAAATCGTTCTCTTCTTTTTCTGTATTTGCTAGGTGTCAAAAATATACAGTATGATGCAAAAAATGTGCAAATATCAAAACCTTTAAGACAAAGGGTATTCAGTGCTTTTAAGTGAAAAAAAAAAAAAATGTGGCTAAATAAGCCTAAATGCAATGACAATAAAATAGTATATATAGAAATGCAAAAAAGATTACAAGTTAAAGAATTTCATAATCATCAATAAAAACTTATCGAGGCAGGGGTGTGTCCTTGTGGCTCAGGCAGCTGAGATGCTGACATGGAGACCATGTAAAGCCAAAGGACCTGTGCTCAAGACCAGGGGCCAGGGTGAAAAACTAAAATAAATACGTAAATAAAATAAGGATGCTTCTTCCTCCTTGCCTTCTCTCTTAAAAAACAAAACAAAACAAACCCCCCCCCCCATTTATCCAGGCCAATATCATATTGAAGAACATCGAGCGAGTCTCATTAGTTAGGATTCTCTCTGCATTAACAATCACTTGCCATTGTTAAGTATGTCAGCTTATGTATTGTTTGTATACATTTTCTACTTTCTTCTGATCTTGCCTCAAGTCATACTAAAAATAAAGAATTAGCCATGCCAATGTTTTGGATTAGACACTGTTTGGGAATGAATATTCTTTCTCACTATTTCCATTTGTTTAGTAATAACTACTGGTAAAATCTAACTCATTTGAGAGATCAGAAACTGAAGTTTACAACCAAGAGGGTTAAGTAAATTAGTTAAGATCACATAACTAATGGCAAATCAAGGTTTTATTAATCTAAATAGAGTACATCTTTCAATATACCAACACAATTATGTATCAATTATATATGTACAGAGAATAATTACTATGAAAGCTATCCTCTCTGCTTTTAGTAATTTTGCTTTGATGTAATACTTTGAGTTTATATAAAAAGTCATAATGAAATTTGTGAATCTTAATGATACTACTGAAGACACTGCTAATTACATAAAAAGCAAAATAAAAACCTTAGAAAATGTTTTCTGTATCTTTTATTTTTTCTTTGATGGATTATATGACATATTCACATTATTCAATCCAATAAACATTACTTTTACACACAGCATTGAGATTCCCACTTACAAGCAACTGCTCTTATCCTATTTTGCCTCCTTGCTATCAGCTCCCTAAAGTTAAGAAAACTGGTAAATTAAAAGATGAGTTCATCATGAAAGAATATATGACTTCTGATTTAACATCAAAAAAGGTCTAAATCAAACCACTTTTTTTTTATATACTTGGGAAAGTGGAATAAAATTAACTAGTTTGTCATGTTACTTACAAAATTGGTTTTATTAAACTTGATAAAAAAAGCACAAATAACTAAAAAAACAAAATAAAAAGTTCACAAATTGGTGCACCCCTGTAGCTCAGACAGCTAAGGTACAGGCCACATAAATCATGTAAATCACACAGACTCCGGTTCTAGACCTGGGGCTGGAGATTTAAAAAAATATATATATATACAAAAATAATGAGATTTTAGCACTTACAAGAACAATTAAATGCCAAAGGTTGATAAGTAAATAAATGTTATGAACCTTCAAAATACATAGTACATACTTCCTACATTTGAAATGTGACCAGACTCTGTTAGAAAACAAAACCAGAAACACATATTCCAAGAAATACATTTTGATAGTATGTCACTGTTCAGAAGATTAAGATATATACACATAAAATAAAACAATCATGAAAGATGTTAATCACAAAATATATATATTTTATGGCTACGTACTATAAAGCCATAAAATTAACACTAGCAAGCTAAGTTAGAATAGTCTAGGAAAATTTTATAATACTTGCTGCTATCATCTTAAAACTGAAATTCTGAGCATTTTTATCTTACGCACTGGCTGTAGTACTGGTATTCATTATTGGATAAATAAAAATCACAGCAGTTAAATAAAATCTGAAGGGTTTCACATATATTTATTTAATTCTCCCACAACTCTGTATGTTAGTTCCACTCTACAAACTTAAATCCCACAGATTTAACCATATAGATATTCATGTACTAAAAAAAAATCACTGAATGTACACTTAAGAATGGTTATGATGACAGATATTATGTTATGTGTATTTATTCATTAAAAAAAACATACTTGTCTAGGTCATATAACGTATGTGAAATTCGTACAATGACTTCTACTCCAGCTTCAGTAGCCAGTTTTTTAATAGCTGCATCACGTTCCTTTCCAAAGGGCTCAGAATCATACTCAATTGAAAGTTTAGTAATGTTCCATTCCTAAAATAACAAAAGAGGGAGAAAATGCACACAAATTTTAATAATTTTTCTAGTACAACATAGATAGAAAAAAAGTGAAAAGTTCAAATTCTACATGTCCATGGACTAAACATAAATCAAAGTGGATAGAAATGTATACTCACTAGGCTTCAAGCACTGTGCTAGGTATTAGCAATCTAGCATATAGAAAACCAATTTCCTACGTTAAATGTACTTCTATAGCACTTTTTAAAATAGATTATCTCATTTGGCTCAAAACAACTATCAAGAGTTTGGCACTTTGGTTGATATCTTCATTTAGCAGATAAAGCCATTTAAAAAATTTAGTGACTTGTTCAAGCTCACAGAGATTCAGAATTGCTGAGGTACTCTGTTTTATAATGTGCTATTTCTGGTGTTAAATATTAATGTGAAAAATATGGAGATAATAATAACAGCAGCTATTTATTGAGTATCAAGTGCTGTTAAGTTTTGTACATCTCATTAGAGCGACTTTCAAAGAGGAGCCTATGATTTAGGGGGATTAAGTAATTTCCCAGAGGAATAGTAAAGATTGTTATTTTTTTTAAATTCTATTATCTATTCTGAGATACCTCATAAAGAAAAAAGTCACCTCTAATTCTAATATTATTTAACTGACTACAGAGTAATATACTACAATTCTCTAAACCACTACAGATAGATAAAAGCTGTTCCCAATGGTAGGTTTAAAAATTACTATTATAAATCATGATCTTTATCTTTATGTATACATCTTCGTAATTTTGGACATTTGTTCTATTTTTCCTAGAAACAATTCCCTGAAAAATAAAGGATAAGACACACAGTCAAAATTTTGATTGACATAGTCAAACTTTTCACCAGATACATTGTAACAATTTATACTCGCTTCAGTAAATACACCAACGTGCTTGCTCCCACTACACTTAGCAATAATATGTATTAGTATTAGTACTTTTAAAAACCACAAAATTCACACAACAGTCCTAGAAAAATAATATCTCACTATTTTTTTTCCCTTTTTTGAAGTCTTAAAGAATGCATACCAAATTGTTAACATATACTACTTTTGAAGGGTAGAGCTTATTAAATGTAAGGGTAGAGTCTAGAATGCAAATAATCATGTCTTTTTACTTCACATGCTGTTGCATTGTTCAGATTTGTTAATATAATTTAAATTAACAATATTAAAATGAGAATGGAAGAGTGTATTTCTTTGTTTTATAGTTAGGCAGCAGAGAGTAGTAAACTCTCTCTGCCTGTTTCCTAATCTATAAAAGGAACAGAAATGAAGTAAACTGATTAATAATGAGTGTCTAGTACATAATAAACACTACGTAGATATCTGCTACAGTAAAATGAAAAATAAGTTTCTAAGTTGCTGAAAGATTAAATGAGATAATGCAAATAAACAGACACAACAATGAATATTTGTATAGTTCCTCTTTGTGAGTGGCAGTTTATCTTGCTTGGTTTTCTAGCGAAGTTCATTTTTCTCTCTGGATCTGTAAGAGCTCTTTATCATTTAAGGACAGCAATATATTGTCATATATGTTACAAATAATTTTTTTCTAAACAGTTTGCAATTTAATTCCATAATTTATTGACAAATAATTTTTTAGTTTTTAGATAATAAGTGTTAACAGATTGAGATCAATCAAAAACATTCCTGTTTTCCCTTTTTAAAAATGAAGGGATGATAAATCAGAGCGTTAAAGATCAAATTATAGACCATATTACTGGTAGGGTTGAAATGGAGGAAAACAGGTATAAAGGCAGGTATGCCTGCTAATATTTCATCCCTGAATCAAATAGATTTACTTATCCAATGATAGGCAGCACCTTTCTGTAGTGTTTCCTGGCTCTATAAATTTTGTCCCATGGAAGAAGAGAATAGGATGTGTGCTCTTTGCAACTGAAGAGAAAACATATGATCTGAGTATACTCGCCTAGCTCCTTCTACTAAACTCACCACCAGGATCATTCACTTCTCCCCTGAGGATACATTAGTGAATGTCTCACCTCAAAAAAAATGAAAAGCTAGGAAGAGAAGGTTCCCCAAACATTAAATGTATTCAGTCATATACCAAATATTTATTACAATTATTATTATAGCCCAAATGCTATACTAGGCTCCCTGCTTCTGGAGTTTACTGAGAAAGATTGGCAGTACAGAGGTAAACAAATATAAAATAACTATTAGGAAAAACACAGATGCTATCATGGAGAATACATGGTGGGTGAGCTGGTAAATGATTTACTCTTTTTACATCCCTGGGTCCACTGGCTGCACAGTCATTGAGTAGTAAAAGTGAATAGATTTGCTTTGTTCCTTATTTTAGGTAAAAAAAGTGTCTCACCATTAAATCTGATGTTGGCTATGTTTTTTGTAGACAACTTTTATCAAATTGATATTTAGCAATTTTCGATGCCCAGTTTGCTAAATTTATTCTTAAACTATAAATCAGCATTGAATTTTCAGAGGCTTTTTCCCCTTCATCTATTGAGATAATCATAGTATCTTTTCATTTATTAATAGATGATTTAAATTGATTTCTAAATGAGTGACGTTTATATTCCTAAGATAAACCCCACTAATCAAGATATAGTATATTATTTTTTTAAATTTCTAGTTTCAATTTGTTTATTAACTGCTTGGAATGTGTCTATGTTTGTGGCTTGGCCATACTTTTTTTCCATAAAATTTTTTCAACAAGTTTTGATGAATTATGTTGGACTCATAAAACCAAGATGGGAAGTGTTCCTAAATTTCTCTTCTGTTTTTCTGAAAAAGTATTCTAAGATTGGTTGTATTTCTTTTTCAGATATGTGACAGAATTCACAAGTATAGTTTTCTTGGGTCTGAAGCTTTACTAATAGGAAGGGTTTTTTTTTTTTTTTGCTACAAATCCAATTTCTTTAAGAAATGATGTTCCTGCATACTCTACAGGATTTTTTTTCCTCTTCTAAGAGTTTCAGAAAGTTGTATCTTTTAAGAAAATTTTTCATTTCATTTATTGTCTTTATTATGCTTTGGGCTTTGCTGACATGATGTGGTCAGGAGACAAAATCCACATCAGCAATTTGAACAGGGGAAATATATTTACGGAATTGCTAGTGACAATGACAAGTAAAAGGGAAGTTAAGGCTGCCCTGTTCGATACGGGAGGTAGTCCACAGCCACACAAGAGTCTTCTAAGCATGTGAAATGTCGGTAGTTACGACTAAGATGTGCGTAAGCATAAACTATACACTGAATTTCAAAGACTTCATATAAACAGTTAAAAAGTAATACAATGATTTCAGTGAGAGAATATTTTTGATATAGCGGGTTATATGAAACATACTATTAAAACTCAATTTTGTTTCTCTTTACTTTAAAATGTTGCTATTGGAACATTTTAAACAAGTATAGTTTCTGTTGGAAAACACTGCCAGAAAGTGTCTGAAAGCGGCAAATGAAGAAAAGCAGCTACCTCTCTAAACGGAAAGGAAATAGTTAAGCTATGAGGAAGAACAGGAACTAGAAGCGGTGAGTGAAGGAGTGAGTGCAGAAGAGCTCCCTCTCCTATGCTGAGATTTATACCTCACTGGATGGGCTGTGCTGCTCCCCCAACATCCAACCTTCCCTGCATGAAAGGAACTTACCAGAGAGCAAGGCTGAGAGCTGGTTGACAGAACAGCCCACCTGGAGGCCTAGAGCTTCCTGCACGGTGGGGGCTAACAGGAGCTAACCTGTGGAACTGCTCTGCAGGATGGCAAAGGAACATGCGAGGTGGTCTGAAGGAGCAGGAGCTGCTCTGTGGAATGGCCAGTGAGGGGCTGGGAGACTTGCGGAGGGTGCAGATTGCTGAGGCTGGTTCAGGACAGTCGCTGAGGTTAGTGCTACTGTGTCTCTCACATGCTCAAATGCTGGCTGTTAGGTCAGGAAAAGAGCACAAGGGTACCAACAGGGAACACGCTTTCTCTTCTGTTGCGACCTTGCAGAGAACTACCAGCAATGTCCATACACAAAGTCCAACAGCAAGTTAGGTGGCAAGGGAGAAAAGGCTACAGTGTTCAGCTCCACCATCACAAAGCAGGACAAAGAAATTTGGAGTTGAGAGACAATACTTTAATTATTGAACATTGATGTTCTCCACTGTCTGCTTTCTGGTTCACTGATTTCTATTCTGACATTACTTCCTTTCTACCACTTACTACTGGTTTAATTTTTCTTTTTCTCTTAACAGTGGAAACTTAGTTCTTTGATTTCTTATCTAAGAGTATTAAAAGCTATTAATTTTCCTTTAAGCATTACTTTAGCTGAATATAATTTTGATAATTTTTCACCATTTAGTTACAAATGTTTGCCATTCATTTTCAATTTCATTCTACTGAATTCAGAGAATCTATCTGATAAGATTTCTGTCTCTTGGAGTGCCCTGGTGGAGTGGGTGTTGGGCACAGTCCACAGACATCCCGAGGTCCGGGGTTCACATCCCAGAACCAGTAGGAACAGCACGGATGAACAACTAGATAAAACAAAGTGCTTCACTTCTTCCTCCTCTCTCTTCCTGTCCACCTTTGCTTACCTGCATTCCTTCCTGTCTGTATCTTTCCTTTGGAAGAAAAAACCCAAAGATATCTGCTCCTTGAAATTGTATCTGCTTTGTAACTAAGCAAATGGTTCATTTTAATAAAAGTTTCATATGTACTAGAATGTATTCTATAGTTCATGGGCCTTGTATTTCTACAAGTATTAGTCATATCAAATTGGTTATAGTGTTATTTATATCATCCATATCTTTATTAAATTTTGTATATTCTACCAGTAACTGAGGTGGAAAACTCACCGTCATTGTGTATTTGTTTCTCCCTTTAATTTTATCAGTTTGAGATTCATGCATTTTTATGTTTAATGTTGTTGGTATGTACATAATCCATTTACGATGGCTTTATTTTCTTGATGTGAGACTTTACCCTTGGTAATTTTCTTGATCTTTAATTCTACTTTCTTATGCTTAATGTTTGCAAAGTACATTTTCCCAGTCTTTTTATTTCAACCTATTTCTTTGTATTTTTAGTATTTCCTCTAATCGACATAGAGTTGGTCCTTGCCTATTTTTATCCAGTCTGATAATCTGTGCCTTAAACATGGAGCATATAAATCAACTACTTTTAATGTAATTTGTGATAAAGCTGGTTTAAATTTACTATCTTCGTAAGTTGTCGTTCTGCCAGTCTTTTATTCCAGGGTCTCTACTTGTTTTCTTGAATGAGTCAAGTATTTTCAGAATTTCATCTTAAACATCCTCAAACTTACACTTTTCAGTAACACTTCCTGTGTTATTTTAGATCACAATATGTACTATCAGTTTACCTCCAAGTCATTTACTTCTACTGAATAATGTAGGATGTACATTATGTTCATAACGTAATGAAGATTGAGATATTACTTTTTAATTTTTAAAGAAAAGCTTCGGGCAGGAATTAAGGCGAGCAGGCAGGCAGGCAAGAAAGAGAGAGGAAGAAGCAATTGATTTAGCTGTACATCTTGACAGTTCTCCCCAGCACTGGGTCACAAACCCAGGTATTTGGGATCTATGTGAATTATGCCAGCTAAAAGCTGAAGATTTATCCACTGAGCCACCAGGGCGCACATTATATATACTTCTATTTACCGTCCTCTCATCTTTATGATCCTGACAAGCATGTTACTTCTATACATGTTACAACTCCCTTAATACTGGTATTCCCCCATATAACTCATTGTTATTTTTGGTTGTAAGCTGCTAAGTCTTTTTTAAAAAATGGACACACAAATATATAAAACTGAAACTAATGAATATTTAGTGCTCTTCCTTCTTTAGTTGTAGATCTTGTTTTTCATCTAGAATAGATTTCACCCAGCAGAATTTCCTTTAGAATTTCTAATAGTACAAATTTGCTGCAGCTGCACTGTCTACCTTAATGTGTTTAAAAATGCCTTCCTTTTACCTTCTTTGTTAGGTGAATCTTTTGGCCACGCTAACTACAATAGTTCTTTAAAGCTGCCACTCTGCCTTCTGGACTCTTTAAACTTTCTAATAAGAAACACTCAACTGTTCTTTTAGTTCACAGATCATGTCTTTTCTCCTCTGGTTACTTATAAAACTTTCTCTTTGGTTTTCAGTTAATTGACTGTGACGGGGTAAGATGCAGTTTTCCTTCTATTCATGCTCTGTGGGATTTATTGAGTTTATTAGCACTGTGAGTTGAGCACTTTCATTGATTGTAGAAAATTCTCAAATCATATAGAACTATCACATGTGAAATACCTCTTCAAATACCTTTCGGCCCCTTTATTTCTCTCCCGTTTTCTAGGTCTACAGTTACACATACAGGCCACTTACAAGTCCAACAAGTCTCAGACCTACTGCTGCCTTTTCTAAAAAAGGCTACTTCCTTCTCTTTGTACTTCAGTTTGTATAATTTCTATTGATTAGTCTTCAAGTTCATTGATCCTTTGTTCTGCTCTATCCAGTCTCACTAAGTTCACTGAATTAATAATCATTTCTGATGTTTCTAGATTTTCATGTTGTTTCTTTTAAATAGCTTCCATTTTGTACTAAAATTGTCATTTATTCACACATTTTTATCTTTCAAACAAATCCTTTAATATTTAGCACACATTCTTATAAAGTCCTTTATTCTAATTTCAACATCTGTATGAACCGTGAGTCTACTTCTACTGACTTTTAAGTCATATTTTCCTGCTTCTTTAAGTGTGTCAATTTTATTCTAAAGGAACGGTGTGGGCAGGAATGAAGCCGAGCAGGTGGGCAGGAAGACAGAGAAGGAAGAAACACTTCATTTAACTTTTTTTAGTTAGCCACACTGGTTATTCCCCCACAGGGCCCGGGACTCAAACCCAGGGGTATGTGGTCCCTGTCCTTCGGAGGCTGCTGACCTGACCCCTGCTCCAACAGGGCCTGCCATGTGTGCTATGATTCTTGACTATGGTGGAGGCTAGTAAAGTATAGAGACTGTACTTTTCTAGAAATAAATATCCTGAGTACTGGCCCTGACTCTAGAAGTTGAATTAATGTAATCTATAATTGACCTTGGTCTTAGTTTTGCTGCTGCTTTAGTTAAATTCCATTTGCCACCAAATTCCCTTCAAATATTTTGAAAACAGAATCCAGATTTTCCTTCAACAGGGCATGGGACTAGAATATGTCAAAGACTCTAGATGACTCTCTGCTTTGTAGCCCATCACTAACTTTAAAAACTAAAAGACATCTCTCTTTCTCTCTCTGATTAGCTGTCTATTTATGAGCTTTATAGTGGCTGGGGTTAGTCTCTTTATTATCCATCTGTGTCCCCTATTTTTCTGCACGTCTGGAGACATTTTTCTACCCCAGTGTTCCTCGCCCCCAGCTTCAGTGGACTGTTACCTTACGCCTAATGAACACCCAGTTACATTCAATAAGGGTCTCTCTCAGTTCCTCTGCTCTCCCCATTTCTGGCAGTCACTGGGACTCTATGAAGACACTTCAGGAAAGAACTGAAGAGTGGGTGTGAATGTATTGTGATGTGGACTCTGGGAGTCTTATTTGCTTTGTTAGTCTAACACATAACCATAAAAAACCTGGTAAAATGTTGACTGGTTTCTCTTCCCTCTGTCCTCACCCTCTGATACATTTAAAAAATAAAAAACAGCCTAGGACGGCCTATTAAAATGAGTTATTAATTCTCACAATGTCAGTGAACTAGATGGTGGTTCTGCTGGCCTCACCTGGGCTCATGACTGAGCCCAGTCAGCTGGCAGGCTGGCTGGGGCTAGAGGACCTGAGATGATCTCTCTCATCATGTCAAACCTTGGCGCTGACTGTTAGTTATGAGTCCTCTTTCCCGACATGCGGTCTCCCATAATCTGATATTCTAGCCTGGATTTCCTTAAATGGTAGGACTATTCCAAGAGGACAAAGGTAGACCCTGCAAGGTCATTTGGAGCTTCGGATTTAGAACTCAATGTCTCCTTTGGTATGTGATCAAGATATAAGAACAACCCAGATTTAAGGGCTCGGGGAAATATGACCAACTAACGCTGCATATTTTTCCCTTTGTTTATATCTGTTCCTTTCCACTACAGTGGAAACTCCATAAAGAAAAGAACTTTTCCTGTTTGCTTCACAACTGTATTTCCAGTACCTGAACGCTGTCTTGTACGTAAGTACTCATAATATCTACTGAGTGAATTCTCTCTCATTCAATTGAGCATGTGCCATGAAATAATAAAGCAACAATACAAAATAACTCAAAAAGCATAACAGTAACTTTACCATGTGAATGTTATTGGTTATATGTTCTTTCATTTTGTGTTTTGAATAAAATATTTTACTAAACTTAAGTGTGTCCATCCATAAAGAATTTAGCCACTTGTCTTCTTCCTGGATATAATGAGAATGTTTTAATCAATGCTTTAAATTCTTCATGAAGCATTTCTGTAGGATCTTGAATACATATGGTCTTGGTAGCAAACTAACATGTCTGGTACCAAGTGTGAAAGATGCAAAAGTTCACTGCAAAATAACATGTAATTATACCTCTGATTAACAACGTTGTCCAAGTTCTGCCTATTGGTGTCTACTAAGCTCAACATTTCTTCAACATGAAAATATAAGACATTTTTAAAAAGCTACCAAATCAAAATAACAATGAGATACCACCTTACACCTCACACCTGAGAATGGAAACTATCTAAAGATAAGAAGCGACAAGCGCTGAAAGGAAACCCTTGCACACTGGTGGTGAGAACATACACTGGTGAAGCCATTATGAGAGCAGAGTGAAGAATCCTCACAAACAGAAAAACAGAAATTCCTTATGATCCCATATTATTATTCTATTTTTCATATTTATCCAAATACAGAAACACTAATTTGAAGATATATGTACCTTCTTGTTAATCACAGCTTATTCACAATAGACAAGAGTTGGAAATGACCTGAGTGCCCACTGACAAACAACTGGATAAAGATGTAGTATATACAATCACTCAGTTACAAAAAAGATGAAATACTACCATTTGCAACAGTGATGGACCTAGAGGATATTATACTTAGCAAAATAAGTCAAGACAGAGAAAGACAAATATTATAGGATTTCACTTACATATTATTCATTAAAAAAATCTTTAAAAAAAACTTCAATTTCCCCCAAATTCACTATCACAGAAATTCCTATTAACTCTCAACAGATGACCTAATTTCTTTCTTAAAACACTTCAGTGACCATACTTTTTTGGCGTCCCTTTTATTTTCAGAGCCACTATGTTTAAGTCTTTATAGATCAATTTTTGTCTAACTCAGTTTCCTCACTTGTAAAATGGACTATTGATGCAGATCTCACAGCATTTTTGTGAGGATTAAATGTGTTAGTAAATGCATGTATCCAATAACAACAAAAAATCTATGACTACCTAAAAAAGTCATCCTTTCAATAACATTAAGTCAGAATTTAACTAGAAAAATATGAAGCAGAAACATCATTTATCAGACAAGTTATATACATATAAATATGTGTGTATAAAATGTTCTGACTCCATTTCTCAATCTATTCAATATAAATAAAATTCGTCACTGCCAGAGACAGCAGTATATAATGTTACCACTGTCACCATCGCATAAAACTAACGGCAATATTATCAGGTTGAAACCAGTTTTACTTCCAATGAGATTACTTCCTCAGTTACCTATTAAAAATGCTCACTATTTACTATGCTGGAATAATTAAACCAGAAACAGTAGTGTATGTGAGTCAACTAGTTACTGACAAAGGAATCTTATATAGCATGAAACAAAACAGTTTAATGGAGTATGCTTCTATTGTGGTTTTAAAGAAAGGTCCACACTAGAAACTAGTAGCTTGTTGCTTCCTATGGGGTAGGCAGTCAGCAATGCAAGTTAGAAAAAATATCTATCTTTTCATTTTTCAATTCTCTGATTTACCATGTGTAACTTTTTAAAAATTAAATAATGAAGAAAACCCTAATTTTTTACTTAAAAATACTTCCATTTATCACACTTTCAATTAACCCAAGGGCTTTATGTAACCAATGTGTGTCTCCTCTGACAACAGATTATTATTTTATGCAACTTTACCTTGAAAAGTCTGGGAAATACATCTGCTGGTTGGCCACGAATAACAAACAAACGAGAGTTTAATTTTCGCAGATTGGCATCAAGGTCTTCAAGACATTGAAGTAAAAATCTAGAAAAAAGAATATATTATAAAAGTTCTTAAAATATATATATTTAGAAGATACAATTACTGCACAATCATGTCATTCCGAAAGTTGAAACACCTGCCCCCATCATCTTATTACCAGTAACTGATTTGCAAACTATTATTCCCAGAAAACTGTACTTGTAATTTTTTTAATTACAGCATATTTCTCAATATTTTAATGAAGTCTCTAAATTAAATGACTTTCAATAATTTGTGAACATAAAAATTACACAAATAAATGTCAAAGCTTACAACTGATGAAATGAATTCAAGTTCATATAAAAGTTACCTTGAAAAATTTAGAACATTTTCTACTGGGGGGAGGGGCTGTTGGAAGAAAACAATCTAATGACTTTCAGTGAGTAATCTCAGAATTTGAGCATTTTAGGGAAAAAACACAATAGCCATTTTCAAGTTTCTAATTTGAGAAAAATAAACTGATAAACAGATGCTAAATTATGTGGCATTAACACTCAGTGTAGAGAATACCTAGCAAACTTTTCAAAAAGGATTTCATGTGGTGAGCTACAGATTTTTTTCAGTAAAATAAATGCCAACAAGGTTTGCACATGATAAGTACCTAGGAAAATTCTGGAGCCCTGCAGAAGACTGTTTACTTTCTATTGAGAAGAAATGGAGTGGTCCTAAGAGTAAATCAAAAAGAGATGCAACACCTGGAATGTTTAAACTCACTATCTGATGCTAATGATCTCTAACATTTCACCTCGATTCTGTTCCACTCCGAAGGACATATCTAATTTCTTCTCTAACATGCTTCTTTTATGCTTTTGATCTTAAGGTTAAATATGTCTGCCTTTTCCATAGGAAAATTTCCTTTTGAGAGTAGTAACTGTGTCTTACTTATGAAGAGGAGTGGTCAAGACCAATGGAGAGGTGTATCTCAGAACTGTGTTGTCCAATATGGTAGGCACATGTAATTATTTAAATTTAAATTCAAATTCAAATTTCATTTCCTCAGTCACCTTTGCCACATTTCAAGTTCTCTCAGCAGCCACATGTTGGCCATAAAAGTTGAGGATATTTCCATCACTGAAAAAAGCTGCACAGGATCTACTGGATAGCACTGTTCTATAAGGATGTTCAAGCTATATAATTTTGTTCTCTTTGCTCATTCTGATCCCACTACTTCTTGCTCGTTTTTGTTTGTTTGTTTTCACAAATATAGTTATTAGTAACATCAGTATACCTAACAAGGTTGATATTCTTTCTCTTTTAGGAATCATCATCTTTATAACTTGGGCAGTCACAGTGCTATCTATATTCATGAGGCTGTTAAAGAAATTCCACTATTTCACATTAAGAAGTCTCACAGATGTCCCTAAACAAGTAAGAAGCAAACCTTTCTATCCTCACCTTTATTTTTCACCACATCCCTTTCCTCCTATCTTTTCCTATCCCAACCTGCCAGCAATATACAAACTGAGAGAACAGAGCATTTTTTTATTTACAGCAATATAAAAGCAGTCAAATTTTGTAAAATTATCAACAGTTTAGAACATTTATGTTTATTGGAAAGCATCTAGTTTTATGATTTTATAGTGAGAAGTTTTTTGACACGATAGCAGCTAGATCAACAATTAAGATGCTAATAAACTAGCAATTTATGTTTTTAAATTCAGTACAAAATTAAAACATCCTGAAAGGATAATCCACTGAAAAAATATTCCTCAAATGTCTTTCGTACTATTAGCTTCAGTATGTTTTCTACCAGAGTTCACAGTAACAAAAGTTCTCCATACTCAGCTTTTTATGTGCTTCTATGTAGTAGAGGCAGGTTAACCAAGTTAAAATGTGGAAAAAACTGATTAATTCATAAAATTAACAAGTAAAAGTATGAATTAACGAAGAATTGGTCCTTCATTTTTCCTGTTCTTATTCACAGGCTAAATTAGCATTCTTAAATGTTTTCCAATACACATGTAGGAACCAAAAATTGTACAGAATATATCTGATACAATGCATTACAATAGAAAAAGTTTTACAACCAGAGACTTAATTTTGTTTTGGTACTTTATAAAACAAAGGGATAGAAACATACTATGATATTTTTCCTCCACAGATATCATTTACCTCACTGTAATTTGACATAAAAATTACTTAGGTAATTTATAGGTAGTTTAAACACAGTAATGTCCTTTGTTACAAGGCTTTTGCACTGACTTTAAAAACTACATACATGTTTTGATGAAATTTATTTTGCAAGTATCTACTTATATGCTCTATATACATAAGAATATAGCTAGGAGGAAACTTACCAATACTAGCTACTACTAAGTCTAATAATAGCTATTCTTGGGGAGTGGAAGTTTGGGGTTGGGGTAAAGAAAAAGCCAATGTATTCACTTGATTCTAAACTGTACCTTTTTTTTTCCATTTTAATGTGCCCCCAGACAGGATATACCTTACATTCAAAGATGGCTAAGTTTTACCTGAAAAGACAGCAGCTAAGTGCAATTGATCCCTTATTAAATTCTTAAAATTTCTGTTAATTTTGTTAATCCCTTGTTATGTACTTAAGATTTTTTAAAATAAATTCTTCGCTCCTTGTTACTTCTCATTTGCTATTTTTTGAACTATGTAAATAAATCATTTTTTTTTTTACAAAAACTTTTTGAGAAATTGGGGTGCGGCTTAAAATGTCATAAAAGGTATAAAACTGATAATTAGCAAATATTCCTTCAAAGTGGAACCAAACGTTTAAAATGCTGTTCTTTACTGGCACACCCAGAGGAAGCAGAGGTTACACAGTCCACATGCATCTCAGGTCCAGGGTTCGTGTCCTGGGCCAGCAGGAAGAACCGAGATGACCAATGAACTAAAGAATAACGCACCTTTTATCTCTCTTTCCGCCTGGCTGCTCACCTTCATTCTGCCTACACCTTTCCTTAAAAAAAAAAAAAAAAATACTGCATCTACTGTAAACCTGGTTTAATACATAATGAATATCTTTTTAAAGCAACAGACATACTTCTATGACATCGATTTTCATAGTCTCACAGTATTCCATTGCACAGATGTCCCAATATTTAACAAGTCTATGAACAAATTACTATCCTTCAATGAATCCTCAAAAGTTCTAATTTCCTCATCTATAAAACTGGGGTAATAACAGGACCCATCTCATAACACTATTGTAAGAATTAAATATATCTGAAGTTTTTAGAACAGTGCATAATCCATAATAGGCAGGATTATAAAAATATATTTTTCAGTTCTCTACTTCCTGCCCACTTCTATTCTGTTCCCTACTTCCTACCCACTTCTATTCTGTATACAGTAATTCTAGCCCTTGTTATCGCTTGCTGGTATTATTTACTGCAATGCCTTAAAATAGATCTGCCTACCAACAATCTCTCTCCACTCTAATATACTTCATACACAATACCAAATTTTTCTGAGGCACTTTGTTGAACAAAGGTCTTCAAAGATTCATTCCCTATAAAATAAAAACAAATTATTTTGCTTGCCCACATAATTTAGGGTTCTAGGTTCATTTTCCAACTATTCTCCTTTCCTCCCACTCTTATCCCCACACATTCATTCTTCTGAAATTTGTTCCATGTTCTTTCCTCAGCCTAGAATATTTTCCCAATTCTCATGTCTTCAAGTTCATAATCCTACCTATCTTCAATCTTCTACTGAAAGTAATTTCTCTGTCCTCTGAACTGTCAAAGGGATAAAGTACATCAACCTAGAAAAACTTTCAGGTTGCATCTCTTATTATATATGTGCATGTGTGTATAATACATATATGTATAGATGTATAGATATCTTATCTATATATAGATATCTCAGCTATATATAACTCTGTATATTGTATCTAGAGATACGTAGATATCTCATATCCTCATTCTGATGTATTTCAAATTAAGTATCCACGTCTTGTTCCTAACTACACAATTTTCCTAACCTTTGTTTTGATTTCTATATTGGCAAAACAATTTCATCATGTGCCTTATACAATGGCTGAAAAGATGAGAAACAGGAAAAAAATGACCTAATGGTTGTCTTGTATAGCTTTTAAAAGGATTGCAAACAGTACAAAATCACCTAGTAGAATCACTAACATCTGGGAGATATTCATTAAAGAGAAGTTATCATCGTTCTCTCTTGTGAAAAATTTCTAGTTTTGGAAAAAGTAGTATGTATTTCTATATTTAAGTACTTGGGCATGACAACAAAAGACAATAAATTATTTGGATGCCTTATCTATAAATAAAATCTTTTTTTGAACTCGTAACTTCCTCTGAATGTGGTTCTGAATAAATGTTTGAAGAAAATCTTTGTCAGTTACAAGACAAATGTTTGACTATCAATGAATAAATGAATGAATGAGTGTATGGGAGAGCGAGCGCGCATGAGAGCGAGAGTGCAAAAGCACCAGGTGCAGTGCAATGAAGACACTGAATCAAATACTCTTTAAACATAAAATCCTTCTTTGATGTCATAAAATAATATATCCCAAGTTCAAAGTATTATTAACTCATTGACAGGTGAGACATTTTAGTGCTGAATGAAGAATGTTATTTGAAAGGAAGCCATATAAAGTTTAACCTTTCATCCTTTTACCTTCAATTGGGAAGAGAATGAGATCTATCAAAGTTCAAATTCATTATGTTCCAGAGAACACAATCATTTCAACCTTTACATATAACAAACGTACGTGCACCCAACTGAAAATACATAGAGCTCACTTTCAACAGGAACATATTTTCAGTTCTTCTCTAACTTGTCATATATAAAGCTTTCTTGAAACTATACCCAATTGAAGGCTCAGTTAATAATGCTATTAACTACATGCATCAGGTTGGCTTTTGAATATGCCAAATGGTAGTAAAACTCATTACACCCCTTTGTATAATTCTATTTCTTACATAGAAGCTCAGTTCTTGTGTTGTTTAATTACAATACTAATCACACCACTTCAAAATTACCTGAAAAGGTGTCAAATGAGAAAATCTATTTGTTCACTTTAAATGTTTTAAAGTTTTTTTCCCCTTCAGAGATCAATGCCTTATTACTACTAGAAAAAAACTGTATGTAGTGTGTTTCCTTATACCATTTCCAAAAGATGATTTCAACATGAGTCAACAGAAATAGTTTCTTAAAGTAGGTCATTGCTATAGCAACCGGTGGGAGGTTTGGTGTACTCCCTTCACAATGACCTACTTTCCAGGCTGTGCTAGAACAGCTTCACAGAACTAGAATTTCTAGTTCTATCTATAAGTCTAAAAAAAGGCGATAGTAAGATACAACATAATCCTATTGCTGCTGAAAACAAGGCGCTATTAATAAGAATCATACCAGAATAAAGTCCTCCGGATGTCATTTCAGTTTATAAAATACATCTTTATCATATGTTCAGCTCACAAATGAAGCCTATGCTTAGAATATCTAAGCCAAAATAATTAATTGCTGACCTGGACAACTTAACTAAAGAATACACATGGATAGTATTAAAACCATATGCAAAGCATCTTCTATCTTCTACATAAAACAACAGTTAATTTTTTAAAAAATTAAAGTTCTCCATATATTAACTAAAATAAAATGAAGTCTTAGTCATTAACCAAAGTCTATGGTGTTTTATAAAACATGAAATTATAACAGGCTTTATTTTTGCTATAAAAATACAGAATAGAGCTTATATATATAAATACATATACATATATGTATAAATACTGAGGCATGATCAAGAAGACCATGAATCAGTTCAATGCCTACATTTAAATACAAAACCAAAATTAAATTCAACAGCTACAAAAACTGATAGCCTGTATTAGTGGAGACTCAAAACAAGAATAGTATTGCCCTTGCTGATGTAATTTTCTGAAATGTTGAGCAAGAATAAGTAAAGTTA
Organism: Solenodon paradoxus; assembly: GCA_004363575.1. Lineage (NCBI taxonomy): Eukaryota > Metazoa > Chordata > Mammalia > Eulipotyphla > Solenodontidae > Solenodon > Solenodon paradoxus. The sequence goes on from RJWH01000857.1 coordinate 328,464, forward strand.
TGGACAAAATAAAGTACAAACTTTCCTTGATAAATATGTTACAGGAAAACAATCAGCATTTTTAAATTGTGTAAAATATTAAATAATGTAAAATGGACATGTTCTAGATTCAGAAAAGTATAAGTAACAAAAATTTACATGAAACATCAGGCAGAATATTTGAAAGTTGTGTGGGATTCAGGTTTATTTGGAAGGAATTATTTTGAGCATTAAAGAAATCTTTCATTCTTGGTATCTCTCATCACTAATTTCATCACTAGCACCCTCCAATCACAGTGATGACCGAGAATGTCTCCCCAAATTCCTAAAACATCTTCTAAGGGTTGATACAGTTAATTACTCATCTAATTTCATTCACTGATTTGAGGGACACAAGATAAGTGAGATGAGATTCTAATATTCAAGGAGTTTAAAATGTCCAAGAGAAACTTGGAAATGTACATGATGTACAAGAATATAATAAAACCTGCTGAAGCAGAATGTAACATGAGATACATATGGATACTATTAATATGCTTTGAAAATCAGGACTGGCCAGTCACATGCAAAATAATAAAGTTAGATCACTCTCAACACAAAAATTAATTCAAAATATTAGAAATTTGGATGCAAAACAATAAAACTAGAAAATATATAGAAGAAAACATATGTAAACATATAACATATATGTGTAAACATATATGCCCTTAGGTGATCAAAGCAGGTCACATGGTCAAGTTAGACTTCAGAAGGCAAAAAGCATAAATTTCCTGCAAGAATGGAGGTTAAATAATGGTGAACAGTAACAACATCTACAACACCTACACCAATATTGATACATATGCACCACATGGTGCATTCTTAGGGAAGGGTGCTGTATTATGGCAACACAGAAGAACTCTAACTCTGTCAGGGTAGGACAAAGAGGGCAGGGGAGGGTGCGAGGAAAAAACATTTTAGCAGATACTGCAATCAGGAGGAGTTGATCAAGCGGAAAACAAAGAAAAAAGTAATCAGGCAAAAGCAAAACAACAGTATCCTTTAACGAAGGAATTTCTAAGAACTGCGCCTGCTGGGGGCAGGGAGACACTGGGAGAATGACTCCAAGTTTCATACTTTATAAGTCATCTTAAAATATATATTTCCCCCAATCTAAGTTGTAACATTTCAAAATACATTCAAATATAGGTCAAAAGAAATCACCAACTTGTTACTATCAGTAAATCAGATTAAGATTCTAACAGAAATAATTAATGAAAAAAAAATCTTTTTTAACATAATTCAGTGGGTTGTCCCAAAAGTAAGTAATCATAAAAGAAGAGATAAGGCATTAAATAAAGTAAGCTTCAGCCTGGAAAATTTCAACAGTCTGGGAAACCTTGAGTTTAATGTAGGTTAAGGTAGACAGGAAATAATGTCCAAGGTCCACTCAAAGTACAGAAGCAATTAACAGACCCTCAATATAAAGCCTGGGCTTCAAAAAGCAACACCCACAGCTCAAGTCTGTCAGAAATCTTAATTCAGAGAATAGGTAACAAGGAAACTTCTCTGTCTCTACTCAGACTAGGCTGAAAAACTAAATAAAATCTCCCATTCTTGAACGGAAAGGGAAAATTAATAACTTTAGAGCAGAGAAACTGAGCAAACACTAACTTAACCCCATGATCAGAGTAAATAAAACAATCATGTGACATTCATGTTCATGCTGATATAATGCAGAGAAGAACACGTCACTTCTGTGGTATTTCCACAAAACCTGTAACACATCAGTTTAATCATGAGAAAAATAGATATGAATTAAAAATCATTCTACAGAATCCATAACCAGTGCTCAAAAATCATAAAGACTTTAAAAAACAAGGGAAGTGTGAGAAACTGTCACAGACAAGAGACTTAAGATGATATGACTAAATGATGCAATGTGGTATCCTGGAAGAAATCCTGGGAAAGAAAAAGAACATCAGTAAAAATGTGAATAAAGTCTGGAGTTTACTTAGTGCTAAGATTTCTTAGTTTTGACAAAAGTACTAGAGTAATATAAGATGTTAATATTAGGTTACAGATTATACAGATTCTCTCTGTACTATCTCTGAATATTTTCATAAATCTAACATTCAAACAAATTTATTTTTAAAAACTTGTGTTTTCCTACCCCCCACTCAAGAATGCATAATTTCAAGACAAATTCATGGAATGTAAGTGGCCCCATACACCTCAAGCAATCATTGCATAAAAATGGGCCCAGGTTGGTTGTGGTATGAAATAACTATTAAAAGAAATGAAAATCCTCTCTGGATTCTCAATTTCAACCCAAGTCTCAATTTCCACAAAGAGTTCTACCAAAAATTAATAATCACAAAGCACAGGATTTGAGTTGCAGAATTAGAGGCCTGAAAAATGACAGGATGTTCAGCTTAAAGACACCAACTCAAGAAGCTCACGAATCCCAAACAGGCTAAGAAAGAGAGGGCCACAGGGCTGGGGATTGGTGGAGAGAGGAGGGAAGGAGACATGAAATCAAGATGGAATAGACAGAAATAGGCAGAGATATATAGAGAGGGGAGACAGAGAATCTTAATCTGGATACATCATACTGAAATTACACAAAATCAAAAACAAAGATAATACATAAAGCAGTCAGAGAACATTACATTCAAGAAGTAGAGAATATTTATTCAAGTATAAATGGAATATTTATGAAAACTGACCCTAAACTAGGTCATAACACTATATTTAATAAATCTGTAACTGGTATCATTCATATAATTTTATATTCACATAAAAAGTTTTTCTAAATAATTTATGGGGCAGAGAACAACACAACAGTTTTTAGAAAATACTTAAAACTGAATGATAATTAGAAAAAAATATCTAAAACTTGCAGAATACAAACAAAAAAATGGTATTTAGAAGAAAATGGATAGGTTTAAATGCTTACATTAGAAAAAGATTTGAAACTGAGTTAGAAAAACAGCAGAACACATTCTAAAAAAAAGAAAAAAGGAAGAATAAAGAGCAGAAATTAGTGAAAACAGAACATTATAGAAACAAAAAGTTATTTGAAGAGACAAGAATATAAACAAACCTCTGACAACTAAGGAAAACTTGGAAGACAAAATAAGCAATATTAAGAATAAAAATGTGATATAATCTCAGATACTAGAGGGGTTAAATGTGAAGAGTATGAATAATTATATGCAGATATGTTTTAAAATTTAGATGAAATGGATAAATTTCTTACCAAAACCGACTTAAGAAATTTAAAACCAAACTGACTCAAGAGCAAAAAAGAACATGAATGGTTTTATAGCCATTCAAGAAGCTGAATCAGTAGTTAAAAATATTACAAGGAAAATACTAGCGCCAATGATCTTTACAGATGAGTTATATAAAACATTCAAGGAATAGATAATTCTAATTTTATTGTAATCTTCTAGAGGATAGACAAACAAGAAAGACCCCTCAACTCATGAGACTAGATTTTCTTAACATCAATAAGACAACAACAATAATACAAAAGGAAATGACAAGTTAATTTCATAAGCATATCATATTAGCAAACCAAATGCAGCAATATATAAAAAACAATATAAATCTTTTTGTGTTCGACCTCAGAGATTTGATTACTTTAATATTTAAGAATAAACTGATGCGATCTACCTCACTCATAGAATAAAGAAAAATCGCATGAGCAACTGAACAGATAAAGAATAGCCAGACAAATTCAATTAACATCAATAAGCTAGAACTAGAAGGTAATTTCCTTAATGTGAAAAAAGGAGATTTACGAAAATACTTACAGGAAACATCATAGTTAATAGCAAAATGTTGAAAGCACTTCTTTGAGCATTGGTAAGAAGACAAGGATCCCTACTATCACTGCTTCTATTAAACTTGATACTAGTAGGCCTAAACAGTGTAGTAATAGAAGAACATGAGCTAAAAGGTGTAAGGAGAGAAAAGAAAGAAATAAAAGCATGATTATTTGCAGACAATGAGTCGATACTATCAGTACATAAAAAAAGAAATAAACCAAAAGTTATTAGACTAAGAAGGCTTAAAAAGGGTTAAAATCACTAGACTTCTGGAATCAGTTTACACTAATAAACTTATGCCTCTCTAATCTCAAAAATCACACAGAGCTATTTATAATCTAAAACTCTTCATTTTCCCTGTCTGATTTTAGAAACCACTACGCTGTGACTCCACCAGGTTAAGCCACAATCAAGCATAAGATGTACTCTTGGACTTCAAAGGATTCACATACAACTAAATAAAATGTCCAACGTGTGTCCAAACACATGCTGCCCCAGATTTATAAGCAATGTTTTATTGTAGTCTAATAATCTATTTGAAATTATCCTCAGATAAAAACTCCTTCAGAAAAAGACTAGTTATATGTTAATTACATGCCAATAAAGATGAAATAAGTCATTTCCAGAAGCAGAAAAACTAGAGTTCAATTTTACATATATTAGGTTTGAGTTATCTATTAAATATCAAAGTGGATTTATTATCAAATTATGTATATATATGTATATGTATATCTGCAATTCAGGAAAGACATTTTGAGGTACACCCTGGTGGAGCAGCAGTTGGGCTCGGTTTGCATCCTGGACTGGCAGGAATAACCAAGACGAACAAATAAAGTGCTTCTTCTTCCTCTTCTCTTCCTGCCTGCCTGCCTCTGCTTGCCTTCATTCCTGAGCACACCTCTCCTTAAAAAAAAAAGAAAAACAACATTTTATTTAGTTGTTCATCTTGGCTGTTCACCCTAGCCCCAGGCCGCCAAGCAAGGTCCCTGGAATGTATGTGGACTGTGCTCTCTGCCGAAAAAGGTTAGCCAAACCACTACTCCACCAGAGCAGCCCCCACCCCAAAAAAAGACATTTTGATAGTTAAATATAAACAGAAACTATTATTATACAAATGGTATTAATAACTATAATAAGACTATATGTATGGTTGGAAGGAGAGTGATGAAAGGAAAAAGGAGCTGTAGAAGGAACAGCACTGAAGGAAGTGAGGAGAAAAGAAAAAGGGGTGAACTCAAGACAGGGAGACAGGGAGGAGCATGAGAGATGCAAAGGCAAGGAGAGGACATTTGCTAAAATAGGAACAAAGAAGAGAAGTTGAAGGAAAATGGAAACAAACAGGGGACACTGTGAAGAGGGCTACTTAGAAAGACAGCAAGGGGAGGGAAGCTGGGAGTAGGGAGGTAGGATATAGCTCAAAAAGAATACAGAATAAGGAAGAATAAGGAAGCTCAAAAAGAATACAGAATAGCTCAAAAAGAATACAGAATAAGGAAGAAAGTTGGCCAACAGGAGGTCAATGTGAAGTTTCTAAAGAATAAAAAGAATAATAGAAGAATGAAAAAAGTCCAATTAAGAAAGTCACTAATATGATGAACATTTTCCATGACAGAAAGAGAAACATTTCTTAATTTCAAAAAGGAGTCTAGGACCACAAATCAATTTAAATTGCATGTGTTTGCACATCTAAAAATAATATTCCCTGATCATACAACTGTTACAGAATGTATGAAAAAACATTTTAAGTACAGAAAAAAAAAAAAAAGTGAGACAAATTATTTTATTTAAGTAATTTAACCTGTTAATTTTTTTTTTTTTTTCCTTAAGGAAAGGTTCAAGGACCAACGAAAGCAAGAAGAAAGAAGAGGAGGAAATGTTTTACTCATTTTTATTTCAGTTGTACATCTTGGTTGTTTTCCCTAGCCCCAGAACACAAACTGGGTCCAAGGGATGCATATGGACTCCGCTGCCCAGAGGTGGCAGACCAAACTGGTCTACTCCACACCAAGGCACACTCAAGTCTGTTCAGTTCTACTGTCTTTTATGATTCTACTGCTTTTATTTATTTAATTTTTAAAGGAAAAGTGCAGGCAGGAACTAGGGCGAGTAAGCAGGCAGGCAGGAAGAGAAAGGAAGAAGTACTTATAAATTTTTATTTCATTGTTCATACTGGTTGTTTCTCCCTGAACCGTGGACTTAAGCACAGGGGTGTGTGGCCTGTACCCCTTCGGAAGTCTTTGACCTGACCGCCACTCCACCAGGGTGTACCCACTTTTATGGTTTTTATAGTAAATTAACAGGGACTAATAAAATATGGAGAAGCATATCTGAAGCACTTTCATTCATTCATTCATTCTATAAATCAATATTTAAGCATTTTCTAGAGATACAAAAAAACAGAATTCTCTTTGCTAAGACATTCTAAGGTTATTTTAAAAGGTATAAAAATAAACTATTATATTAATTGTTAAATATATTATTAAAGTTCATAGCACTAAGGAAACAAAGGTAGCAAATTTATTAAGGGAAGCCATAAAATTTCACAAAGATAATGTTTGATATCAGTCTTTTACTATCACAGAATTTCACTTTGCAATAGCAGTGTAAGATGGTCTTCAACAGAAGCATCATAGATCTCCTGGAACTGATTTACCATGATACGAGCATATGTAACTTAAACTACCCTCAGCTCACAGAAGTATTTGTAACCTAGGCCTCCTACTAATTTTTGTCTATATTTAGAAAACACAGCTTTGTAACCTCAAAAAGACAGGCAAAATCAGGAAGGCGATCTATCTGGGGGCTCTAAGGGATATTCAAGGAATTAAATAAAATCTGTTAGATATTTTTAAAAGGCAAATTGTCTTAGAGAGCTATTCATAGTCAGAGAGCAAATTTCTTTTCTGAAAACTTTATCTGAAAGTGGTGACTATTACCCCAAGTTTACCAGAGCTCTTTTCCAATGTAACCAAACATGAATGACAAAAGAGAAAGAAGAAAAGAAAGCAAGGTCTTAGGTGAATACAGCATTCTATTGTAATAAATCTGTGATTCCAAAAATGATAGTACCTAATCACATTAATGGAAGTTTCTTAATATATGCAATAATTTACTTTAAAAGCTTTTGTTGAGACCATGTTATGTACCCTACAGAGACTGTACCAGATGTAAGGGACATGAGACTCATTTTAAAAAGAGTCTTACCATTACATAATTTACACTCTAGTGGGGGAGGAACAGAAACAGAATAAACAACAAATAATGCAATCAGATATTAATAAGTAAATATGATAAGGCTAAAAAGGAAACAGGAATTTTAGAAATAAAGGAATGGAGATAAAATAAATATTTTACATGAGACAGGACAGCCCTCAGTGATAATGGAACATTTGTGCAAAGACCTGAGAGAAATTGAGGGAGGAAGCCAAGCTGTTAGAAAAATATTCTGTGCAGAGGGAAGAGCAAATATATAGTACAGGTGAACAGGATGCAAAGCATGTTTAAAACAATACTGAAGAAACCATTATGACGGCCACTCAGAGTGAAAGGCAGAGTGGTAATAGAGGTAAGCTCAGAAAGTCATCAAACTCCAATTCACACAGTTATCTTACAAACTACACAGGCTGTTGTCTTTTACTCTGAGATGTGAATCACTAGAAGTCTTATCTTATTTATGATTATGAAAAATTATAATAGGTTTAAGGGAACCAAAGGCAGAAAGAGCAAAATCAAAAAGGAAATTATTCCACTATTTTAGGTGGCAGCTCAGATCAGGGTGGTTACATGGGGAGGGAAGAGATACGATCTAAGCTCTAATATATTTAGAAACCAGAGCCAATATAATTAAATTAACATGTTTAAAGTTAAAAAATATAAACAGAAGCTAGCAAAAATATAAAATGAAACAGTAAGTTTGGGGAATAAGAAATGGCAAATTTGAAAAAGACCCAAAGAAGGCCTCTTTATGGAGAAGAAATGGAGAATGCAGTAAAAGCATCTAATAAAAGCACAAAGAGATTTCTAAAATGAGAAAAGAGAACGCGGTAGGGGAAATATTTGAAAAAGTAACTTACAGATCCAAAAGGATTAAATGTAGAGAAACTCACTCCTAGATTCATCATCAAGAAACAGAAGGACATATCAGAGAAAGAGAAGATTTAAAATTAGAAACATTATCCTCAAAAAAGTACAATGGAATGGCAGCTGACTATATCTCCATTATGCTGAGAGAAAAATCATTGTCAACCTAAAATTTTATACCCAACGTAAATAAGGACAGAAAGTATTTCCAAACAAAAACTAGAGAGGAGTTTGCCACCAACTGTCCTTCAGTACAGAGTATGCTAAAAGATATAATTGAACTAAAAGAAAAATAATCCCTGGAGGAAGATATGAGATGCTAAGAAGACTAAAGCGACAGAATGCAGAAAATATGTAGGTAAATAAACAAATGGTCTTATAAAACAGTAAGAATATTGTTATGACCTTTTTAAAAGAAAAAAGAATAAAACCAACCCAGTCAGAATTAGAATACATAAGTCAGAAAGAGACTAACTGGAATTTAAAAGTGTTTTAAGGGCCTTGTATTATCGAATAAAGAGACAAAAAAATGAGTTTAGACATTGATCCATGTGCCCGCAGTAAATTCTAGAGTAAACACTATAATAATAGTTAAAATAACTTATCACTTGGATATAACCTATCATTTCCAAGCTAATTAATGAAATCGAAACAATAAAATTTAAAAGGGAAGACAAAGAAAGAAATGAGGACCAAAAAAAAAAAAACAAAAAACACAATATGGTAGCTATATATCCAAATACATTGGTAATCACAATAACGTAAAACTGCTTCCATTAAAAAACAAAAATCATCAGATTAATTAATCAAAATTCACACATTTGTAGTTTATAACAGACATCTAAAACAAACATGTCAGGGTAACTGAAAACAAAAGTTTTTGCCATAAATGGTCACCACAAAAATATCAAAGTTGCTACAGCTTTTATAAGCAAAAAAAAATAAGGGTCATATTCATAATAATAAACACTTATCGACCAGGAAACTATAAAGTGTCTAATTATACGTACATATATGTGTGTATATATTTCTGAATAAATATGTCCATCACCCTTCATAGAGATAAAACCTAAAAGTATCAATTCACTAGGACATATATTTCTTATGATAATAATAATCTCAAAATGTATAGTGACAGAACCTTAAAAACAAACTGCTGGCTAAATTGGGGGGAGGGGGTTAATTTAACATTCTTCTGAGAATAACTGAAATAACAAGCAGACTAAACATGGTTACAGAAGATTTGGACAAACATGAATAACTTTGATTTAAAGGGGAAAGAAGAACACTCCATCTAGTAACAGCAGCACACACACTGCTGCTTCCAGTATTAAGAATGTATAAAGCATAAAAGAATTCAAACATAAAAAAAAAAAAACCTGACCATCAATTAGGAGTTTAAAACAAATCATAATAAATTTAAATAATACAAAAGCATATTCAAGTTAAAAAGTAACACTAAAATAATTAGTTAGGCATGCCCTGGTGGACTAGTGGATAAAGGCCACTGGACATAAGCCACCTATATCCCCAAGGACCAAGGTTCAAGACCTAGAGTCGGGGGAGCAGCCAAGATGAAATAAATAAAACAACTAAATAAAGCAAAAGTGTTTCTTCCTCCTTTTTCTTCCTGCCTGTCTGACTCTGCACACCCTCATTTTTGCTTGCACCTTTCCTTTAAAAAAAAAAAAAAAATGAAAAAGATGGCTATTATCCGAAAGTCTGGAAATAACGAATGGTGGTGAGGACGTGGATAAAAGCAAACACTTTTACACTGCTAATGGGAGTGTAAATTGGAGCAACCTTTATGGAAAGCAGTATGGAGATTCCTCAAAAAAAGAAGAATGTAAATCCAATATGATCTGGTCATCCCACTTCTTAGTATCTACCCCAAAATACAAAAGCACTAATTTAAGAAAATAAATGAACCCTTTATTGCAGCATCATTTCCAAGAGCCAAAAATCGGAAATAACCTGTGTCCATTATCAGATGAATAAAGAAGATATGGTACATATTCATAAAGAAATATTACACATCTCTTAAAAAGATGAAATCCTATCGTTTGTAACAACATGAATGAAACTAGAAAGGATTATGCTAACTGAAATAAGTCAGAAGGAGAAAGACATAACGAATGATCTCACCTATATGTGGAAAATAAAGAAACAAAGCAAAGGAACAGATAAAAACAAAAACTAACCCTTGGACATTGACACGAACTGAGGTTACCAGTGGAGAAGGAGGTAAGAGGAGGGAGCAAGGGGTCACCGGTGGGGGCCCCAATGCATAGTGGTGGACTTGCACTAATTTGGTAGTGGGCAGGGTGTGCTTTCATACACAAGTGAACTTACATACATGGGCTTATATTAGTTTGTAAATCAGTTACCCCAATAAATAGTAAAAAAAGATAATTTGAAAAATTTCATTTGATTAAAATATAATATAAAAACTTACAAATAATTCATAAGCCAAAGAAACATAATAAAATTGAGAAAATATTTGGAAGTGAATGACAATAAATATCACATTAAAAGAGAGATGTGGGTTATAATTAAAGTAACAATAAAAAGTATATTCATAAACCTAAATGTTTATATTAGAAAAAAAGGCTAAAATTAATGAGCTAAGCATGCACCTCAAGAAGTTAGAATAAGAAAAAGCAGAAGGAAGGAATAAAGGTAACATGAGATATTAATAAAACTGAAAAAAACCTAAAATAGAGATCAATAATGATAAATTTTAGTTCCTGAAAAGACAACGAAATAAACTAATCTCTGATGAAATTGATTTATCGCAAAAAAAGGCGAAGACTCAAAAGCAAAGAACCATGAAAAGGACAAAATAAGTACAACTACTACACCAATTTATGTAATTTAAAAAATAAGTGAGTTTCAATTTTAAGGAATAAGCTAAGTTATTATTCAATGTTCCCATTAAAATAAACAAAAATATTGGTTAATATATAAAAACATCTTCCTAAAGGCAATTGAGCTTACAAGACAATAACAAATTACCAAACCAAGAGCTCTGCAGAACATATAATCAGCTTTTGCTCTAAGGGAATTTGTTGGTCCTAAAGAATTTTATCATCTCATGACGCAAAGGGGACAGAAATCAGGGCCTAGGATCAGTGTAATAGAAGAAATCTGAAAAAACACACTCAAAAACATTAAGTCAAGATAGCAAAATGCTATGCATCCTTAGGGAATCAATGAACCAGAAATAAAAGCCTCCTCCACAACTTATTCATGAGATTGACTTACCATTCAGCAGAAAAAAAATAGTGATTAACATACTATAGTATATACAGTTGTTGATTTATGATGTTACATATCTAAAATATAACACAATACAATTTTACATTAATAAAAAAAGTAAAAATGAAATCTAAAAACTTTAAAAATGAAGAATAAGTAAATAAACAAAAAGAATCTATAAGTTGTAAGCACTTATCTGTCTGGGTTAGATTTACAGCCCAATTCAAATCATCAGGGTAGCTCAAGAACCTCAAACCATACACTGAAGTGTCCAGAAGTGAACTCTCTATGCTTATGATGGGCCATGAAGAATGAACCCGCAAGATTAAATCAAACACAAGGGATGATGCTATCGAGAGACACAAAAAAGCAAAACTGTGGAAGCACACAATGCATGAGATTGTTGCTGGCATAAAACTACAACCATATGATGGCTAAGATGCCATCAAGCAACAGGAATTTTGGGATCATGTGGTACATGCCATCTGTTGTTGAACAAAATACTACGTGGCACGTGACAATACAAGGAGACAACAAAGTATCCTGATCACGTAGTGCTTCGCAGTGACTTTTATCAAAGAAAAATCCTTGTCAATTACTCAGGTTATGAAGCAACACATCCTTTCGCAAAGTGCAAAGGCAACTACGCTGCTGTTTTCTAATTCCACAAATCAGTTTTGTTTTTGAATTTTAGTTCATGGAATCTTGTAACAAATATAATCTTTTGCTTCTGACTTCTTTCATTAAACATATTTGTGAATTTTACCTCTGTCATTGTGCACAGCTGCAATTAGTTCCTTTTTGTATGGTCCTCCAATATCCATTCACTGTAACAGACATTAGGGCTGGTCTAGGCTGGGGCTACTACAAGCCACGCTGCTCTGCATACGGTGTGCACTCAGTACATGTGTGCACGGATTTCTCGTGTACACACTTTGGAGTGAAACTGATGGGTTAGAGGTAAAATAAACACTGAACATAGAAGAGCCCTAGCAGTTCTTCAAAGTTCAAACTACTGACACTAATAACAAGGTATGAAAGTTTCAACGGTTTTGTCTTCATCACACTTGGTAAATACTTGGTACTGCCAGATCTTTTCATTTCGGCTAAACAATTCAGAAGGTATGTAGTAGTGCTTCACTGTGATTTTAACTTGTATTTTCCTAATAGTTAATGTGGTATAGCAATTTCCACCATGTCTTTTAGGCTACTTAAATATTCTTTTATGAAATGTCTATTCATATTCTTGCCCATTTGTCTATTACCTATATTTTTCTTACTGATTTTTAGGTTGTCATATATTTTTGATACAGTCCTCTTGTTTATTTATATGTGCTTCATATATCTCCTCCAACTGGCTTCTCATTAGCTTGCCCTTTTATTATCTTATCACCATTTTTTGACAAACAGAAGTTTTAAATTTTAAATGAAATTCAATGTATTGATCTTTCCTTCTAGTTAATGCATGTGTGTATATGAACACGCACAAAAGCATGCACACTGCTTAAGAAACCATTGCCTCCTCTAAACTCATGGAGTTTCTTGAGCTACCCTGATGATCTGAATCTGGGCTGTAAATCTACCTGACCTCTTACTCTTTAAAAGCACTACTGCTTTACTTTTCACACTTGGATCTACAACTGGTTTTTGTATTATGGTCCAGTTTGGGATCCAGTTTCATTTCTTCCCAAATAGATATCAAGTTATTTCTATTTCGGCAGAAGAAGCTAGACAGATAATAATGCAGAAGATCTAAGTTTCAGTTCAACTGTTTAAAATAATTCTTGAAAATAAAATCTATTAATTAGCATGCCCTGGTGGAGTAAAAGTTAGGTCAATCGCCTCTGAAGGAGCACAGGCTATATAGCCCTGGTTTAGAGTGCCAAGGGAGGCGGGGAACAACTAATGTGAACAACTAAATAAAAAAGTATTTCTTCCCTCCCTCTTTTCCTGCTGGTCTGCCTATGCACCTTCATTCCTGCCTGTACCTTTCATTTAAAAAAATAAAATCTATTCACTAAAAAAACCTCATTAAATAATTCTTTAAAACTCTTTAAAATAATTAAACATGTTTGTGCATAGGGTATGCTGAAACTATGAAACAGATGAAACAGGCATAAAAAGGAATACTATTCAGCAACATAAAGTAACTATTGCTATTTACAACAACATGGATAATTGTTAAATACATCATGCAAAATAAAAAGTCAAATTCAAAAGGCAACACATCACAACATCCTGAAAAAGGCAAAATAGATTAGTGCTTTCCAAGAGGTTGAAGGAAATACAATTTTAATACAAAAGGACAGCACTGAGGTTGAGGTCATGGAGAGTTTTTTTCCCACATTGTCTTCTAGGTATTTTATGGTTTGGTTCTGATGTTCAAGTCTTTGATCCATCATGAGTTAACGTTTTTGTATGGAGATAATGAGTAAAACAGTTTCTTTTTTTTCAGATGTCTTTCCAGTTTCCCAGCACATCTGTTAAACAGACGTTCCTTATTCCATTGTGTGCTCTTGTCTCCTTTATCATAGATCAACTGTCCATAGAGGTGTGGCTTTCTTTCTGGGCTTGCAATATGATTCCGCTGACCAGTTTGTCTATTTTTGTTCCAGGAACAAACTGTTTTGATGATGGTTGATCTTTAATATAGTTTGAGGTCGGGGAGTGTGATTCCCCACTGTTCTTTTTTTTCCTCTTAGGACTGAATAGCTCTGGCTATTCAAGGCCCTTTGTGATTCCACAGAAACTTCAGCATTGTTTGCACCATTGAATTAAAGAATGCTCCTGGGATTCTGGTGGGCATTGCATTAAACCTATATATTGTTTAGGGTATAATGGCCAACTTTACTATGTTAATTCTTCCAATTCATGAACAGGGAATATTTTTCCATCTCTTTGTGTCTTCTATTTCTTTTGTTAAAGTCCTGCAGTTTTCATTGCAAGTTTTGTTAGATTTATTCCCAGGTATTTGATCTTTCTTGGTGTTATTACAAATGGAATGTCTTAATTTCTTTTTCTTCAAAATCACTGCTTGTACCTAGGAATGCTATTGATTTTTGTGTGTTGATTTAGAGAAGGAAAGAGTATGGCAAAAGAGGTCAAAATAAAACTAGGCAATTGGGACTATATCAAACTGAAGAGCTTCTGCAGAAAAAAGAAACCACCACTAAAACAAAAAGACAACCCACAAAATTGGAGAAGATATTCACACAGCCTACATCTGATAACTTAAAATCTCCAAAATATATAAAGAGCTCGCACACCACAACAATAAAAAAGCAAATGACCCACTGAAAAAAACGCGTAAAAGAACTGAATAGACTCCTATCTAAAGACATACAGGTGGCCTAAAGACTCCTGAAAAAATGCTCTATATCACTCATCATCAATCAGAGAAAATTACAATGAGATGCCACCTTACACCAGTGAGAATGCCTTATGGAAAAGACTGAAAATAGCAGGTATTGGAGGGGATGTCAAGAAAAAGGAACCCTCCGACACTACAGGAATGTAAATGGTACAACCTCTTTGGAAATAGTATGGAGATTCCTCAAACAAATAAACATGGATTTACCTTTCAATCCAGCAATCCCACTCTTGGGCATATGCCCAGAGGATACAAAATCTCCAATCAGAAAAAAATCTGCATCCTGATGTTCATAGCAGCAGAGTTCACAATTGCCAAGACATGGAAACAACCTACATGCCCATCGACAGATGACTGGATGAAGCGGCTGTGGTCTAGATGCTCAAGGGAATTCTATGCAGCTACTAAAAGAAAATGAACGTGTGCCCTCTGCAACAATCTGGATGGAACTGGAGGGGATCGTGTTAACTGAAACAAGTCAGAAAGAAAAGGAGAAATACAGGATGGTTTCACTCATATGCAGAATATAATGAAGTGAAACAAATAAATAGACAAATCCCAGCAAAAACTCTCAGGACACAAGATGACAACTGCCAGAAGATAAGTTGGGGAGGGAAGGAAAGAGAGGAAATGGTAGTAGTAGCATAAAGGACGTTGGAACTCGGTAGAGGGTGTGGTGGGAAATACAGATTGAAATACAATGTCAATGTTCAAAGATGAATGTAGCTTTGTGAACCAAAGTGATAGTAAATATCAATAATTAAAAAATTCTAAGGAGTCTGTAATTTTTTTTAAAGAAATGACAGCAATAGGCAATCTTCCAGGAATGATGGAACTATTCTGTATCTTTATTTTGATGGTGGTTATAATGTTCTATGCATTATAAACAAAAAAGAGTGAACTTTTTGTTCATTTAACTTTTTTAAGTAAAATATAGTTTCCCATACTAAACATGAGCAAGATGGAAAGAAATAACATGGCAACAGCAACACAAGTAAAAGACAGAAATCATTCTACAGCAGGCAAAACAACAAAAACCCCATAAACAATCCATTAGGGAAGAAACCAAAATATAAGTAAAAGAGGGAAAATCTACTGAAAAGATCAGCAGCTTCAGATAAACTTAAAAAGAACATCAACAACCTACATGCCCCCTGATATAAGCACATTAACGTCTAAGTTTCATGGATATGAAAGTTTCTGGGGATATTCTGTACACACTAAACAAACTTAAGACAATAAAATGTTATTTAACAAAACTAAATTTCCTTTATTCTTTATTAGGCAGAATTCTGCATTTTAACCAAAGCACTTTGAGAATTCACAAAAAATTAAAATCCAAGAATATGAAGTAATTTTTTAATCTTCATTCAAATATGTCAAATAAGACAAAATATATTTTAAGTGGTAGGGGAAGAAGAAAAAGCAGGGGGAAGAAGGAAGAAGGCAGGAAAGAAGGAAGGGAAGCAAAAAGCCTCTATATTTATTTATTCTTGGTTTTTCACCCAGCCCCAGGTCTCAAACCCGGGTCCTTTGCTTTACATGGTTTACAAACCTGCGCCTCAGCTGCCTAATGTATTTTTTTTGTGTCACCTGACTGTTCCAATTTTCTTTTAATCTAACAACTGATGAGTTGAATCATAGTCTAGAGGTTTATAAATCACTATTCTAAGAGTAAATTTTACTCTTGGATTATCCTTGTAGCCTGTACCCTTGCTGTCTAATTTTTAAGTATTCTACTGTCTCTAAGTCAGGATGTATAAACTTAAACATCTACAAGAGTCAAGGGTACGGCAAGAGCCTGTACCCTTGCTGTCTAATTTTTAAGTATTCTACTGTCTCTAAGTCAGGATGTATAAACTTAAACATCTACAAGAGTCAAGCAGTAAACTGAAATGAGAGAACTGGGACTGCGGTAATCAAAGAACACATTTTTCAACTGAAAGGGCAGTTACTTATACAGCTCACGTCCAGTTACAGGGGAACTGCAAACCCACCACTTCCAGAGTTTTCAGTTGTTCAAGAAAGTAAGAAATACAGATTACCATGTTAAAAAAAAATCTTGATTTTCAATTGATGACAATTAATCAAAATTTCATATATTGCAGAGAACAATCAAAACATCTGAGTAAAGCTTTCTTGAAGAAAAATCTCCTTACAATTCTATACCCAACCTACTACTCATGTGTAAAAGTAAAACTAAGTCCATTGAGAAATCTAAGGGACAGGAAAGTAAACCATTTATGGACTCAAGAAATATATTAATTTCTGGGACTCAAGAAACATCAAAAAGTGGTACATAAATGGTGGTATACAAAAACTGGGCTGAAAGTGTACAGCTATCCTAATGATAATTAATGTGGCTATAAAAGCGTAATATAACTGCTGCGAAAGAATTCTAGAAATAACTGGGGGTTAGTAGAATAAAACAATATAGAAGTAAATTGTAGATGAGAAGAAAAAGCCTAATGGGTATGTCTCATTGAGGACACAGGTACTGCTTAATTCTTAATAAATGACATGTTAAGAGTTTCAAATATATTGTTAAAATTTTAAAGTATTCATTGAGAAAATAAAAATAGAAATTAGAACTGCCAGTCCACCAAAGGGGGTAAGAAAAAAACAAAAGGCATAAAAAATTTCGAAAATAAAAATGAAAAACAAGAAAAAAAACAGAACAAACAAAAAATAAGGCAAGAAGAAAACTACAGAGATCAGTAAAAACAACAAATGTGAATGGATTATATTTCACTGTTGAAGATTAAAAATTCGGATCAGGTCAAAAATATTCTGCTGCATGCTATTTATAACAGTCATTTTATATCAGAGAAATCAAAGCAAAGAGAAAAAGCAGAAGTAGCAATATTAACGTACAAAGTATTTTAAAAAACGAGAACTAGTCTACAATAGGGATCAGCAAACTGTGGTCCATGGGACAAATCGTACCCATTGCCTGTTTTTATATGACCCACAAGCTAATGGCTTTTATATTTTTTAAGGGTCAAAGGGGCAAGAGACTATACACGTGGCTCACAAAGCTTAGAATATCTATTACGTAGCCCTTTAAATAGGCGAAATCTACCATAATTCATGATTCACTCTATAAAGGAACCACAGACTTTGATCATATATGCTGACTCACTCCTCTAAGCACACTGTCCTCAGACACTCTTTATGGTAATATTAGCATGTATAACTTTTATAGAATTATCTAACTAAATTTAACAGCCTTTTCTTTTTGGTTAGTAAAGTTTGCGTTTTTTTGCTTTTTGGGTTTTTTTAAAGGAAAGGGTCAGGTAGAAATGAAGGTGAGCAGCGACAGGCAGGCCAGCTGGCAGAGAGAGGAGGAAAAAGCACTGTATTTTACTTAGTTGTTCATCTTGGTTGTTTTCCCCAGCCCTGGAATGTAAACCGGGATCCTTGGGATGTTGTGGGCTGCACCAGCAGAAGACAGCTGATCAAACCACCACTCTACCCGGCATGCTATTTCAAGGGTATTTTTAAAAATTACTCCCAGTGCCCTCTGATGGAGTGGTGGGGTCTGGTCAGCTGCCTCTGGCCAAAGCACAGTCCACATATATCCCAAAGACCGGGTTCCCATCCTGGGTTGGGAAGAACAACCAACATGCACAACTAACTGAAAATAAAGCAATATAGGGTTCCACTGGATTTGGGGCACCTCCATGACTAGTAAGAATTACTTGTGGGTTCAGAAGACCCTTGACATGTAAGTGACATTGGTGATCGCTGCCTGTGTGTTGGCCAACAATGGAGGTGGATTTGATGATCCATGAAGGCTTGACTGCCCACACACCCCTACAGCCTCTCCAGATCATGCAGATGTAATCCCCTAGCAGTTTGGACAACAGACCCACAAGAAACATACTTAGGTTTTAAATTCCTTTTTTAAAACTTTCAGTTTATTGCATACCAACCAAGAGTTGACCACAAGTTCCATGCTTCTTCACAAGCGGTCGCCATGTTAGGGTTGAAGTGGGCACCAAGAGTAATTTGAGACTCCTGGACAGAGACACACATCAAGACTGGGAGGCCCCTGAATGGCTTTGCAGATGTCATTGCTCAACTAGCCTTGAAGGTTTTAATTCTCATCCCACTATCCGCTGGATTTTCCGGCACTCTTCCTGCATTGAATCTCCCGGTATTGAATAGAGCTCTGTGGTGCAGCCTGCTGAGCAATGAACTGAGATATCCGTGGAAATCCTGACGTCACCTCTTCGTGCAGTGTGAAAGGAGACCTCGTCCTTAACCACCTGGCTATCTTACTCGTCTTCTGGCAGCAGTGCATTTATCTGGATCTCATGTTCAATCTTCAATCCACTTTGACTTAATTTTATGTACAGTACAAGACAGTGTTGAAGTTTCATTCCTTTGCATGTAGGTTGAGTTCTCCCAAACCATTTAAGAAATGTTTCTTTCTCCATTGTTGTAAATTACTTGTGCATATGCAAGTGGGTTTATTTCTCGGTCTTTGATCTGTTTCATTGATGTGTGTCTGTTTTTATTCCAATACTATATTATTTGGACTAGTAAAGCTTAGTGGTATAGTTTGAGTTAGGGAGTGTGACACCTCAATTTTTGTTCTTTTTTCTCAGGATTGCTTTTGCCATTCAAGGTCTTTCAGGGCTTCATACAAATTTTAGGACTCTGTTCCATTCTGATGAATAATGCAGTTGGGATTTTGATAGGAATTGCACTAAATCTGTATATTACTATAGGTAAAATGGGCATGTAATTAATGTTAATTTGTTGGCTCAATGAATACAGACGGTCTTTCCATTTCTTTGTGTCTTTTTCAAATGCTCTCAACATTACAGTTTTCAGTGTACAGGTATTTCATCTCCTTGGTTAAATTTATTCCTAGGGATTTTATTCTTTTTGATGCAGTTGCAAATAGAATTGTTTTCTTAATTGCTCTGATAGTTTGTTTTCATATAGAAATGTAACAGATTTTTGATTTTGTAGTATACAACTTTACTGTGTTAGTTATTTCTTATAATTTTTGGTGGAGGCTTTAGAATTTTCTACACATAATATCATGTCATCCACAAATAGTGACAACTTTTCTTCCTTTCCATTGTGTTAGCGCTCACTTCTTTTTCTTACCTAATTGCTCTGGATAGGACTTCCCTGACTATGTTGAATAGTGATGGTGAGAATGGACAGCCTGTCCTGCTTCTCATCTTAGCAGAGAAGTTTTCAGTTTTTCATAGCTGAATATGAGTTGGCTATAGGTTTTTCAAATGTGGTCTTTATTATGTTTAGGTACACTTTTACACACACATTTTAGTGATTTGGGGGTGGGTCATAAACGGATGCTGGATCTTCCCAAATATTTTTCTCATCTAGTGAGATGATGATGTGATTTTTCGCCCTTCATTTTGTTGATGTGATATGTCACACTGATTGACTTGTATATGCTGAACCATCTTGTATCTCTAGAATAAATCCCACTTAGTCATGGTTTATCATTCTCTTAATGTATTATTGAACTCAGTTTACTAACATTTTATTGAGGATTTTCGCATCTATGTTCATCAGAAATACTGAGCTATGGTTTTCCTTTTTGTGATGTCCTTGTCTGGTGTTGGTATCAGGGTAATACTGGCCTTATAAGATGAGTAAGAAAGTGTTCCGCTTTAAGTTTTTGGAAGATTAAGAATGACAGGTATTAAATTTTCTTTATTGGTAGAATTCACTAGAGGAATCACCCACCCAGTGCTAGACTTTTGTTTTGGGGGAAGTTTTAGGGTTTCAATTTCCTTACTAGTGATTGATCTGTTCAGATTTTCTAGCGCTTCACAATTCAGTCTTGGAAGGTTGTACAATTCTAAGAACTTACCCAGTTCTTCTAATCAGTTGTCTAACTAGTTAATATTCAGAAGTTCATAGAAGGCTCACCAGCTTTTTTATTTTTGTGGTATTTGTTATAATTTCTTCTCTTTAATTTCTGATTTTGTGTCTTTCTTTTTTTCTTAGAGAGTCTAACTAAAGGTTTGTCAATTTTGCTTATATTCTCAAATAATCAACTTTTAGTTCACTGATCTTCTGTATTGTCTTTTTTGGTATTTCATTTATTTCTGCTCTTTCATTATTTTCTTCCTGACACTGGGTTTTGTTTGTTCTTTTTAGTAGATTGTTTATTTTTAATTTTTCTTGTTGCCTGAGCTCATTCTATGCATAGCCTTTAATGCCTACAGGTCTATATCAATTAAAACAGCAAAAAACAACAAAACTAAACAAAAAACCCCACAATGTCATTAAGATGAATAATTTTTTGATGTTGCTGCTACTGAAGGAATATTACTAGAATAAAATAAAAATAGCAAAAGTACCTAGAATCAATGGAATCCCATTTTTTAAATAGAAATTTCCTTTCTTTCATCTCTAAGCAATCCTAATATACCGTTAAAAGTAATACGCAATTCAAACCAAATAAAAGTATCTGAGAATAAATTTTTAAATGTCAATTTAATGGACAGAGGAGAACTATAAAAATTTTGATGGTGGGTGTGGTATATTATTATATAATTGATGGGGAGTGAAATTACACATCTAAAACTTGCATTGCTTTATAAATAAAAGTTACCTAAAAATGTAGTTACATCTTTTATATTAATAAATTGTTATCATTATCAAAGAAATCCCATAGTCCCTCCATCCCTTCTGTGAAACATTAGAGAGGCAGTATTGACTGATGACCAAAAGCGGGATACTGCTTTCTAGTACATCTGATTCCTGTTCCAATTAGTTTAAGTTCTAGCATATCAAGAGTCAATTGTATTTCTCAAACCTGTTTATGCCAGTTGAACTTCTTATTATAATTACATAATTTTTATAACCTAATCAAATTACTGTAAAAAAATAAAAGTTTTAACTGAAAACTAAAATGAAGGCTTCAAAAAGGCTTGATAAAAGGTGAGTCATCATAAAACCTTCCAATTGCTTGTGGATATATAACTATGATAGGAAGAAATCAATGTACTAAAAGAATTTTGTACTCAAAGTTTTCTCTAGGGTCTTTAAGGTTTTAATCAGTTTTAAATAAAGTTAGAGGCAATATCAGACTAAAGGCATAATTTATGCATCAAAGCCAATACAAAAATCTACTGACAATATAGCAGAGCATATTCATTCATACATTCAACCTTCAGGATATATCGAACACCTACTTGGTACCAAATACTGCTCTAGGACAGCAGTTCTCCAATTGTTTGGTCTCAGAACACTTTATGCTCTTAAAAGTTAGAGTAACCCCAAAGAACTTTGTCTTACACTTAGTATCTATCAGCATTTACCACACGAAAAATTAAAACTTACCTAAATGTAAAACACTTACCAGTATATATTCTATTAGCTAGCATAGCAATACTGTCATCATTTATCATGTACTTTTTAGAAAACTCAACTGTACACATATAAGATAATGACAGTAAGAAAGTAAAATAAGTCATACCCTGGTGGTTCAGGCACTAAGCCAATGGCTGGGGTGTACACCATGTACAGAACAAGGACCTGGTTGTGCCGGGGGGAATAAACAAAAAATAAAGTGCTTTCTGCTCTTCCTTTCTTCCCCTCTTTTTTTTTAAAAGTAAAATAACATCTTAGAATTATTATCAAAATAGTTTGAAAGACTCACAAACCATATTCTGAGGCTAACCATTAAGAACCCCTGTTATAGGGCTGAGTAGTCAGACAAAAGTTGTAATTCAATAAATAGATAAATTCAGGTAATTATAACAATCATGAAAAACAAAACAGGGCAAGGAGATAGAAAATAAAAAGAAAACAAAAAGTTTTGAATTTCATGATAGAAAATAAAAAGTTGAGGTGTGGCGAAGCAGAGGCAATTAATTTATAGAATATGCTCAGAAAGGTTTCTTTGAGTAGAGAGATATTAAAGGAGTAATTCCTACTATGGCCTGAGAGGATACTGTTCAAGTAGAGGCAGCAGAAAATGCAAACATCTTGAAAGCCACTGGAAGAGTTTGAGCAAAAAGGGATCTGACCTAATGAAAGTTTTTTAAATATTACTCTGGCTTCAACTGGGAAAGCTGTTAACAAAAAACTGAAGTAGAGAACGTAAGAAGCTATTGCAGTAGTCCTGCAGGAAATACTGGTGACTATAATGGCAGTAAAAGAATGGATCTGAACAGACATGGGAGCTATTTTAAAGTTAAAGTCATAATAATTGCTGAAAGACTAGAATGGAGTGATAAGGGAAAAAATAATGAAGGATGTCTCCTAGGTGTGTAGAGAGCAACCAAATTAACGTTGACAATTTAATATAATGCAGGGACATCATTGGAGGCAGGGGAGGTAAAGACAAAACCAAGTTTAAGAAAACTAAGTTTAAGAAATGACTGGCTAGGAAATTACTTTTAGAATCTGAGTAAAAATACTGGATATGTGAGTCTGGAATTCAAGACAGATTTCAGAGCAGGAGATACATAATAAGAAATCATGAAGTATTCAACTATGTGACTAGTTGAGATCACCTAAATTCAGGATTGAGAACTGGAATTCTGCCCTATATCAGAAACTGTCAAATTAATGTAATTTATTTGTGTTATTTTTAATGCTTGCCATTTCCAAGTAACTCTGGCCCCACTGTTATCAGATAAAAGAGGTTGCTTTGAACCTCCCTTTCCATATGAGGACACTGACTCAAGAATCTGCCGGATGAAGAAGTATTGTGGAACTTTCTGGAACAATTGCTCTCTCAAACCAATTATCTCACTCCTTCTCCCTCCCAATTTCATCGTCCCTCTCCACACATACACCTGCTACCTCTACGCTGACCCAGGGCTGTCTCTCCTTTGTACTCCCAAGATTATCTTTGATATTTTGACAGAGGTTCTATTTAACACTGTGTATTAAAATCATTTATCTTTTAGTGATGTGGAAGTTTCCTTATGTACAGAAGCATTACCTTGTAAAGTGCCTGGCAGGTTTTAATGTATGTTTCCTGAATGAGCAAAATGAAGGGAAAGTGATTTACTGGGTTAGTTCCACCACTACTTACTCAGTAGCAAAGCGGGGATTAGAATCTAAATTTTAAGACAGCCGGATGCTACACTTATTTCTTTCTGTCATTCAAAGAATTTCACATTCAGGCCCCATCTTACCTAGTTTTTAGGTATCATCCTGTGATTCTACTTCCTTGGTCTTGACTATAAGTCAAATGATCAGCCTGAAACTCACTTTCCCTCAGATAATCCAGAACCTATGCATCCAGCTTGTATCTTACCTTTTTCACAAAAACCCTCCTCAAAATCGTCTCCCTCTTTCTCCCCAACACAAGCTACACATACATACTTTCAATAACACCCTATACAATCTCATTTCTGTCCAATGAAGCTGCTCAAAGGTGTACCTCCGTAATAAAGTATAATTTTCAAAATGGTAAAATCGTGGCTCCCATGAAAACATGACATGAATATATGACAAGATTTTATTTAACTCAGTTAATGGAGGAAACATTAAGATGTTAAAACTGGTTCTAAGGAAAATATGACTTTGAGAAATATTTATATTGTTTGCTCTACAGAATTCATTTACATGGCATCAACAGGAATAATTTACATTGGTAAGGGCAGGAAAGATTTGTTCTATTATCAGTTTTCTACAACTTAACATTGATCCTTTTTTACAGAGTTGTAAAACAGCCTATTCAATAAAGGATAAAGGAGCACATCCCTAAATCAGAAAAATGGAATTCCTGGATGGTCCTCTAGAGAAATGTCCAGTATTCCTGACACACAGTAGTTTCTCTTGTTCAATTCCAAGTCTTTGACAATGTTTCCTGCATAATTGTCAAAAGTCATTCTAACCTACCTTCTCCAGCACAATGCAGAACTCCTGCCACTTTTGAGTTTCATGATCCACACCCTTCTCCTGTTTCCTGTTCTACCTACCTACCTCTCTGACTCTCCTCAGTTTCCTTTGCCAGTTCTTCATCTTACAGTATTAACCACGTTTTTGTTAGGTGTTATTCTACCCAATATCATAGTCATGCTTCACTTATTCCTATTAATAGGAAGTACTCCCATATTTATAGCTCTAATATCTATAATCCCTAAACTGGAACTTATTTTCTCCATTTCCCATATTTAAATCTTAATAATTCCCCAAACTCATCAACGATCTAAACAAATTCATTCTTCCTCATCTAAATATGATCTATTCTTGGGTTCTTTAATGTCTCATCGTCAAAAAGGCAGCACAAGGCATGAGGATTTCACTTTTACTCTCTTCCTCACGCTCCTCTACCAAGCTGTCTTTTCCAGTCACAGAAACTGTTCACTGCATTCCTACACTCACACTCTACTACATTTTGCCCCTCCTCTTAACCTTTTCCCTCGTTGGAGCTTGTATTATCTTTAACCTGGGCTGCTGATAAAGCCTCTTCACAGCTATATCTATCAGTCACTTAGTCGCCAGAGTTACATTTCCCCAAACAAAGGGTCAAAGTTTTCTGATCTGGCCCATTTTCTGAGTTCTTAGTTCTTATAAGACATCTGCTGTTTTAGAGTGACCACTTACTTCCTCTTCACTCTACTTCAACTGAGTTGATTTCGCCTAGAAGGCACACAACTCCAGGTTTAGACAAAGAGATTCACAATGACTGACCCCAAGAGAATCCATTAAGTGCCATATAGTCTGCTGAGATATCTGGAGCAGAGGCATGTGTTTGCTTTGTTTTTACTGCTACAAATGATAGTGTTGTTGCTATATTTTACCACCAGAGGACAGCCTATCTAATAATTCAAAGCAGAAAAAGTGAAGTTTGGCGAGTCAAACAGAAATTTGGTCCTGGAGACGTCTTCTGAGTGAATTTGATCAGACACATCTTCGGAGCCCTACATTAACCAACATCTGAAGCCAATTTCCCTGGGATTGCTCAATTACACCTGCCAAAAACTTTCTCCTGTCATTTAAATCCGTGTGAGTAAGGCAACCAAATACAGTACTAAACTGAAAGAGTACTAAACACCTCTTATCTTTTCATGTGCCATATAGTTCAGTCACACCACATTCGTCACTAGTACAAGAATACTTACTGTGCCTTCCCTCATGTTACTTCCTCAATCTGGAATTCCCTTCTCTCCGATCTCAGTTTATTAAGATCCATCTCATACTTCAAGGCTTTGTTCAAAATGTCCCAAACACCAAGGTTGAAAAAAGGTGAGGGCCAGATTTCACAGAGATTTTAAACTAAGTTTATAACTTTTAAACTTTAGGCTGAGGATAAAGAAATGTCACTGAAGGGTTTTAAAGAGTAAATGACAAGATCATGTGTGCAATTTTAAAAAGGGATCACTCCAGTTGCTATGAAGAGAATAATCAGAGAAGGCAATTACTTGTAAATTATTCGAATAATCTAGGCAAAAAGGAGTGATATCAGCTAAAGTGGTAATGGAGAGGCAAAACATATTTCTGTGGTTATTTTATTTCTAAAGCCCTCCCTATATTACAAACCCCTAGAAGACAGAAAAATTACCTGCTGACTACCACTTTATCCACAGAAATTAGTAAAGTAATTGGCACATAATAGGGGCTAAATGATGTGCTGAATAAATTAATATACCATTAGCTATCTAATCTTCAAGCTGAGCAAATGGGCAAACGGTATTTATGAAGATAGGAAACAGGAGTCAGTGTGGGTTTTCTGTTTGTTTTGGGGAGACTTAAGAGATGATGAACTGTTTTGTGTTTAAGGTAATATAATACATTCAAATAGGCAGACGGATATAAAAGACATCTATATATAGTAGCTACATGTCCGGGGATCAGGAGAGAGATATGGACTAAAGATACGGATTTGTGAGTTCTGGGTAAATTGACTTTAGGAAACAAAATTGCCTAGAAATTAAAAGTAAAATGAAAAGAGTAGAAATCACAGACCCAGCAGGTATTTAAGGATTGAATAGAAAAAGTCAAGGAAGAAGGCTAATAGTTACAGCAGAAAAACGAACACAGGTGGTCTGCCATCCAAAGCTAAGGGAAGATGAGGAAGGTCAAAACGTCAAACACTGTAAGAAATCAAGGAATAAAAAGTTTAAAAGTATCCTTTGGATGAGAACAGCTTTCAGTGGAATAAATGGAAGTAGAGACTAAAAGTCTTTACTGAGGATTGGAGGATGAGTAGAAAATAAAGAAATACAGTCAGTCCCTATTAGTTCCTGAATTCTGGTTATAAAGGAACTGAGAAACATAGTTGCAAGAAGGGAACACATACATAAAAGAGAAGGTTATCTTCCTCGTAGGACACTTGCCTTTTTAAAATAAGTTTTTCTTAAGCATGCTTAAATGTTGACTAGAAGCAATTTAAAGATGAAGCTAGGGGCACCCTAACGTTTCTTTATATATTCAGTTCATTTATTAAAAAAAAAAAAAAAAAAAAGTCAGGTATTTTCATTATTTTCCTTCCCCTGTACCCAGGTCTCCAACCCAAGTCCTTGGGCTTTATATGCCCTGCACTTTACCCGCCAATCAGCAGGGACATCTCTACAGTCACTTTTCTTAATGTTCCAACATAGTCTCATTGCTCCACTAGAATATAGCTTCAGTAGGGTAGGGATTTTTTAAGCTACTGTTTATGCTAACCCCACAACTTAAAATAGTGCCTGGCATGTATTTGGTTAATGAATGAACAGGTGAATAAACGGCTTTACATATTATTTATAAAATAATAACTCCCCAATATATACCTCCTGCCTGATCTATGTCCTGAACTCGACAGATATCCAACTGCTTATCTGCTACCTCCACTTGGAGATAAACACCTCAGACTCAAAGGAGTCCAACAGAGAACTCCAATCACCTTCCCAAAGGTTACTCTGGCTGACTTCACTTTCTCAGCAAAGCGCAACTCCATTCGTCTAGTTCCTTAAACCAAACATTTTGAAACCATTCCTAATTTCTTCTCTTTCTCTCAGACCACATATCCAAATACTATAGATCTGACTTCAAAATACACTTAGCATCTGACTGCCCACCAAGTTGCCACCCACATTACGGATGAGCCATTACTACCTCTCAGATGGATGAATCCAACAGTTCATTTGATCTTCCTGAATCTCACAGGCCTATACCTCCCAATTCAGTCTGTTCTCAAAATCACAGCCAGAGATTTTTTTTTTTTTTTCAAATTTAAGTCAGATCATGTCACTTCTCCACTCATAATTTTGAAATTATTTTCAATCACTCTGAGCCCAGATCTTGGCAAACTGCCTATAAAATTTTACTCAGTCTGGGCCTATTACACCTCCTCCTTTTTCTCTTATTCTGACTCAGTCCTATCAGTTTCTTCTAGAGTTTCTTCCAAAGATTAAGCACATTACTGTTCCCTACGTCTGGGAATGATCTGCAAGCCATTCCCTGCTTCATCCTCATGTTCAATTTCTCTGAGTTTTTTCCTTACCACCTGATTTAATATTATAGCTCTACTCCCACCCCTAGCATTCTTTACCCCTTTCCTCTATTCTTTTTTTAAATTTTTCCCCATGACATTCATCACCACAAAATACTACATACATTTACTTTGCTGGGACATAGACCTGAAAAGAACAAGACTTTTTCTCTATTTCATCACTTGTCCTATCCCTGCTGTTTAAACACAGTAGCGGACTGATTAATCATCTAGCTGTTGAAGGAAGGTTTTCTGCTTCATAAATGCTCGACCAAGGGTATCGAACAATCACCTAGCCTGCTTATTTCGGGGAAAAATTAGACAGCTTCTCCAAGAGTTCACCCAAGGCTCATCCCTGGAAGGACTACATTTTGCCTAGAAAGAAAACCTGTGCTGCGTCTAGTCAACCACAAGGAGGAGTTGGGAGGAAGAGCTGGGCCAAGAGGAATCAGATTCAGATTGTGTCCTGTTTTTTCCTCGGGCAACCTCAAGGTGGAAGAAAACTGGGTTTGGAGGCGAGCGTACAGAATGAATGATTTTTTCCACACTGTGAGTTACCTAGAGACGCACACCCGTAAACACGAACAACTGCAGTCCTTTCCAACGCAACAAAGCAGCCAAGGAAACCGAGCTACGGGCCACGGAGAACTGGGAGGGTGTTTCTTTAACTCCACCGCTTAAGTGTCTATCATTCAGGAGGAGAGGTCCCCCAGGCGTCCCGTCACGTAATGCACACGAGCAGGCCGAGGTGTTTCGGGGCGCCCGCCCTGTCCCGCCGCAAAACGACTATGTCTGTCCCGCCGCAAAACGACTATGTCCACCCCGCCTTATCCTACCAGCTCCTGAAATTCTTCCGCAGCACAAAGCCCGGCGACCCCGGGGCTAAACGCTCCGACTGGGCCCGCGTCCCGCGGAGTCCCGGCGCCTTCCCCAACGCCACCCGCGTCCCGCGGGACAGACTCACCGCCACCTGTTGATGCCCACGTTAGAGGAGCCGGCGAACCAGGGGTCGAGGATGTAGACGCAGCGGATGGTGTCGGCGCCCTGAATGCACTCTTTCAGGGCGGGGTTGTCGTGGAGCCGGAGCCCCTTTCGGAACCAGTGCACGGCGTTCACCCCCATTCCGCGGGCGGCGGCGGCCGCGGCCGCGGGGCGCTAGTGCCTCCGCCCGGCAAGGCAAGGGCGGAGGGTCCGGCTCATAGCCCGCACCTCCGCTGGCAGGAGGATCGCCGCACCCAAGGAATGAGACAAGGGCGCCGAAGGGGTCGCGGGAAAAATGGATCCGCGCCGGGGAGCCGACGGGAGGGCGCTGGCGGCGCCGCGGCAGATGAATGGGGGGGGCCCGGCCCCGGCTTCGGCTCCGGCCCGCTGAGTCCCGCTGCGACGCCCTTTAGGAGCCGGCGCTCGCCGCCACCGCCGGCACCGGGCGCATCACTTCCAGGGCCCGGGACCCCCGCAGGGTGAGCAAGCTCCGGGAGCCCAAGGCGCCACGACGGCCGGAGCCGGCCCCGGCGGCCCCGGGAGGTTCGTCACGGAAACCTCGCCCCACCGAGGCGGCCCCAGGGGAGTGGACCGCCCGTCCGCCCGCGGCGAGTCTCCGCGAGGGGTGGGAGAGGGTTCTGCCGCTGTCGGCACGCCGCCTCTCAGCCCGGGAACCAAGCGTGAGCACGCAGCACCGAGATCGCAGGCGGTGGTCGAAGCCGCTGGACAGTTGCCGGCCGGTGCCCGGTCCCGAGGCTGCCCGGGTGACTCCGCCGCCGCCGCGTCAGCGGCCTTGGCCCCGCCCCCGGGCTCGTATTGGACGACGCGCTCCCCACGTGACCACCGGCACCTCACGTTTCTGAAGTGTGTTTACTACCGCGGCTCTGGCTGCAGAATCTGCTCGCGCTTCGGTCACTTCTAGGGGACGGCGGTCGCTCGGTCTCAAAACCCTTGGTGCTTGCCCAGAGGGTGGGCTCACTACATCGGTCCCTTCCTGGTCGGGGTAGCCGAGAGGCGCCCATGGTGACCGCAGGCCCCGTGTGAGGCAAGGCTTAACCCCGCCCTCGAAGGCCGTAAGCGATCGCTATTGGCTGAGGCTCGCTGAGACCCGGATGAGCACGGGGCTGCGGGGAGCTGGCAAGGACGCACGCTACTCCGGAAGGCGCGCAAGCGCTGTCTCTGCGTTCCTGAGCGTAGGAGGGCGGGGTCCGCTGTCTGGCGCTAGCTGCGGGCTGTTCCGCCTGGGGTTGCGGGAAGGCCTGGAGACCCGTGGGTGTCCCCTCCAGAGTCGCCGTTGGGGCTCTGTTAAAAGTTAGTACAGGAGGGAAGTGGTAGGTGGAGAGGCAGAGACTCCATAAAGATTTGAAGCCCAAACCAGGGCCTTCAATCCAGCTTTGGCCAGAGTCTCACTTTGGACCTTGGGAGGGGGCGGCCTTTCCCCTCTTTCCGCCCTGCCCTCGTGGCGTGGTGCCCTTGCACATGCCTGGGGAAGTGGGGTAGTTGGTAGGGCTGATGCCAGGCATTCTGGACTTACGGTAATTTTTTAATATTATCCGTATTTCGGTGTGTCAGCCCTGTCTCTTAGACTTCCTGCTGCTTCCTGGGATCTTCTGCGATGGACGTTTGCCTTCCTTTCCAAAGACTATAAGCCGCAGGCCGTGCCCTTCCTTATCCATGTGATGCCTTCTGTGCCTTCAACAATTACTGAAGGCACTGCGTGAACAGGCAGTGTTCAGTCTGATAGAGATACAGGAAAGAGTAAAATCGACACAAATCCCAGCTCTGGTGATGTTTATAATCTGTCTCTCTAACAATTCTAGGTGCTTTTTTTTTCTTCTATTAATGAGCGTCTTTGGAACCCGCTCCCTTCAAATACCTTGGAGCTGCACATTCCTTTAGACGCTAGAAGTGCTGCTGAATGGGTGAGAATATTCCTGTCCACAGGGCAGATGGAGAAGCTCCTTCAGCAACCCAGGCGTGCATCTGCTGCTTACCACACTACTTCGACAAATAAATGAAAAGCAGGCCTGCCTTTACACCTCCCACAAAGTAGGTGCTCAGTGATAATGCAATAATGTGCCTCTGAATCCTCTGAAGTGTGGCTTTTCAAGGATAGGGTCTCTGTCTACTTTGCCTTTTTGGATCATTAAAGTGCAAAAGCCTGACACATGTATTCAAATTGTTTTTTTACACCAAATGAGCAAGTCTGTTTTGCCACTGTGTTTCGCAAGGTTAACAGGGGAAGAATATGGTAGCCGCTACTTGTTGAATTGTGTCTGAATTTCATATGACCCCTAGTACCTGTGAATATGGACTTACATGGAAATAAGATAGTTGCATTTGGTCCAGGTAAAATGAAGTCATTAGGGTAAGACCTAATCCAATATGATTGCTATCCTTATAAAAAGGGTAAATTTGAGACAGACCCTCACACGGGGGGAAAGCCATGTGAAGACTGGAGTTAGGCTGCCACAAGTCAAGGAAGGTAGGAAAAAGAATTGGAACAATTATGCCCCAGTATCCTTAGGAGGATTGTAGCCCTGCCAACACTCTGATGTCAGACTGGCCCTCAGAGACACAAGACAATAACTCCTATTGTTCTAAGCCACCCAAAGTCAGTGGTACTTTGTTACAGTAGCTCTAGCAAATGGATGCATCAACGGTATAAATTCTGCCATCTAATGAGTCAATATTTCTACATCATGTTCCCTACCCCTGCTCCTGTTGTCATAGGGAGGGCATAGCAGCCTTTCCTCTATTTCTTAAGAACATTTAAAATTACATATATATGTGTGTGTATATATATATATGAAAACTCTATAAAGGAGTTTGCTATAAAGTGTTAAACAAATTCTGATTTGTTTGTTTTTATCAGTGGATTTGAGCCTTGGGTAATTACCACTCTGATAGTTCCACCACCTCTGCAGAGGATGTGGCTAATCCTTTTCTTGAACTTGGATTGCCTCACCCTCTAAGGCTATTGTACTTTAAAAAAAAAGGAAAGGTGGAGTCAGGAATGAAGATGTGTAGGCAGGTGGGCAGGGAAAGAGAGGAAGAGGAAGCAATTTATTTTCATTTTGATTTAGTTGTTCACACTGGAGACAACCCCCAGACTTGGGACACGAACCCAGGGGTATGTGGCTTGCTCCTTCAGAGGCAAGTGACCAAAACGCTACTCTAGCAGGGCACCGTTGCTATTGTACTTTTAAAAATGCAGTGTTTGGGGGTTCACAGCAAGATGGCGACTTGGTAGGACATGGTAGATCCTTGCCATAGAACAACTAGAAGCCACCTATTTTTCAGATACACATTACCTGGAAGGGCTGGCCCGGGAGCTGCAGACACAGCGGCAGTGATTACCACCACAATGGTAGGCAAAGGCTACTGGTTCAGAACTGCAACAGGGACTCAGGACTCCCAGGAGGCAGTGGAGCGGGTGAAACTGTGGGAAGAACCAGCCCTCCCAGGAGACAACACTGAGGGCAATAGGGAGCCTGTCCATCTGGGACAAAGAGCAGGAGGAGTCTTGGCACAAGGCAGAAAGAGGACCAGGCCTTGGTGGTCTGAGCAGCAGTTCCTGAAGAAAAATTACACAGGGTACTGCCATAACCCAAAGGCAGCCAGGAGAATTCTCCACCCCCACCCTTTCCCTTCCCATCATATTGCTCCAGAGCTGCAGGATCTGCCCCCAGGCTTAAGGAAAAAGAGAGTCCCAGAAGGAAGGAACTGTCATAGCTACCCATAGTACCACCCTGGGTATGGATGTGGAACTTCAGCCTGGTTGCTGATTGTGAGCCAGCAACAGTGCTTGTTAACATTCAGAGCTAGGACTCTGGGGCAAGACTCTGCATCTGCAAACTCCAACCCCATAGGCTGAACTCTTGGATCCCAATGCAGGATCTGCCCAAGAACATCAACAAATCTAACCATTGGTGACGTCACGCAACTCAAGGATTCCCATTGCTCAAACCAAGATCCAGTCTTCTCTGGTGCAAGTCCATACCCTACACAAGGCCATCACTGCAGGAAAATCTAACCCACAGAAATATAAACAGAATGCTAAACAGAACACATACACAGAGAAATATATGTGAAATGATAGATCCAATTAATACCCCATTGGAATATCTGAATACAACCAACATGTGCAAACTACCTGCAGATGAATTTAGGGCAATACTGATAAACATGGTCATGGAAATCAAGAAAACAGGAAGAAAAAGAGAACAAGAAAAGAGAAGACATGAAGCAAGATATCAAAGAAATGAAGAACATGATAGCCTACTTAAAAGAACTCAATAGAGGGACTCAGGAGTAGGATGGATGAAGCCTCCAATGGAATCAGTGCACTAAAGGATAGGGCAGGGGAATGCACTCAGGCAGACCAGCAAAGAGAGAAAAGAATGAAAAGAAATTAAGGAAACATTCTCTACCTATAGAATAACATCAAAAGGAACAACATTCACATCATAGGGGCCCAGAAAGAGAGGATACATAAAAGGGGGCAGAAATAGTATTTAAGAAATAATAACTGAGAACTTCCCTAACCTGAGGAATGAAGCAAGCCTCCAGACCCAGGAAGCTCAGAGTTCCTAGTAAAAGAAACCCAGACAGGCCTACACCAGACACATTGTCCTCAAAATGTCAAAAGTATGAGATAAAGGAACTTTAAAGCAGCTAGAGAAAAACAAGTCACATACAAATGAGTCCCCGTATGATTATCAGTGGATTTCTCTACTATACAGGCCAGAAGGGAATAGCATGATATATTCCAAGTGCTTACTAAAGGATGCTCTATAAAATATAAAGAAATCCCACTTGTATTTGCTTAAAACAGCAAATATGAAAAGCAGGGAGGAGGAGAGGAGAATAAAATGTGGTTGGTTAGAATGAGTTTAAGTCTAATCTGCTTTCAAATAAAAATAGGAAATAAACAATTCTTAAGGCTGACATCAGTGTAACCTCAAAATACATCTCCAGGGAAAAAGAAAAGAAGAAAACAAAAAGGGAAACCAATCAAAACATAACTATACCCGACCCACCTAGGAAGAGAGAGAATAATAATGGATATTAGACTCTTGTGAGGTGTGAAATACTCACAGATTGAGATGTAATTTCAGTATCCTAAAAAATGAATGTGGCAATGTAAACAAAGGAAATAATAAAATTACTATTAAAAATAAATAATCTTTAAAAATACTATCTATTGGCAGGCCCTGATGAAGCAGCAGTTAGGTCAGCCACCTTCAAAGGAACAAGCCACACACCCCTAGGTTCTTATCCCAGGCCCAGGGGGCGACAGCCAGTATGAACAACTAAATTTAAAAAATACAAAGATGCTTTGTCGTCCTCTCTCTTCCTGCCCTCCTACTTGCCTTCATTCCTGCCTCCACCTTTCCTTAAAAAAGATTTTTAAAAATACAAAGGTTCCCATTTCACTGTAGGCAGTTTGAAAGTAAGCAGATCGTGTTTAAAGACAGAATTGTTTTCAAGCATTGAAATGAAATAGTGGGAAGTAGAGGGAGAATATTGATTTGTGTGGAGTTATATTTGCTGATTGAACATTCAGTAAAGATGGATTTTTTTTAACAGACAGCTGTATGTGGGTGGATGTGTAACTTTCATTTACACATAAACATAGTAATGTATTTTAAAAGCATCGGTTCTGCCAACTGTGCATTCTTTGAAGATTGAGAGTTTTTATGGTTGTTAGTTTAATACCTCTGTTCAGAAGGAGTAATCATTTACTAATAGTTGTGACTTACTGAGCACCTACTATGTGCCCAGCACTTTCGATAGGTTATGATTAACCCTCATTATAATCTATGAGGCAGCTTTAATAATTTATGCCCACTTTACTGATGAAGACACTAAAGTTTGGAAATTCAAGTAAGGAGTACAACTAGTTGAAAAACAGACTGAATCCAAGCTCTTTCCTTGCCACATATTATCTCTCACGAGCGCCAGCACACTTCCCCACCCCAGACCCATCTTTTTCAAATTTCTTATATCTGTAGGAAAAGGCAAAGAATCGCTGGGGAGTTTTGCAAGAAACTTGTGATGTTCTCGTTGATTTCAATGTCAAGTTGGTAGAAATAGAATGGGTCTAAGAAAAGACTCAGTTATAGCTCAGCTCACCATTAATCTCTTGATATTGAACAATCTACCTATACTCTTCCTGGCCTGGTTAATTCATCTATAAAAGGAGTGCATTGAGCCAGATGACTTTCAAGTTTCCTGTATCATTTGAAAATTCTAGCATTCTGTGAACACAACCCTGACATGAGCTCAAAAATATCTAAAAAGAATTAAACATTCTTTTAACTGCTGACAATGTTAGGAAAATCAATATCTCCAATTTTTTGAGCACCCTTAATGAAAGTGTGTCAGCTTTTGAACTGAAAAGCCTATGTTCCTTGACCCCATCTTGCAAAGGCAACTTTTAGCAATGTGTTATTGGCACACAAATAACAAAGGAATAGACAATGTATCATTTCATTCAGCCCTGATGTCAGGTGAATGTTAAGACCAGGGCACCTCCCGTGAAAGTCCCCTCACAGTAGTGTTTGGGAGATTGAATTGAAATGTGTTAAAGGATTTTTTTTTTTTTTTTAAGGTGAATTGTGACTCCCACATGAATATAAATGAACACATGGCAAATATTTCACTTTTATTAAAGTAGGAAACAAAGAAGTCCCCACAAAATAGAAGGGGATCCCAGAGGGCAGTTACATATGTAGGCCATCAGAAATGTTAAAAATGAATGTCCTTAATATATGCAAACTGCTTCTTCTGCAGAGGGATGGGGGCAGGGAAAGTAATTGCACTTTCAAAATTCATTTGCATGTCCTTGGATAAGAATAATTTACAGTGCTGTTAATTCTCTACCATTTACAGAGTTGTAAAATAGTTTGAAGATGAATAACTTGAAGGGTGCACCAGATAAGACCCAATCATGTTTCTGTCCATTTCAAAGTCGTTCACAATTCTTGTCACCTCCATTCTAAAAAGTTCTCCTTACTGTCTATCATAATTCCCTATTTATTTTCATCGTAGCACCAATTATGATCTTGTTAGTGGGAAGGTCTTGGGGTCTCACTCCAGGGTTCTTGTGAATCGAAGAGATCTCATCGGACCCACCCGCTCTGAGAATGAAGAAGGTAGCGCAGTCAGTGGTCAGCAAAAGCAAGTGAGATTTATTGAAAACACACACCGTTTAAGAGATAGGATAAGCGGGGACCACATTTCAAGAGGGGAACTGGCCACCAGGAGCTTCAGGCTGAGGTTTTTAAGGTCTGGTCACCCTTATCCCTGCCCTGGAATCTTCTGGGGTGGGATATGTGTCTTGATTGGTCCATTAGTGGGTCCCTTTTAAACTGATGGGAGGACTTCAGATTGGTGCCATTTCAAGGTCTGCTGCCTTCCGACTGGAGGATGGCCTCTGTTCCTTTCCCTCTGCTTCCCTGCTCATGACTGACTTACATCCTAGCATCCTCAGTCCAGAAGCATCTTCATCTGCATGGCAGTTATCAGTTTATGGCCTCACAGCTCCAAATGCATCTTTCATGCCTCCTCTCTTCATGAACTAGATCCTGTAAGGATTTCTCTATGACACGGGCACCAGGTTAAACACTCAGGAAACGGTGCTGGGAGGAATCTGAAGGAGGAAGGGCTGCCTCTTCCTGGTTGTGGCCAGTGCCGTTGCTTTTCATTGCTCCTCCTCCATCACTGTCAGAGGCATGTGGGGGACTCACTGTGGCACTCCATGCTATCAGGTTTCAGTAGCATCTTTGCTGGTAGGTTCCCAGTGAGTCTTGCAGGCTTCTCACCAGAAAGCTACCCTGCTCTGGCCCACCTGCATCCTGGCCAGGTGTTGGCTGTGGTTACTCCCAGTAGGGGTTTTCTTCCCACCAGTCCCGGCCTCACGAGGGTAGATCAGCCCAGGACACCTGGCCAATTTCTTCACTGTCCACTGGCTAAAACCATAGCTTCTCCCATGTGGTCCAAACCCACCCCTGGTGCAATTCCTTCCAAGTTTCTCCTGCCTTAGGTGCCCTCTCTCAATCCTGGAGTGTTCTTCATAGTTCCCTTTCCCTCTTTATTAGCCATCTCCTGTACCAGTTGATCATTCTTTTTATGAAACATTACCTGATCAATTTACTATGTGGTCTGTGTCTCCTCATTGGACAGTGACTGATAAATTCATTAACTGGTCAAGTTCACACCTAAATACTTGTGAACAGTCGGTCTTATCCTTTTTCTTGGCTAAGAACATTTATAAAGTGTAAATAGTTACCAGTGTGGCAGTATGATATTGTGAAATACTAGCCAGTGCTTTTCCCCCTGAGATTTTTTTCAGTCCTGTGACCATCCCCCTTCAGGCCATTGGATGGGAGTCCTCTGTTGCCTCAGAGAAACAGAACGAGAGGACAAAGGTAGTCTAACATTTTTGTTCTAAATTCAAGAGCCTTGACCCAGTTGTAAATTAGAAAAGACTTGCTGCTTCCCCCTGCCCTTTTTCTGATACTATATAAAAATTCTCTAAGCTGGGCTGGGATGTGAAGGCAAAAATAAATAAATAAATAAATAAGATAGATAGTTATCTATCCAAAAATAAGAAGATAATATCCCCTCTATCCTTATTTAGGGCTAACTCCAGATTCCTAAGTAAGCTTGGGGTGATCTGAGAGTCAAAGAGACTTGTGACAGCTTCCCAGCTGGAATCTGGAGGCTGATCCTCATGGAGATTGCCATATTTTTACAAAAACCTATAGAGGATGCCTTTGTACAGTGAGGGCCTGGGAAGCCCCACTTGTTGAGAGAACAGCTAGATTTTTCTAGCGTTTCCCTCTTTCTTAGAGGTCTGTGTGAGAACCCCATCTAGCCAAGGGGTTTTCTAAAAGGTACAGTATGGTGCACTATATCACAAGATAGTGTGACCTAGGCCTTGGCTGGGTCATGGGCGCTTCAGTGAATACCATTGGGATGCAATAACAGGACCTGGAGACCAGACAGGATTATTTAGCAGATGTCAGTGCAGGGAAGTGACAGATCACTCTTCCTTAAATAACTGGGAGAGGAACAAAGGAGATGTTTTTCAGAATTGATTGAGTTTAAACTTGGGATGACAGGGAAAACCTGAAATGACCAAGAAAACATGTGATGACTAGCTTTCACTAGTGAGCAGACTGAGATTTGATGACAGAAACTAACTGTAGCTATAGAAAAATAAAAGGTTACTTTTGGGCTCTGCTTTGTGGACTAAGAAATATTATACTCGCTACAAAATCCAACCAAATATTATGGAAACCCCAAAGACTTTACATAAGCTATCTGCCCCTGGGATCTGTACCCCTGACTTTCCTACCCTCCATCTTACTCACTTCTTGCTCTTCCTCAAGCAGACTTTGCACCTACTCCTCCCTCTCCCTGGAACGGTCTTTTCCAAGATGTTGTGCCGTATCACTCATTTCCTTCAGGTGCCTGTCCCAGTGGCACCTCCTTGGGGAAGTGTTTCTTATCTATGGTATCTCTAATCCTCACCATTCTATAATGTCCTTACCCAGCTTCATTTTTCTTTGTAGTACTCATCACACTCTGAATTAAGTGACAGATTTATCGATTTGGTTACGTATGTATATTAGTCAACCCAGCATGCCATAACAAACTACAGTAGATTAGTTGGTGAATTAAACAGCAGAAATTCGATTTCTCATCATTAGGAGAACTGAAATTCAAGATCAGGGTGACAACATGATCTGGGGAGGTCCCTCTTTTTGAGTTGTAGGCCACCTTCTGGTTCTGTCCTCACTGGGAAGAGAAAGAAGGGGAAAGGGAAGAGTCAGGGCGAGGTCTCTCTGGTGTCTCTTCTTATAGGGATGCTAATACAGCAAATCAGGACTCTACCCTTAGGACTCATTTGCCCTTAATTACTTCTGTAAAGGCTCTACTACCAATACAGTTACACTGGGAGTACAGGCTTCTATATATGTATTTTGAGCAAACAATTCCACCCATAGCAATATATTTGTCACTACTTGTAGAGTAAGTTCTCATTCCTATGCTGTAGGTTGAATGTTTATGCCACTCCCTCCTCCCCCATGTATATGCTGAAATTCGAATCCTTTTGATTCAAGTGGTAAGCCCATGCCTGGGAGTCCATATACAGTCCAAGGACCTGGGTTCATGGCCCAGGACCAGGGATGGAGTGGGGGTGCAACTCACTCAATAAAATGCTTCTTTCTCCTCTTCCTGCCTGCCTGCTTCTGGCCTGCCTTCATTGTTACCTGCCTTTCTTCATCTTTAAAGAAAAAATAAAAGAAAGAAAGAAATTCTGACTCCTCAAAGTGATGGTATTACTAGTTGGAGCCATTAGGAGGTGCTTAAATTAGGAGGGTGGAGTGTTTTGTAAAGGAGTTCCTGAGAGAGCCCTAGCCCCTCCCACCACGCAGAGGCACCGGAAGAAGCTGGCAGTCTGCTGCTCAGAAGAGGGTCTTCACCAGAACCTGACCTTGAACTTCCAGCTGCTAGGACTGCGAAAAATAACATATTGGGATTTTTGTGTTTGTTTTTAAGAGAGGTGGGAAAGCAGGAATGAAGGCAGATAAACCGATGGGAAGGAAGAGAGAAGAGGAAGAAAACAATTTTTGCTTAATTTTTAGCTTTTCATCCTGGTCCCAGGTCGAGAACCCAGGTCCTTGGACTTTACATGGTCTGCATGCCAGCATCTCGTCACCTGAGCCAGCAGGGCATGCCCCAGGAGTAAATGGAATACATAATTGTTGTATATTGGCTACCTAGTCGGTGGTGTTTCGTTATAGAGCCCAAATGGACTATGACATACCACAGGGTTTATTAAGTGACAAGGGGTTAAAGACCCCAAGTACTGTTAATATTATCCCTGATCACCTGAGTCCTTACTATGTGCTAGAAACAGAACTACTATAACAGGCACTATGCAAGTACCTTGGATATATTCTGTTTAATTTCCATCGTAGTTATGTGTGTTAAGTATTAAATTTCCATTTTATTGATGAGAAAACTGGGACCCAGTATAGTGAAGTCCTCATAACTTGTCCTCAACATTGGAAACGACAGGAAAGAAACCTAGGTTCTCTCAGTCCCAGAGGCCGTGAGTTGCCACACATCCTACAACTCACATTTCACAGACATTTAAGTACTTTTATATGGGTGCAAAGCAAGAGCGATCAGAGACTGAGGGGGGCCGAGGGATTCTTGTCAAGACGAATCTGGGATGGCTTTCTCTAGAAAGTAGCCTTTGCACTGGGAAAAAATTTTAATGTAAAGGAATGAAGGAAAGAATTTTCAAGGAGTCCCTGACTGTGCGACATAAGGCAATATATTTATTTAAAATGTTCCTGCAGTGAAGTAAGTATATACACGAAAAAAAAGCTGTCAATTGAACAGTGACAGAGATAGAGACCTGGAAGTATATATTTTGTAACTAACATCGCACAGCCTGTTTAGTAAGAAAGAAAGCAGCAGTGGAAAGAAAGGGTGGAAGAAAGGCACTGAATTGTGCTGCCTCTTACTCAGCTATCGAACTGCTTCTAAAGGGCTCACCTCCATGGTGCTCGAGCATTCAGTGGGGAATAAACCACCCACTCTTGGGGTTCTTGTATTGAGATGGTAACACGTGGCGAGGCAGCAGAGCAGAGAAGTGGATTTAGAAGCTGTTTCATTCACCAAAAGCTAGTGACGCTCTCTTAAAAATACACACCTCAGTGACAAGTACTGTGAGTTAAAGACAGAAGAACAATCCTCCTTTCCTCATAGCTAGGTGTTTAAGGAAGAGTAGCTGAGAAACAAGACAAAGGGGCAAGTTAAAGGAGGCAATACTTGCATGCTGATTCTTCCCTACTTCTGTGCTCCCCAACCTCAGATTCCCTGGAAAACAAAGAAATTCCTGCAGCTGGTACTGCCACCTGGTGGCTAGTGCAAGACGTGCAAGCAGTACCGTGCCATCCACACATATATTCAGAAAAATCTCTACAAAAAGGTACAGTTAAAATAATAAGGCATTTAAAAAATATTTGGTTGAGAAGGCCACTTAAAATGTATGCAACAGAATAACCATGGCAATAACCAAAATACAATCAATAACAGCACAATAAAACAGACAAGTTGAATTCCTCAATAAAGAAATAAGGAATTAAAGGTTTTTAATTAAAAGATATAGCTATGGTGCATTCTGGTGGCTTAGTGGGTTAAACCAGGTGCAGTCCACATACATCCCAAGGTCCCAAGTTCAAGACCTGGGGCCGAGTGAACATTCATGACTAAAAATAACATGATGTAAAAGTTACCAAAAAAAAAGATTGAAAGAAGGCAAGAAGGAGTGGGGTGAATAAGTTGAACAAAACAGGTCCACTATCTGGTGAAGGAGAGAATTGGTCTGCTGGCGGTGAAGTTCAACAGATTATATTTCATATATTTATGTTAGATGTTGATTCATGATGGTGCACACCTTACACCTACATAATGTTATGATTCAACGTTCCTTCAATAAAATTTAAAGA
Organism: Solenodon paradoxus; assembly: GCA_004363575.1. NCBI lineage: Eukaryota > Metazoa > Chordata > Mammalia > Eulipotyphla > Solenodontidae > Solenodon > Solenodon paradoxus. The sequence goes on from RJWH01000857.1 coordinate 369,918, forward strand.
AGAAAGGAAATAAAAATTATGTCTAGACTATTGATGTTTGGAGACAAGAATTCCATAGACAAAGATCAGGTAGGATTATACCTGTAAGAGAGATGACAATCTGGACAAGAGACTAACACAGGGTGAATCACGGGCATTCTATGCAGTACTCTATAGGTTTGCTGTCTTCAGTTGTGTGCATCTGCTCTGCCATTCAGGTGTTTTTTAACGGAACAAAGTGGAACAAACCTAGAGGACATAACCTTAGCATCCGGAGTAAAAGAGTATGAATCAACGTATTAAGCTTCTGCTGGCTTCTTGTCTCTATGAACCAATCACATGGAGGCTAATTTGCATATAAGCCACACCGGGTGCCCTAGAGCTGTCTGCATTCAACCCCCGCCCTTCCCTGTGCTGTCATTTCCTCCGGTCTACGGAATTTAATTCCACCTCAGGCAAGCTCTTTATTTTTCTTATTTAGCTGATATGAATCTCGTCCACCAAGCCAGGGGTAGAGAAAAATGGTTTTCTACAAACCAACTGAATTTCTCATGCCATGTTCCTTCTCTGACAAATTGGCAGGAAATGCACCACATTCTTGGAGCTTTCCTCTCACTTCCTTGGAGTCATGTCAGGGTTATGTACAGAACTCACATTCTGAGACCCTGCAGAGACAGCTGCTGTCTCTTTCACATGAGCCTTTCAGATCTGGGTGCCTTCTGCTGGTTTTGTGCCTCATTTGCAACATAATAGTTTGGAGCTTGCTGCTGGGATCTCCTCTAGGTAATTCCACCTTGTACTAGCATAGTAAGTACAAACAATTCCACAGGAATCCATACATAGATCTAAGTTCAGAAAAACCTCCATCCCCCACCCCCCAAAAAATACAGTTAAAACAATAAGGCATATAGAAAACATTTTGTTAAAACAGACCACCTAAAACATATGCAGCTTAACAACTATGGTAGTAGCAACAAAAATAACCATCTTAATAAAGTAACAGCAGGTCAACACCTCCATAGGTCACCACTCCACCCTTCCCGGTCCTCCTTGCCATTACTTTGGGCACTGCCGTTAAGAAATTAAGAAGCATTTGGGACCTCTGCTCCTTCCGTATTGCTAGGGACTCCTGTTTTTAGCCCCTGAACCCCTCGTCTTCTCTGAGACACTTTACTTCTACCTTCACATCCTAATCTTATCAGTTAAGAATCTTTCAGTTGTAAGCAACAGAAAAATTAAACTCAAACTGACTTCACAGATACTATGTTGGCTCAAATGACTGGAAATCTAGGTTTAAGACTGGTTTGGGGTTAAGATTGATCCCGCTGATGAAAAAATTAATTGAAATGTATCCCTGTGTTCCAGACCCTGTTCTAAGCACTGGGGACAGAGAAGTGAGCTAGTGTGTCCAACCGCCACGTGGTACAGAGTGCTGTCCTTCCTAGGACCTGCGCAGACTGTACACTTGTGAGTCAAGTCATTATTACCGCTGTTTTAAGTCACTGTGATTTGGAGTGATTTGTTGCAAACAGTGATAGCTAGAACATCACTTGTGAGGCCAAAAGAAATTCAGGTATTGACAGATAAATGTAAGACAAATGCAAGTGAAACACTTTTTCCAAGGATAAGAAGAGGATACATTCCAAAACTAGAAAATAACAAGAACAAAAAGAATAATGTCTGTACCAAGTCACTGCCCAGTTCCTGTTGGATCTGTGTGTGCTCTGCTCTGCATTCCAGGGAACCACCTCTACCGAAGCTCCTTGCTTTTGATTTACCCAGGTTTGACCCGCATTGGCATTAGACTGGAAAGTGGGAGGAAGGGAGAAGCCAGGATTTATTCAACTCACCCTCTCTTAGTCACCACTACTTCTTGTGACTTCATTTTTGGCAATTGTGATTCCTCCATGGTTTGGTTACCAGCTGGGCAGGCCCTCTCCCAAGGGGCCCAGTTTCTGCCTGGTAACTCCCACTATCATTCTCATGCCACCTGAGGGAGAGACTGTCTTCCGGGCTCTAACAAGACTGTTTCTTCCATCTGTTCTCCCAGGTTGAGGGGTATCCATGCCCTCTGCTATCCATGCCCTCTGGGTTGTCTCGCCAGATTTCATGGCTTCCTGGCTATTCTTAATTTTTTTAAGGAAAGGTGCAGGTGGAAATGAAGGCAGGTAGACAGGATGGCAGGAAGAGAGAGGAGGAGAAAGCATTTTCATTTTATTCCCATCTATTTGTTTACACTGGTTGTTTCTATCCAGACCCAGGACTTGAACCCAGGGATATGTGGATTGCGTCCTTCAACTGACTTAACCACTGCTCCGCCAGGGCATGCTACTTCCTAGCTCCTCTACCACAAGCTTCTTTGGTTCTTTTCCCTTTGTTTGAAAGATTTGAAGTGATTCTTATTTCTGGGATGGGCCCTGATTGATTCAAGTTGATAACACTTATTGTATATTCTAGGAACAACTCTGTTAGTCTTATCATCTACTCTAAGCAGCTCCGTCTTCTAAAAGAGGACAGAAGCAGAGAGAGAAAACTGCCCAACATCACACATTCCTACTTAGCGCTGTAATGTGTACAAGCGGTGAAGACCATCAGAGTTACTTTTAAAGTTGCATCAATGCGGAAGTCGGTGTTAGGGACTGCAAAGGAACTTCTGAGGTCCTGGAAATGTTCTGTTGTTTGATCTGGGGACGTCTCCATGGGAGCACTCACTTTGTGACCATCATCCAGCGGTACAGGAATTTGGGACTTTCATTTATGTTCTACTTCAATACAAATTTTACTCCCACCCGATTTGCCAACTTTGAAATCTCCATTTGATTCATTAAACACATTTTTCTCAAATGCTAAATTTGAAATATACTGTCTTCATTAATCTTAGAAATCAGAATCCCATGTTAATTCACACCCACATTATATGTATTTTTGTCTTGGAAAAATCATGTGCCAGATACCTACTAGGTATGGTGAATAGAATTCAGCATCAACATAGGCCGTGCCCTGGTGAGAGGAAGATGGCATTGAAAATGTGTCACAGCCCCAACACAAATACTCTCCAAGAGGAAGTTCATTTGAGTATGGGAAGTAGACAGAAAAGAGCTCAGTCAAGTGGAACTGAGACTAAGACTTGTAGGTTGAAGTTTGGGAGAAGAAAGAGAGAAGAAGAGAGGCCCAGGGTAAAGTTTCTGAAACCAGACAGTAATTGGGGACCCAAATCTAGCCATCCAGCAGCTGAGGAATAACACAGAATTAACATATAATCGAGTTGCAGATGAACTAAGCAGAGAGAGACACACTGATAGAACAGATTCTCTTCCACTGAGGCAGGAAGACTTGTAATCGGCCTGATGAGCTAGCGCCGGAGTATCCACAATCACTACCACCTGCAAATATCTCACCTCCAGCCCCTCCCTACACATTGCCTCCTGTACATGTGCTTTGTCTACGTCATCTCTGTGCCCCCATCCCCACTGTTAGTGGGTGGAGTGGACTGGAGACAGGTCTCCCTCTTCCTCGATTGGCGCCTCTTGCTAAGAAACCTCATTTCCTTTCATTGATGTCCCTCCTCCTGAATATGGATCTTTCCAAGGCAACAGGCAGTGGACCTGGTCTGGTAAGAGTTCCGCTTTGGCAGAAATCAGGAGATGAAAGGCTACTGTGAAGTGACGGGGGCAAAGGCCACATTTTGGAAGTGAATTTTCTTAGAGGAAAATATTATCAATAGCTCTAAGGCCTCCCTGCCAAGAAGTCCTAAGGGATGAAATCTACATTTAGGGGTGCCTCGAGGGATGTCTGAACTCTGTCTTTCCATGGAGCAGGGAGATGAGACCTGCCACTTCTCCCACGACTAGCTCACAGAGTGGAGCAGGGGTGCAGAGGTTATAGCGAATAGAGAGCAGGGTCTCCAAGTGGGAAAGTGAAGAATTGAGGGATAGAGGTCCCATGCTTTGCGACACTGTTCTCATTTTGTCTCGCCTCTCAAGCACCTGCTTCTGGATTTCTGGTTCGCTCCTCTCCCATGTAGATGGCGCCAGTCGTCTCTTCCCAGTCAGGCTCTCTCTCCTCCCCTTCCCATTCCAGCGTTAAACAGAATGTATGTTCATGATGTTCCCAGGGGCTCATTCCCTGAAGTCAACACATGCCATCGAGAACACCTTAAATAGCACAGGTAGCAGTCAAAGACAGAAATTACAAGATGATGCCCAATTTAACCCAGCAATGAAAAAATAGTTGAATGCAATTAAAAAGGTGACGCGACAAGCACCATGCGGCGGTTTCAGACTCAAATAGGAACAAAGAATTAGATAATGGTGTAACTTACGCCCAGAACACAGGCTCAGCAAAACCAACCATTTCCAATGAACTGGAAATCCCCATTTGGAATTAGTGAATCTTTTTTTTTTTTTTTTTTTAAAAAAAAAAAAAGGCCAATGCATCTATTTTGGGTACTGAAAAATAACCCTGGAATTTAGATCCTGCCTAAAGCCAAAAATTTCTGGCAAGAAATCAATGCAATTTACTTGGGATGGGAGCATCAACTCATTTTCAGAGGCTCTAGCTATTCCCTTAGTCACAGTGTGTACATGTATTTTAGCCTTGAAAGATTTAGAATTAAATATAGAAAAATCAAAGAAGCAAATCCATAGTATCTACACATTTTGGATTTAGGAACAAATATTTGTATTTGGTATTTATAGTATTTACAATGTTGAAAATAATTGGGTGCATGAAAATATCTAAGAGATTAGCTTTCTGATTCCAACTTTAAATGTGAAATGGAGTAATTAACTTTAGATATGTAATTTACTGCTAAAAGGTATAAGAAGATTTTATGGTTTGCAAGCAGTACAGTATTAGAATGTTTAAGAGATTCATTATATTTATAAATGTAATTTAGTCTGTAAGTACTTGGCAGTGTTTTGCTTGTCAGGCTAGATGATGAATGTGTTTAAAAAATAAAATTGGTTATGTGAAATTTATCAATGCAATTTACAACTTTTAAAGGAAATTTAATTAAACTAAGCTTGTAAACATAACTGGTTGGAGGAATTTTAGTTTGTTCAACTTGAGAATGTTAATCAAAGTCCTCTTATTAAACTGCACTCGATTTACTAATAGCATAATGAGATCTGCAGGCTGGACTTAACAGCTTAAGGTTTAAAGGCTTTACGTTTTACCATTTTTATAAATTAAGTATGTTTTAAAATCATCTTTTTTGTTTGTTTGTTTGACCACATCACCATCGCACCAGCCTTCCACTTCTCCCCAAGGACCCAAGCTAAAAGCACTGAATAATTCTTATTATTAAGCAGATTGGAAAAAAAAGAGGTTATTATAGTTTCAGGCTGTGATGAAATCCCAAGAGTTCAGGAGAAAAAAAATTGAAGAACAGAGACAAAAGGAGAGTTTCTGAGACCATGAGGTCAATTTAGCCAGAATAGTGTTTCCTACTGGGCATTTTTGTGTAAGAAACTCATATCTGCTGTAGTTGTCTCTGCAGATGGCTTCCTTAAATAATGTAGCGATATTGGTGCCCCCACTGGTAGAGCAGTGGTTCCGTCAGTCGCTTCTAGGAGCTTGTCTCATACTCCTGAGTCCGGGTCCAAGGGGAAATAATCAGTGTGAACAACTAAAACTCAAACTAAAATGAAATGCTTCTTCCTCTCTCCTCCTGCCTGTCCCCTTGACTTCATTTCTGCCTGCACCTTCCCTTTAAAAAAAAATCATAATGTAACTATTGTATTCCGCAAATTTCAGTTCAAATATAGTTTAGTTCAGCTACAATATAAATGAAATAGGCTTGGGGAACTAGCCTAGAAACTAAGTGTGGACAAAATTGTTTTGATTAACTCACAATTCCAGACCATTTTAGAAATCCCCATCATTTTAGAACTTGTAAAACACAAAATGTTTATAGGTTGGGAGTCAAGTATTTGACTTTTGCAAATGAGAGAAAAATGCAGAGGGGGAAGTGTGGTAGATTTGCAGCCAGTGACTTCCCCAGAGATGATGCAGCATCCTTCTGTACGTGGCTGACTTCGACGTATACGAGAGTGAGCGTACGTGGCTGATGTTCTCATTGAGCCTCTAAAAGATTAGCTTTACTGAGTGTGACAAGGTGATGCTGTGAAATATTAACTGGAAAGTTGTGTCTCCTCAAACCCTGCCAAAAGTTCTTTGAATTTCTTCATCTTTACCAAAAGTTTTACCTCCTCCAGCAGCCTGGCCCACTGCATTGTCCCCAAAGAAAGGAGACTCTGCAGGACCAATGAAACATACAGCCTTCAAATTCTTTGGTTTTAAGAAAAACACAAAACGAAGATTAGAAACCAGACAAAACCCAAAGCTGGGTTTCAGGAATGAGGTTAAAAGATTTGGGTCATTTCCCCTGAGCCACTTGTAGCACGGCATCCTCCCCTACCCATGCAAGGGTCTCCAGGGCAGGATGGAAGGAGGGGACTTGTGAATGGAGACAGTTGGATAAGAAGCTAGAGTGTTAGTCTCTGCTCCCATCTCGGAGATCAGTTAAAAACATGTGGGGACGGGGTGTGACTGAGCCCCTGGAAAACATGTGGAGAATTCAAGGAGAGAGAACTAGTTAGTGCTCCCTTTCCTGTCTAGAATCTTGAGAAGTAGAAACCTCTTAGAACTGTGCTGTTTAATTAAAGATAATGTCTCCTGAATTGGATTCTGAAACAGAAAAAAGATGTTGGCAAGGACAAGAAAATCTGAATAAACTTTGGACTGTAGTTAATGATAATGTAGCAATATTCGTTCATTATTTGTAACAACTATATACAAATCATGTATGATGTTACTAACAGGGAAACCGAATGCGTCTGTGGAGGTACATGGGAATTCTGTAAATCTAAAACTATTCTAAACCTGTCCATACATTTTTTAAAGTCAGGAGGCTTGTAATAGATAGAAAGCAAGATTAAGTTGAAATTGGGTCAAGACATAAAAAGAACTCCTCAGTAGCTAGCAAAGTCCTATTTTTTTTTTTTTATTCTTTTTTTTAAAAGGAAAGGGGCAGGCAAGGATGAAGGTAAGCAGAAGCAGGCAGGCAGGAAGAGAGAGGAGGAGGAAACATTTTTTTGTCTTATTTAATTATTCATCTTGGTTGTTCCCATCAGTCCTGGGATGTGAACCCGGGTCCTGGGGATGTATGTGGACTCCACCAGGGCACGCCAAGGTCCTGTTTTGTTTTGTTTTTTTTTTAAATCTGGTGAGTAGTTATACATTTGCACACCTTATAATTCATCAGTCTATACCTTCGTTCTGCGGGGTCAGCCTCTAGAGCCTTATTTTTCTTGCCATATGCAAGTTGAAATTAAAGCAAGGACTCATTTTACCTCTTCCTTTCTACATTTAAAAAAGGTGGCTACTAAAAACTTTTAAATTACAGTGGTGACTCACATGGTGTCTTTATTGGCCATACATTGGCAAATTCTTTCTTAGAAGCTTCCAGTGTCTGAATGTGGTTGTATTTTGCCTTTGCATGAAACTTGCGTGCGAGGTGCTTGTCAGGCTCTGAAAGACAGCAGGGCCTTCACTGGAATTCTGGTGACTGATTGCTTTTGTGCCTGTTTGCTAAAAATTTGCATTTAAAAATTGAAGTATAATCAAACATGCAGTGTCATCTTGCTTTCCAATGAGCACCATAATGGTTTGACATTTGTCTACCCTGCCAAGTGATCCTTACAATGTCTATTTACCATCTTCTCTTAGCAGCTTTAAAATCTGCAGTATCCTCTTCTAGATTATAGTCCCCACAATGCATAGTTCATATCCTGACTTATTTATTTTGTTGCTGGAAGTTCGTATCTCTTGACATGCCACCGCCCCCCCTTCCCCCCACCCCATTTTATCTCTTCTTCAAACCCCCACTCTGCTGGTAAACACAATCTGTTTTCTGTCTCAATTATTTTAGTTTATTTAGTTTTGTATTTTAATCTCCACATATAAGTGAAATCCCATGGTACTTATCTGTCCATGTTACTTTCATTGTATGATACTATGTGGTAATGAGGTTACTCAGGAAGACATATTTATCCTTCAGATCATGGAACAGTCTTGATCATTACCCAGAGCACCTGACAATGAAAGGACAGACAAAGTAATGTAGGTCTGTCTGCAAGGGACAGCAAGCTCAGTGTCCAAAGACCCCAAGAAAGGCTTAAAAGTGAGCTGAGAAAAAGAGTGAGCTTACAGAAAACTCATTTCCAGGGAGGGATTCTGCAGAAAGGAGTGTAGGGAAAGCCACCGCTGCCCCAACAGATGCTAGTGTGGAAGGATGCCCGTGCCCTGCACTCAGCTGAGATTTATCCTTTTAACCAATGTCAGTGCACAACTGAGGACAGCTGCAAATTGAATCTTCTCCTGCGCCTTGCTTCCCAGTGGCCTGGAATCTAGATCAGTGTTGAGGAAAAGCGAATGAAGGGAAAGAAAAAAAGAGGAAAATTCAGCACCAACTGAGTTTAAACCTAAATTAGTGGCTGGGAAAACCCTAAACTGATAAAGAAAACCTGAAAACTCCCAGACGAATCCTTCAGGTACTTGAGAGCTAAACTAGAAGCAAAGTTTGGTAACTAAATATTATCCTTGACCCTCCTTTGTGGCTCAGGCGGCAGAGGTGGTCGAGGCACAGACTTTGCAAAGCTCCAGGACCCAAATTTACTGTCTGGTGCCAGGGCTGAAAACATTTTAAAAATTAAGAAAAAGATAAATCCTTGATATTTGCTTATTTGTTGTTGTTGTTGTTTTTTAACATCTGAGTTTTGTGACTAAAGAAATTTTTAACTAAGACACGGGCTAATAAGGTACAGCTTTCTAGCTTATCGAGAAGATACAAGATACTGTTGTTTCTGTTTGGAAGAGGTGTACCCAATAGATAATTTATCCAAATACTCAAGAACTGGATGTTTTAAGTGGGCCTCAAGCTAAATATTGCCACCACAGAATTAATTTCTGACAGGAAATTGTGGGAGGTTATTGGGACTATGACCCTAATTATACTCCTTCTCAGTATACATACCTCCTTGTTTAATGGCGAGGACATGATTTTTTTTGAGAAATACCAGACAATCAAAAGCTCTGTGCACTCTCTGAAAAAGATACTCTTTATTTCCTGAAACAGACATACAATGACTATAATCACCTCCATTTTTATTTCTAATACTTCTGCATGTATGTACTGATTCTCCATCCCCTGAGGAAAAAATTTCTTGTTCTTTGTGAGAGACAGCATATTGTATTTCTCTTTCTCCTTGTGACTTATTTCATGAAAACCAATGAACCAGATCCAACCAACAACATAGATTCAAATGAGTGGTTATCAGAACAGAGAGGGAGGGGCATATCCGGAAAAAGGGGTCAATTATATGGTGAAGGATAGACTTGGACTGTTGGTGGTAAAATTAATGTATCACAGACAGATGTTTATTTATAATGATGCTCACCTTAAATGTATATAATATTATGATGCAATCAATATTCCTTTAATAACATTAAAAAGAAAAAGATAAATATTTGTTCTTAAGTCTTGGGTTCAGAAATGTGGTCATGGACTAATTTTATTGGCTTCAAAGATAAACAAAATCCCCTGTCTGTCCATCTGCAGCTCAGTGTTGGTGGCATGCACACCAGCTTAGCATCCTCCCTAGCAAAGGATCATGGAAATATCTTTACAGATAAGAAATGCTTTTTTCTCTTAAGGAATATTGCTTTAACCATTTCTTCAGCAGTTTTCTGGAATATGAACCACTTTCTCTGCAGGCAATCTTCGGTAGTCAGTAAGCCCTGCTATATTGGTATTTTAATCTGCAAAGTACTACATTAAAGGCTTTCTTTTTGTTCAAGCAGCCTTTTAAGAATCTAATGGCTGCTATTTCATCTTGTTTGAACACCTTGTAAGAGCTCATGACAAGGTGATTCCAAAATCCCTTGTCTGCCTTGTGGTTTGTCTTTGCTTGAAGAAAAATGATGAAAGTGGCCTGTTATCTTTCTGTTTACAGTCAGTCATTCTGCTTCATTAGGCTGCATACTAATTACTTTCAGAAAACACAATGGAAGGTTCATGGCCTAAATAGAATGAAAGAGCTGAAAGCCAGATATACTTTTAGAGGTTGTTTTATTTAATCTTATGATTCCTAAAACACCAAATAGTTTCACAAATATTAGAATAATGGTCTAATCGAATCTCTATACTTCTGCTTATGTTAACATTTACTCTCACAAACTAAAAATAGGCATTTAGGCTTCAATGAAATGATAACAATTCAAAATCCGAAGCATATAAATAATTTTTCTTTTCCTTTTTTTAAAGGAAAGGTACAGGCAGAAATGAAGGCGAGCAGGCAGGCAGGCTGGCAGAGAGAGGAAGAAAAAGCATGTTTATTTTATTTCTGTTTAGTTGCTCACACTTGTTGTTTCCCCCTGGAAGCCAGGACTCAACACCCATGGGTGTGTGGTCTATGTCCTTTGGAGGCGATTGACCTAACCGGGGCATGACATAAATATTCTCTTTTGCTCTGAGCTCCCTCTAAAATGAATGCTATGTCTTGTTCTATTGCTGACAGTATTTTGCTGGTTAGATTTTTAATGGTAACTAAGCATAGTGATCATATACAAGTTCAGAGAGGACAGAAATTACATTAAAGTTGGTATTCAGCTACTCAGACTACCAGACCTTTGAACTTTCAAAGGTCAAAGCCGTGCCCAAAATGAATTTGGCCAAATGATGTGGATGAATGCAAGCTTCTATAACAACCGTTTTTCCTAAGAAACAATGACCGAAAAGAAGTGTGAGTTTCTAGGTGAGAAGCAGCTACAATTGGCAGAAATGAGACAGAGTTAGACCAGGAATGGGATTTGGTTGGTGATCAGGGCTACAGGACACTCTTGTCCATTAAAGGGAAGCTCAGAGCAGACCTAGCCTTTTTGAAAAGTCTGCTGAATAGCACAGCAAAGCAAAATGCTTTCCATGTGCAAATCAGATGTCTGCTAGTTTGCCCAGCTAATGAATAGTTGTACCACAGCTGTCCCCACCCCATCAGTAACCCCAGTTATTTCCAAAAAACACCCAAAGGTCAGACTCACATCTTCTTCCTGGTGGTGGGTATCAAGTGTCTGTGGACACTGTCTACATGGCTTCTTGGAGAAAACTCATTGCCACCACCCAACATGGGAGTGCCCATCACTCGGTCGAGGACACCTTCTCTGGAGACAAACGGATTCCATACCCTGTGGTGCCTGAGCCATGTTTGCCACGGGTTTCAGTGGTGGTAGAACAGGTGGTGTGGTTGAATTTGGTTTCTTCCAAAGCAGCTTTCATTGTTCCTTGTGCCCCTAAATCCCTCTGGAATAATAGGCACATCTACCTCCCAATTCCCCTCTCCTTAGGTACTGAAAACTAGGCACTCTTCTATCTCCTTTTAAAAAATGTTTAATATTTATTGAGGCCACTTTGATTTACAAGCTAATACAGACCCATATGTGCAGGTTCCTCATTTCTCAACTATATGATACCATACCCTGCCTGCCACCAAATTACCAGAAGTTCTTCACCATTGTCCCTTGGACTCCACCATCACTTTTTGGTTTCTTGCCCTCTACCTGGTTTCCTGTTGGTAACCTCAGTTCTACTGTTGATGCCCAAGGACTGGTTTATGATTAGTCTGTTCCTTTGCTTTGTCTCTTTATAGTCCACATGTGAGTGAGAGCATCCTGTATTTGTCTTTCTCTTTCTGACTTATGTCACTTAGCATCACCCCCTATAGTTCATCCATATTGTCATAAACAATCTATTTCCTTTCACTGTTCTCATTTTTTTGTCCACTACTCAGTCCTTCTTCTTATAAAAGCATCTCTTCACCTTCATTCAGCTAAAAAAAATTTTTTTAAAAAAGGAAATGCACAGGCAAGAATGCAGGCAGGTTGGCAGGCAGGCAACGAGAGGAAGAAGAAGCATTTGATTTCTTCTTTCTATTCAGTTCACACTGATTTTCCCCTCCAGACCTGGGACATGACCCCAGGTCCTTGGTTTGTACGTGCACTGCGCTGGTTGAAGGCAGCTGACCAAACTGCTACTCTTCCGGGGTGTGCCAACAATTTTTAACCCCCGGCCCCCCAAAAAGACAGGAATGACTCAATATTAGCGTGTAGAGAGGGTAGTGGGATGAGAATAGGACATTGTTTCCAGCTGTTCCTAGGGTTGGCTGTTATTCTAGTCTTCTCTACTGGATGACAAATACCACAAGTTTAGTGGCTTAAAAACCTCATAGTTCTGGTGATTAGAAATCCTAGTGTGAGCCACTGAGTTCTTCCCTTAGTTTCATGGATTTTCCTCTTCAGCTACCAGCCTGAGAAACTGTTTTTTTAAAGGGCTCATGTGATTAAAGGAGGCTCACTCAGATTATCTACTCTGGGGGAAGTGATACCTCATTATAATCACAGCTCCTACCCATACGCAAAGCAGAGAGAATTAAGAGCGAAGGCCATTGGGGTCATTCTTCAAATTGTGTCATATATGTGTATATGCATATATACATATGTGAATTATCAAATTTGATCAGAATTTAATTTACAAATTCTCAGTCATCGCTCCTCTTTTCTGAGATTCTGATGTAGCAGACAGAGTTGAGCAGAACTCAGGAATCTGTGTGTTTCAAAGGTCCTCAGATGTGATACTGAGATAATTTTTCAGGGGAGAGAATTTGGATAACAAAAAACAGGTCATAGGGGTCTGCTATATGTACATCAACTTTATTCCTCACAGTAACTCTTTCAGATGACTATTTTTCCTCCTTTTAGAAGTGAAGTAAATGAGATACAAAGAGACACAAGCTCTCACAGTAAGTGGAAGAACCAAACTTAGAACTCAAGGAGAAAGGTAGACAAAATTGCATGGTTCATCACTTTTTTAGAAATGGATTGATATTAAAACTGGCAACTAGTTCTCTGACTTCAGTTTACAACAAGCTAAACTAGGCTGACGGGCAGGAATTCCAAATTAAGGAAACCAGTAGGTGTGTTCCATACTTGTTAAAGTTAGCTTCTCTTGGGCAAAGTTCAATGTCATCTACGCCATATCTTTCTAATTACTTACCTCTGTTTAAATCAGTTGAACATGTTTATTGCACATCTTATTCATTTATTCATTTTTAAGACTATACCTTCATTTATTTGCAGAAGAAAAATATTTGAATATTAAAGGCGGGTTGATCGCATGGGTAGAGTTTGTAGGCGAAATCTCAGCTGGAGAAATTGATATGCATTTATCCACAAAGTCATCTCTATTACATAATTTTTTCTTCTCAAGGAAAGGTGCATGCAGAAATGAAAGTGAGCTGAGTCAGGCAGGCAGGAATTGAGAGGAGGAAGAAGCAGTTTATTTACTTTTATTTAGTTGTTCATCTTGGCTCTTCCACACTCTGCCCCCAGTGGGTCTTAAACTGGGACTCTGAGCTGTGTATGAATTACACACAATGAACCAGCCCTCTAGGCCACCAGGGAAAACCAATCTTACACAATTTATATGACCACGGTGGAGCAATAAAAATATACTACAACACATTCATTACACTGTTAGTTCCAGGCAATAGCATCAATAATTTAGAAACTTTTTACAAAGTAAAATAACTTTAGTTTACTCATTGTTTATTAGAAACAGTATTATGCACTCTTATTTCCAATCCATAGCAGGACTGTCTTGATAAGTATTTGTAATTAAAATATGTTGTTGAACTGTTTTTTCTCTGATTTATTACTTATATACTCTTTCATTCATTTCTCAAGCAATTATTGTCTGTCTTTCATGTGTCATGACTTAGCAGAACAAGAAAGAATAATACATACACCCTTCAGGAGGTTGTGTCCTGGTTAAAGAGGATAGACATGTAGACAGAAAACAATGCATTTCTTCTTTTATTTTCATATTTTAGGGTAGTCAGTAGTGTATTTATTATATTCTTCTTAGGTGCAAACTCAAACCCATTGCTTTAGGTTTAGAGATTCTTACCTGGAAAGGTGTTGGGTAATTGAAGAAATATTTATTGCGTATACTCTTGAGCTAGAATATTATGTAAAAATAAGTGGATCTAGGTCACTAACTTTTCGCATTCTGAAATGTGGCAGTGCTCAGGTCACTAAGAGCTACCTGTGGAGGCATTTTCTGACCTTTGCGCTAGAATTTAAAGAATCTGTCCGAAACCAGGTGCTTTAGTAAAGAACAGTCCGGGTGGAGGGAACCACATATGCAAAGGTGATACCAGACCCCAGCCTCTTGTGCAGTGGGGCCAAATGAAAACCCATCACCAGACTTGGGACAAGGGAAATCGTCTCTTTATTTTCTGCAAAAAATGGATACAGGGGAGACCTAAGTCTCAAATCCTCAGTCTCTCTGGGTGAAAACAAGCAGAGTATTTTTAAGGGAGGCTCTGAACTTGGGAGCTGAGTGAAAAGGGAGCTTCCTCCCATCAGGGCCCATCTGGTCATCTCCAACATAACTCAGGACCCAGATTAAAGGGATGCTGACGTGCACTGTGCGAGAGGTCACCAGTCGGTTCTTGGCTGCTCCTGATTCGAGATGCCCATGTATCAACATCCCAGGTCAGTTTGACCTGTAAGCTGTTTTTGAGATTCAGAAAGGGAGAAACAGAAAACAGTAGAATATTAACTCCTAACAGGAGGGAGCTGGCCACAAAAAAAGCTCATTAGTCATACTCTTAGTGGGCTACAAGTATTTTGTTAGTCTTAATAGCCTTTATTAGGCTTTGAGGTTTCAGTGGTACAGGGGCAGGTATTTAAAGGATCTGAGAGGAATCTGTTTACTGACTATGGAAGAGAAGAGAGAATGAAAGGAAAAGGTTGACCAGAGCTAGTTCACAAAGCATCCAAGTAAGGATTGTGGACATTTCCTGGCGTTTCAAGGGTGAGAATGAGGTTTTTAGGTAAGAGACTGAGCAGAATCACATCTAAGAGAAGAGACATCTCTGGCAGCAGTGAAGAGGAATGACTTGAGGGGGCCTAGACCAGGCAGAGACCCCCTCCGGCAGGTAATAATAAGGGAAGAGAAAAAGAAGCACATTTGCAAAGCACTGGAGTGTGGAAATTCCTGTCCCACCAGACACAGCCCTTTGCAGGAGGGCGGGGATCACTGGCACGAGGAAGTAGTGATTAGATATGGAGACTACTATGCCAAGTTAATGGATGAGAGGTGTGTAATGCAACCCAGAATGGGTCTTTATCATAATATCATCAAAGTAAGCTGAGATGTGGGGGCGAGAGGCAACGGTGGAGTTGGGGGTGAATGTCATATGCAGACCGGATGCAGCCTCTGGAAGTGATTTACTGTTGCTTTCTGGATGGATTTGATTAACTTTTGATACTCTGGGACACAGATCAATTTCTTTGTCCCTTTCCATTCTATGCTGGGTTCTAAAGACTTCTTCCAGGGAGCCACGTGGTTTGCTTTTTCATTCCCTTCAGGTCCCAGCTGAATATAGGGAGGAAAAATCACTGGTGAAATGAGAAGGTTGAAAAAACAAACCCAAGTAACTCTTCTGTTTAGTGTTTTGAGAAACAAGGAAAAGGGAATTAAGTCTCTTTTATTTTTGAGGAAGGAAGTAGTAGACAGGAATAAAGGCAAGTAGGCGGACAGGTAGGAAGGGAGAAGAAGAGGCATTAAAAAACTTAGGATGCGCTTTGGTGGAATAGTGGTAGTCAACTGCCTTCCAAACATCCCAAAAGAAGTTGTCCACATACGTCCCATGGACCCCAGTTCATGGTCTGGGTGGGGGGTGGGGGTGAGACAACAAGATGAACAAATAAATAAAAAATAAAGTGCTTCTTCCGCCTCTCTTCTTGCCTCTCTGCTCACCTGCATTGCTGCCGGCACCTTGCTTTAAAACAAAACAATGAGCAGTTCATTTTTGTTGCCCCTCCCACCTCCCCCTTTCCTTCTATCGTCCCTTCCCCCTCACTCCCCTTCTTCCTTCCTCCCCATCCCCAAACCCAGTTCCAAACCCAGGTTCTTGGGACTACATTGCAGTTGCAGACTTAACCCCTAAACCACCAGGATGCTGCCCTAAGTCTCTATTTTAAAATGTTATTTTTAATATTTCTGCTGTTATGCACTCATTATTCACAACAGTCCATGAGTTTAAAACTAATTTTGTGGGATACTGTTATAGTAATTAGGATAGATAATATTAAGAATGTATTACACTTCGAAAATGGAGTGCCTTATGCCCTGTGTGAAATGAAACTAAACTGAGTGCAAACATAAAGATAAAAACGTCACTAGGCGACACCCCTGTGTGCACCTACACCCTTAGGTATCACAGCCCCAGGCAGCCCCTGGAGCCCGCTCATAAGACACACTGAAGACACCAGAAGACGCCCATCTAAGAGTATAAGAGGAGAGGACTGAGAGAGCCGTTAGAGCCATCGTTCTGCTCCACAGACGTTCGCTCTCCACTCCCCTTATCACACCTGCCTGAAGCTCTGCCTTGGACCATGAGTCCAGATCGCGAGCCGCAGAATCGGGCCCTGAATGAGAAGCCGAGACGCAGCTGCACGTCCTTCCTTACAGTGTGTGTCTGTCGGCGTGGATCCCAGGGTGGCCTGCTGAAGCCTGGAAACCACCAGGCTAAGGTAAATAAACCTCGTGTGATTTGTTCAACTTCTGTTTGTCTCCTGTGTAATTTATGCTCGGCCGAAATAGATATTAAGTACCTTGGGTCGTACGTATAAGCCCAGTCCAATAGGATTCGGGGAGGCACCCTTGGTCACCGGTGCTTAAGTCCCTGAAGGAGTTAATGGGACAATTGGCGTAGTAGACAAGATTGAATTGGAAATTAAGGGACAAGTGTACCCAAATTTAAAATTTAAATTGCTCCGAGCACAGTGGCGGTCCAAATTGGCAGCAAAGAGAGAAAGGGGAATATTTGGTTGACTCTTAGGTCAAGTGCTGAGCCTGGGAACCTTCCCCGTGGACCATCTATCCCTTTGGAAGGGCAGGTCCTAAAATTAGAATTCATCTGAACTGCCTTAAGGGCAATAAGAAAAATGGAGAGGATAAGAAATCTCTTTTCAAGAAAGAGCAAACAAACTCCATGTAACATACCAGCTGAGAGCAGATGGAGTATTTTGGAGGGTAGACTAAGAGAGAAATTCAAGATAGGACATACACCAAAATTAGGACAGGCAATAACTAACAATCCAGATACTCTGATACCAGTAATTGAAAGAGCACAACCGGAAGAAATAATACCTATATTGCTACATACAATCAATAATTTACAAAAGGACAATGAAAAAGGCAAACAACTAGCATGAAAGGTAGTAGGACAATATCAAAGCAAACCAGCCATAGTAAGAAAAAAGATAATAAAAAAAGAAGGGGAAGGAGAAGGAGAAACAGTAGAATTTACTTCGTTTACTAGACAGGAGATGAATGAACTAAGAGGTCTATTTGTGAAAGGAGAAAGAACAGACATAGATTGGTTATTACAACTATATGAGAAGGGAGGACACACCCTCATGGTGAGTGCTGATGAAATAGGACAGGTAGAAGATGCTATAGAACACCCGAAATTAAAACAACAAATACAAAGACATAGGGGAACAAGGAAGGCAAGCCTTAGCCTCCGTATGGCACTGGGTATCTAAAGCCTGGAAAAGAGCCTTCCCTCATTTAGATTTCTCATCCTCACAATTTTCCAAACCATGGAATAATATAGGGCAGCTCCAAAGTCAATTGAGGAAATTAGCCATCATAAATGGGTTATACCAGGATGAAAATCCCTGGGAAACCACTAATGTAGATGGTATCATAAGATGCCTAATAAAAAATGCACCTGAAGGATATAAGATACAAATGCAAAACTTATTGGCAGGATCAAGAACTCCGAATGAGATTAGGGAGAAGATAACGTTACATCAGGATGTGATTACTGATAAGAAATTCACCTTTGCCACAAAAAAGATGCAAATCCCACTACAACCAATGACACAAAAATACTCTTTCCTCATAAATAAGAGAAAGGAAATAAGAGGAACACAGAACATGTATAGGGACAATAACCCTCAGAATAAAGGAAGAAATTGGACACAACCAAGACCATATTTAACACAGCAAAAACCCTATTGGCAGGGGAATAATCCTTTCTTCAAGAAAGGACCCCCACAAAATCAAAACCCATTTAGAAACCCTTCACCAAATTACAGAAATAACCCATTCACTAAAAATAATCCATTTAGATAGGGAAACAATCCATTCAGGCAACGGGGAAACTACCAAGGCCCCTGTCGCCCCCCGTGGAAGGGCAACCAGGGGGGCATGAGAAGAAATTAACTCTCCTCGCTTTAACAGATGAATTTTATAGAAAAAAATGACAATAGACCATATATAACTTTAAACATAACCCCGAGATGATTTGACCCTACCCAAAACATTTCTAATAGACACAGGATCCCAAATCTCTTTAATGGCAATAGATAATATACCTATAAAAACCCATGGAGATGCTATATCCATTGAAGGAATAACAGGAAATATAATTAGAGCAAGACCAATGGACTGTAAAATATTGTATAGAGACAAACAGATTAAAGCTACATTTTATACAGCTCCTAACATAACCAACCTAATAGGAATGGACATTATACCCATTATATACAACTCATCTACTACATCCCTATCCATTATTAAATATAAGACAGACTTAACAACAGTACAAATCCCACCTGTAATCTTACCCACACCAATACACACAGCATTTACACCTCAGTATCCCTTAAAAGGAGGACACCAGGAAATCACGAAAGCCATACAGAAACTGCTAGATGAAGACATTATAGAGCTAGGACGATCACACATATACAATAGCCCAGTATGGCCAATAAAAAAAGCCTAATGGAACTTATAGAATTACCATCGATTTTAGAAACCTTAACAAGGTATCACCTACGGTGGAAGGAATATTGCCAAATGCAGCGGAAACAATTAACATTATTATACAAGGTGATGCACCAAAATATATGGCAGCCATAGACCTTTCAGATATGTTCTTTGCAATCCCATTAGACGAAGAATCTAGACAATACACAACCTTTGCATGGCAAGGCAAACAATATCAATTCAGAAGATTACCTCAGGGATATAAGAACTCTCCCACTATAGCACACAACATATTAGCTACATATATTAATCCTAACCAATATAGCTCAAAAATTATCCAGTACATAGATGATATATTACTTTACCATAACGATATTGACATTCTCAAGAAAGACTTGAACAATCTCACAAAAGAACTTAGATCTCAGGGGTGGACAATCAACCCTGATAAAATTCAAAACCCAGGAACATCAGTGACTTTTTTAGGAATAAATTGGATCTCCGAGGGCAGGACAGTACCAGATAAAGTTATTAATTAGAATCTCTCAAAAGCCCCACATCAAAGAAAGAAGCACAACAAGTCATGGGACTATTTATGTTTTGGAAACAACATATACCATACTTATCTGACATAGCAAAACCAATCTATAAAGTAACTAGAAAGGCAGTGGACTTTCGCTGGGATAAAGTGCAAGAAGCAGCTTTTAAACAACTGAAACATTATATACACTTATTTTCAAAACTGCAAAACATACAGCCAGGAGATAAGGTTGTATTAGACATAGCGTTCATAACTGAACATGGTAATTGGGGATTATATAAGAAAGGCAAAAATGACCATAGGCTGCTACCAGTAGGATTCTGGTCCAAGAAATTTCCATATTCTCAATTTAAATACTCATATTTTGAAAAATTAATTTGGACTTTATATGCGGCACTGCTTCACATGGAACCTCTGACTGGACTGCAACCCAGAGTCATCAGGAGCACACTGCCCCTGAAAGCTGGCTAAACATGTCAGCCAAAGAATTGGCAGGTAGCCAAATTGAAGAAAAGGTGCTAACGTGAAAGTGGTGTATAAATACGCGTAGCACTAACAGCACCGGAGAACTGGCCCTCCTCACCGAGGGGGTTAACAAACTTGAGGTAGAGCCACCTACCTGTGCCAACAAGTTTGAACCTATAGCAAAGCCTGTAGGAGTACAGGGACCGAAATACACCCCTGTCTTAAAAAATGCCTGGTTTACAGACGAATCAGCCTCCGTGTCTGGTGACCATAACATCTGGAAAGCAGCAGCTTTCAATCCCGCGACACAACAAGCCCTGACTGCAACGGGTGAGTCCAAGTCTGCACAACATGCAGAACTAATAGCTACATACCTAGCTATACAGGAGGCAGTGCGCACACAAAAATTTAAAGTATATATATTTACGGACTCACGGGCAGTATTTAATGGAATCATACTATGGTCAGGAAAATGGAAACAAACCAATTGGCAAATTAATGGAAAGGATTTATGGTCTAGAGAATACTGGGAAAAAATTGAGAAATTATCCCAACAGACAAAGATCTATGTCATGCATGTAAATGCACATGCTAGTGATGATTCTAAAACAACATTATACAACCAAATTTCAAGCAAATTAGCAAAGGGGCTGACACCAGAAGAAAATCTAACAGTAACAGATAAATCCAAATCATTAGCAATTAAATTAAAATTAAAAAGAGAAGAAAATGGAAAATGGACAATACTACCAATTCCTTCAATTAAATTAAAAAAGGAAGATGGTAAATTTAAAATACAAACCCCAGAGTTAGAAATGAAGCTGACAATACCATTTATTACACAGATACGCCAGACACTAGGACATATAGAACAATCTGCACTTATGAATTGGTTCATTAAAAGAAATATCAAAGCACCAGTTAAAGACATTAAGTCGGCCATAAACTCATGCACAACATGCAAAGGCATACACATGTTTTGAGCATTACAACCACCAAGAATAAGCAAACCTCATACACCCAATCAACTATTACAAATAGATTTTATAGGACCATTAAATGTACCATACTCACAAAAATACGCATGCACATTAGTAGATAGATGTCCATACTGGAGTATTGGCAGCAACCGCATCAACCAACCCTAATGCAAACACAACCCTAAAATGTTTACACACATGGATGATGCATTTTGGCCCACCACAAATTATAGAATCAGACCAAGGGACACACTTTACTGCAGCAACAGTCCAAAGATTAGCATCAGAATATGATATAGACTGGAGTTTCCACTTGCCATATAACCCCATGGCAGTGGGAACAATTGAAAGACATAATGGACTACTGAAACATAAAATGCAAACACTATTAATGGATAACTCATACCCTTCATTGCAAGAACTGCTGAATAGGGCTTGCCTTTTATTAAACTCTAGACCTAGACAAAATAGACCATCACCTTTAGAAGAACTATACCTTCCGCATATAGAAAATATCAAAGAATACCAATTCTGCCCACCACCTAAATTGCACAGACACATGCCTTACAAAATTCTAGCAAAAAACCCTAAAGATAATTCATTATCCTTGTAGGAGATCATTGCAAATAGCGGATCATCATTATACTGGACAGTAAATGATAAGGGAAACTACAACAGACAAAAATCCAAAATACACAGCCTAGAAATTAATAGACGCATCAGATAGTTATCCCTATATTCCCACAAATACTTTTTGCATTTGTAGTATTTGCCATACACGCTATCCTTCTCGACGTACTACCACGTCCCCCAATATGCAAAAGGAGACATGGTAAACTTATGCTCAAAAACATTCTGCATTTGCGTACTTCTAATAAGCCTACTGTTGATCAGCAGCCTCCTGATATTGGAGCATATGTGGTGTAAACACAGAGGACATAAAGCAAACTCTACAAATACTACGAGCCATCCAGAGAATCAGATTTTAAATTTCTTAACAAACACCTCATCACTCCTTTATAATTACACCCTCTGTGTCCTTCAACAGGACTGAAATGGATACATGGGAAATTGACTTAGAGTCATTTCTACAACAGGCAAAATTACAAACCCCTCAAAATATACCTGATTCAGTCCAGATTCCAGAATACTCTTCACCTATTCCATCTCCAGATCTACCACATTTCCCGACACCACCCAGAACGCACCATTACAACCTACGACCCCTTTGTTGGCAGGCCCCATAGATACAGAAAGTCATCCTGAAATGTGCAATCCATCGTGGTATACTAGATGGCAAACTGACCCTGAAATACAGTACCAAAAAATTTACCTCCATGTGTTTTCAGGAGGAATAACGAGAAAACTACAGAATCTACTGGATGATATTCAGGCTTTTTGCGAATTCTTACCTGGACAATTGGCTACCCACTTCTTAGCATTAATACGAGACCAAACTAGCATAGGCGAACAAGCTGTATATTCATATAATAGAAATCCAACCCAACTTCCACCCCCAACCGCACCCCATGAGCTTATTAATCTTTTAAAACACTCATATACAGATCCTCGCTTTTGCTCCCCAGTCTGGCACCATAACCCTGTATCAACACAGAGAGAATTACACAATAGATCAGAATAGGAAAATGTAATGGAAATAGACTAACCAGAGGAACCCTACCCCTCATGCTTCTCCTCATACTATTAGGGCCTATCCATGCTGAGAAAAACCAGCAGACTACTATTCTGGCTACTTCTACTCCAACTACTTCTGCTGGCTCCTCCGATACACCCATCTCTACCCCTAAAACCAATATTCCTACCACTACCAACACATATAAACCACTCATGATCAAATTACCTGGTCCCTTTCCTACAGTAAAGTGGAGATTATATAATAACTCCACACATTATGTTTTTCACCACCCATACACACTTGTAGGTAATAATTCCTATTTCTCACTTACCTTCGGGGAATTTGACTTTAACACTTCCCTACATTATAAATCCACATACAAACTATGCCCTTCATATTACCATCCAACATATTGTGAAGTATTAGTATTAAACGGTGACCAAACTTCCATGAGAACACATGGCAGAACCTCACTAAAAGAATGTATCGCTCAACAGTGGTTTCAGGACTCATTAACTTTAAGATCTGTCTCCACCGTGGAGGTCAAACAAAGGCATCCACCAATCACAAAGCGACCTAATATCCCTTATCACAATGGGACAAGGACTGAACCTGCTTTGGAGCGATAATATAGCCGTCATTGATTTTACAAAACCAATTGGATGCACATATTCAGATTGTGAAATCTCAATTCTCACCGCAATAGGAGGCGAAAATCTAGTAGCCTATCCAACATTAAATATACCAATTAAATTAAATGAGGAGGAATATGCAGAAACATTAAGCTTAGGAAGATAACAATACTATGGACATGCATATAATCCGAGTCTAAAAATGGGCTGTTACTGGTGCCTGTGAAGTCAAGTCCACTCTGTGTGCCTCATTGATCTCCTCCCAGAGGTAACCGTGACCCTGAACTTTATGCTGATCATTCCCTTACTTTTATCATTTTATCATATATCATCTCTAATCAACATAAGGCTGCATTTTCTGTACTTTAAAACTTTTTTTCAAGTTAAATCATACTGACTTGTCGGGCTCAACTCCTAAGGTCAGGGCTGGAGGAAGGGACTGCAAAGGATTGAGAAAAAGAAGGGAAGAACCAGACAGACCAAAATAGAAGAAAGCGGGGTCAGCGGGTGAAACTATCAGGGGAACTTGCCCCAAATAGCTACCGGGAGTCACTGACTCCTTGCGTATTTATTGTCTTTACACGAGGCAGTCATTTACAGAAAAAATGCAAGAAGTAAATCAGCCATTCTAACAAACAATGTTTACAGAGTGATTTTACATTTAAAAGGTTTAAGATAACTATCTAGCTTCTCGACTACTTCCTGAGCCTCAGCAGGGAACAAAAACCTCCTTGCCAAGGTTTTCCTCTGGAGGCCGGTCATTGGTTTTCCAAAGCCTAGGTAATTGTATCAATCTGCTTTTGGCTTTACATATCTAAACTAAGTTTCCTCTTTATTGATTCCAACAATGGCTCGCTTTCTGTGATTTTTTTCCTGCTCACCTTATACTTTTGAAATGCACCCGAGTTCACTCATTTTCATTGCTCTATAGTATTGCATTTAAAGAACAAACCACAACTGATACTCTTTTGAAAGAATTTGGATAAACTATATTTTTTAGAATTATTTCAAACATTGTGGCTATAAACATCTTGCATTATATTTATTTATTAATGTCAAATTGCTTTTCAAACCGGTAGTATCTGTTTCTACTTCCACTAGAAGAGTAATATGAATATCTCTTTTTTTTTTTTCTATTTAAAGGAAAGACATAGACAGGGATGAAGATGAGCAGAGGCTGAGCACAGGAAGAGAGAGGAGGAAGAAGCATTTTTATTTATTTTATTTAGTTGTTTATCTTGGTTGTTCCCACCGGCCCCAGGACATGAACCTGGGACCTTGGGATGTATGTGAACTGTGCCCAACTACTACTCCAGCAGGACGTGAAAGGTTTTTTCTGAGCTTCACGAGGAAAGAAAGTCAATTAGACAAAAAGTCGAATAGCCAGGGCTTTATTGGGGTTTGCGCACCCGGGCGAGGTTCTCCGGTCCGCAGACCGAGGGCCGGGGAAGTCGCGCCCGAACAAAGGGAAGAGCGATCTTTAAGCAGAATTTCGTGGGCTTCATACGTGGCGATTGGGGATTGGTCCTGTGATTCCAGGTGTGGTTTCATCAGCTTCCTTTTTCCCCGGGTATGGCCGCCATTTTGTCCTTCTGGGCCGCCATTTTGTCCTTCTGGGCAGCCATTTTGTCCTTCTGGGCCGCCACTTTGTCCTTCTGGGCCAGCCTAACATTCCAACCTCTTTGATAGGATAAAGGGGCGCCGTGATCGTTCTGGCTACTTCCCGCTGACAGGTGGGGCGTAGAGGGGAGGGGTCAGAGGTTGGCATTGTCTGGCCCGGTCTGGACAGGAGAGTAGACTCTGGTCTGGAGCAGCATCTGGTGGAAGGTAACCCGGGAGGCTTCGTGGATCCTGTCCTGGAGGAATCTCAGAAAGCATGGGCCAAGCATTAGTAATACACAGATTATCAAAATTGGCCCAACAATCGGGGCTAAAGTGGAAAAAATCAGAGAGCGCCACCATGAGGTCTCCATTTCTAGAGGGGTGTAGCCCTTTTTCAACTTGTCTTTAAGATTTTGGAGAGTGTCGACGTTTTCCTCTACTAGGCCGCTTTCGTTTACATAAAAGCAGCACTGCTCCTGCAAGAAAAGGCATGTTCCCCCTTTTTCTGCTGTTAGGAGGTCAAGGGCCCTGCCGTTTTGCAGAGCGATCTGGGCTACTGAGGTTATTTGTCTTTGCAAAGAGGCTAGAGAGGTGGCAA
>RJWH01000857.1:395354-529097 GCA_004363575.1 Solenodon paradoxus
CGAGTTCTCCTTCACCATAATGCATAAGCTGTGGGGTTAGCACAGTCGGATAGCATGGAAAGGCGGAGGAGGAATTGATGGTCCGTAACAACGTCCCATTACACCAAAAAAATGTACCTGGAGGGCTGGTGGTGGTTCCCAAGACTTGCACAGTCTGGTTGCAGGAGGAGGAACTTGTGGCAGCGTAACATACCTCGTGATCGCCCATCAAGTCCTGGAAGAGTGGCACTTCTTTCATGGTAAAGGATATTGGGGACTTTGAGACAATAAGAGGGGTGGGTATAGGGACTGCTGCAATTGGGGAGCGGTCGAGAAAGGCACATAAGAAGCAGTCAGTTATATTTCCTATATCTGAAATGTTGACACCATATCTCTTGTTTTTTTTTATCTATAATTAAAACAACTTTTTAAGGAAAGTTACAGGCAAGAAAGAAGGCGAGTAGGCAGGCAGATAGGCAGGTAGAAAAGGGGGATGAAGTATTTATTTTTATTTATTTAGTTGTTCATATTGGTCTCTCCCTAAGCCCCACCCCAAGCTTAGGAACCCAGGTCCTTCCGATATATGTGGCCTGCACCCGTGGACTTAACGACTCAGCCACCAGGATGTGCCTCCAATCAAATCTGGATTATAAAATCCAAAATTTGGTGGAAATAAAGTATCTCATTTTAGTTTGGATTTGCATTCCCATGAATAGGAAGGATAATAATTAAAATATTTTTATGTAATATTTTACATGTATATATGAGATAGTCCAGGTCCAATTTTATTCAATGTGAATAACCTATATAGGTCCTTCATTTCTCATTAGCCAGTAATTCCAGTTTGTTATATACTCCCCAGAACTATTTAGCATCTGTTCTTTTCCTTTTTGTATATATGCCATTCCATCCATCGCAAGGTTGCTGGGATTTCTGTCTGGGAGAACAGGGGAGAAGGAAGGAGGCCATGAAAGACTGAGAAAGACAAGAAACTAAGAGAGTGAAGGCGGGGTCAGCATCTGACTCCTTGCATATTTATTGTCATTACACAAGGAAGTTGTTCTTCAAAAAAACACAAGATGCAAATCAACTATTTTTACAATCATTGTTTACATAGCTGAGGTCACACCCAAAAGGTCTTAGCTGTCTGTCTGACCTTTAACTTCTTGCTAATCTTGGAAAGTCATCAGAAACCCCTCCAGTCAACATTTTTCTTGCTGATGAGCACCTGGCATTCCTGGCGCCAAAGCAATGATTATCTAAACTAAGCTTTTCCCTTATTGTTCCCCACATGAGGTAGGATCTACTTTACTTTGACCTGAATCTGGGCTGCTAGAGCTACTAGCTTTAATACAGAAAGAAAGATTACATGGGAGAGAGTTGAATCACAGTCAACAGGCAGAACCAAGTTCCCAGTTATGTGAGAATGGTCTTTTTGGACTTCCCGTCCAGCCCAGGGACTAGCTAAAGAGACCTGCATGGCAGAGTCAAGATGAAACCAGACAAGGACTGGTCAGCCAACTCCAGAATTGTGAGAAATTATAAAATGGTCGCTGTTTAAGACACCCTTTTGGGGATAGTTGGTGACATAGCAATAGATAATTACACTGTAACAAATTCAGTTTCCATATACCTGTTAGAGTCTGTTTCAGCGTGTTTAATCTGTTGCATTTATCTGTTAGACCTCCTCTCTGATAGGACAGGCATTTCTTTCTTTTTCTTCCTTTTCATACAGTGATAGGATTAGTCTATCAGATTATACACACAGACATTATTATATATAATATGAATACATGTGTATTTATCGATGGTCTTGTTAAAAGAGAAACTGAGGCATACTCAACATTTTATGAGTTTACTGGAGGAAAAAAAATCTATTGAGATTGGCAAGCGCCAAGCTAGAAGTAGTTAAGAGCACTCCACCAAGAGGAGTTAGAGGAAGAACATTTGTAGAAAAGAGGCAGAAGCAAAGCAAGGAAATTCTTTGATGGACTCTAATGTATGCGGTTACATTATCTGGGAAAGCCTAGTGGCTGTTTGTGATTGGCTGTCCTTAGGTTTGTTTTTTTTTTTTTTTAAAGGTAGGTAAAGAGACAGAGGAGGAAGATGTTAGGCTGGCCCAGAAGGACAAAATGGCGGCCCAGAAAGATAAAATGGCGGCCATACCCGGGAAAAAGGAAGCTGATGAAACCACACCTGGAATCACAGGACCAATCCCCAATCGCGACGTATGAAGCCCGCGAAATTCTTTTGCTTAAAGATCGCGCTTCCCTTTGTTCGGGCGCGACTTCCCCGGCCCTCATTCTGCGGACCGGAGAACCTCGCCCGGGTGCGCAAACCCCAATAAAGCCCTGGCTATTCGATTTTTTGTCTAATTGACTTTCTTTCCTCGCGGAGCTCAGAAAAAACCTTTCAGAAGAAGCATTTATTTATTTTATGAAACAGTTATTCATCCTGGTTGCTCCCTCTGGCCCTGGGTCTCAAACCCGGGTCATTGGGATTTATGTGGATTGCACAGGCTAAAGGCTGCAGACTTAAATGCTAAACCACCAGGGCATACCAGGCTTCAATTTCTTAACCTAGGGGCATGTCATACTTAAATATTGGTTTGCTTAGGTAGGTTAGCAGTACCTTGGTTTAATTTAATAGTCTTTTAATGTTAAATTATAATTTTCTCGTTGAGGTCTTACATGTCTTTTATTAGATGTATTTCTAAGTAACTTTTTTTACTTCTTTGTAAATTCTCTGTTACAGATCCATACAAATACAATCTGATTCTATATGCTGATTTTGCTAGAAACTTTGCTAACTCTATTAGTTTTTTAATTTTATCTTTAGTTTTTTTCTATGAAAATTATTATCTGCAAATAACTGAACAGTTTTGCACTTCTTCATTTTCAACTTTTATCTGTTTTATTTCCTTTTCTTCCTTCACTGACCTGGACACCACATAAAATAATAAATCAAAGTCTTATTCTTGATCTTAAAAGAATATTTTAATTTTTGTATTTCAACATTAAGCATGACTTTTGTTAGATTGTTTTCTGAATAAACTTAAGTCTTATTAGCAAAGTTTTCCTCTATTCCTTCTGTTTCATTGCAAAGTTTTTTCCAAAATATGATGTTTAATTCTATCACATTATTGTCCTGTATCTGTTGAGATGATTATGTGGTTTCCCCAACTTAATTTGTTGTGTGGTATATAAAGATATTTCAAAAAGGTGAATCAGTGTTGAATGAAGACTGACTCTTGGAATTAAGCGAACTTTATGATGATGAATTCTGTATTTTTTACATTGCTAGATTTAGTTTGCTAGTATTTGGTTTAGGAATTTTGAATTTGTGATTATTATTGAAACTGAGCTATAATTTTTTAACCTTATGCTGCTCTAGTTTATCTTTGATGTATGTCATACTTATGTTGATGTTAGAAAATGACCTGGAAATTTTTTTCTTTTTCTGCAACCTAGGAGAATTACTTTAAGATTGGATTTACCTGTTCCATAAATATTTGATAACATCTCTCCACGAAATAATATGGGCATGATATTTTTGTAGGAGGATTTTTGATTGATTACTTAAAAGTTATATGACCAGGAAGGTTTTTAATTTTACATACAGTTTTCATAAGTTTTTTAGCTATTTGTCTTTTTAAAAGTTATTGATAATATCCTCTTATCTCTTTAATAATTATAGCCCCGTTAAGATCCTAATAGTGTTTATTTATGCTTTCTATTTTTAATTCTTAATTGGTCTTTTTAGGTTTATCAGTTTTATTGGTCTTAAAAAAAAAACTTATAGTTTTGTTGAGTCTCTCTGTTTTGTGTCTGTGCTTAATGAAGTTTCTCTTTTAGATTTGTTATTTTTTTTTCCCCTTTCTTCGATCCACCCCCACCCCCCAACCTCTGCATTTGGATACTTCGCTGATTGAGTTTACCCTTTATTCTTTTATTGTATATGCACTTAAGTACTATTAATGTCCCTCCAAATATTCCCTTAGCTACCACTCACTAATTTCAACAAATGATTGTTCAATTCTGTTTTCTTATTTCCATTATGATATCATTGCTCCATGAGCTATTTAGAACTAAGGTTTTCAATTTCTGAATGTGTAATATGTCCCCTGTTCACTTACACATCGACTTCTAAATTAGTTGCATTGTAGTCCGAGATCGTGTACACTAATTCTCTGGACTCTGTTGGAGCTATTTCATGATTAACACACAGGTGATTTTTCATAAGTCATCCCTTGGGACTTGTAAAGAAGGCCCCTTTTCCTGTTCTTGGATTCACTCTGCAGTATATAACAATGACGTCATGCCTCCTCATGGTATTTCAAGGCATATTTATCTTCACCGTTCGCTCAACTATATAGTCTGTATGTTTAGTTTATGATTAATTTCTTGCTTGCTCCAGGAAGTGGTGCCTATTCCACCTCTATACTGCACGCCCCCCTCAAACATCGGTTTAAATCCCACTGAATGGCTCTGCAACACGGTGATCTAGTCTCCTCTTGCTAAGCTAAGTGAAATAGCGACCCTTGCATCTCAGAGGTTTAAAACCACAAAGTGTGCTTTTTTATCTTACCGGTTAGTCACTGGTGGAGTCTGCTCCACGTCATCTTCATTCAGTGATGTCGGTTGGAGGATGAGCTCATATCTGGGATGCGCTGCTTTGTGTCCCAGGGAGAAGAGTCATGCAGAACTACTGGAATGCTCTCGAAGTTCCTGCTTGCATGAGGCACACAACACTTTCACACACATCTCATTAGGCAAAACAAGCACTCTGGCCAAGCCTGATTAATGTCAGCGGGGTGGGGAAGTATAATTACATGACAGAGAAGGAGGAGAGAACAATAGGGAACAAGGCAATCTGCAACACCTGCCTTTTTGTTCTCTTTGAAGAGCCACAACATAGAATTTCTAAATGACATCTTTTAGTAACTAACTCAGAGCTGCCCCTGCCTGGCCTCATTTATGTGGTACATTCAGTTCCAAATATCTGAGCTGGAGGATTTGTGTATGTTGTTTATATAAGCTCTGTGCTTTTGCCTATGATTTGTCTCACCTCAACCATTAGATGGAAGATGATTAAGAATTTGCCGAAAACAATGAAGAATGCACATAACACATAGACCCAGTGTTGCTTACCATTTAAGGGATTTTCAGAACTCCCTGACTTCCAAGCATGAGCCCTAGGTGCCTGCTATTTTTGCAATTACTTATTAACACATCTATATTCTTCACTAGAATACAGTGAGGTCAGATGGCATCTATTTTGTTCATGATTATCCTATAATAAACTTTTGATTAAAAGTTGAGATGTATGAGATGAATAAACTCAACTGGTATTAGAAGAGATGGCTAGGGCCCCACATTGAATGTACAAGGTCAATTTAATAAAGATAAATTATTCTCGTAGAAGCCCATGATAAAATAGAGACCATATTTATATGAAATCAATGAGTCTTTAGGAATTGTCTGCTCCTTTTGTAAAAGCTGATGAATAACAGAACAGCCTGGACAGATGGATGCTAGGTTCTAAGACAATGTGAGGGAATCGGTTTTTGTACCCTCGCCCCCACCCCTTTTCCCTTCAAGTGGGCCGCCAAGATTTATCAGGCTGGTAAGGACATCTTATGACATTTTATGGTAATGACATTTTATGTCATACCCCTCTGAGAACAGCATTGTGCGAGATCCCTGTAATAGTAGACATCCCAGATGAATGAATGGGTGAGCCATCCTCTCCTATTTATACTCAGAACCACTAAGCAGAGATCCTGCCTGATGTCTCTGGTGATCCTGTTTACTTTGGTGAACTGTTTTCATCACACAATGTTTTTCTACATGTGGTTTATTTCTTATTACGGAGGACACATTTTCCCTATCATTTCCCATAATCAAGGAGACCCACAATGTGCTTATTTACTTATTCATGCAATAAAGATTTGTCACATACCTTTTCTGTGCCCTGTGGACTGCAGTGGTGGATAAAAACAGGCATAGTCCCTGACCCTTTCAAGGAATTCCGCTGGGGATCACAGTTCATTCAATGAAGTATTCCCAAAACTTACGACTTGGGTGATGCATATTGAAGTATGATGAGGGTGAGCGAAAGAAAACAAACAAATAAAGTATAAAGAACCAGAGAAATTCTGCCACGGGAACAAAGGTTCCAGTGAGTTCTAAAAGAAGACTGAGTTAAGTAGACCAAGACTGAGGGGGGAATCCTTGGTTCCCTTTAAGGAATCTGTTCTTTTAATGAGAGGAGAGAAAAGAGAAGATTGTCATGTCAAACGCATAAGCTCTATGTCTATGCTGCAGCTCCTCTCAAACACAGAACACCTAGACCAGAGCCTGTGTGTTCTGAGATCTCATTTCCCATTTGCCATTTACTAGCTGTGCCCCGATGTTCTCATCTGCACACTAGGGAGAGACTGCTTGGTTCACAGACTGTTGCCAGGATTGAGTGAGAATTCTGGTCACTGTGTGGCACCGCACTTCAATGACGGTTCAGATGCAAAACTTCTCCGTGACCCAGAGCTGTGTGCTAACGCAGCGGGCTCCAATCTCTTTCATTTTTTTCTCACTGATTTTTCCTCAAGGACAGTCCCCTTTTGGCTTCAGCTGTGTTCGTGTTTCTTGTGTAGATGGTGCATCAGAATCTGGCCAAGTTTCACATGACAAGTGATAGAAAAAAAGTCACTTCATGTAGCTATGGGTTGTGTAATGCGATTTTTCTTAATCCCAGCAGAATCCATAGATAATGTGGCTCCACTGATAGAAACAGTTTTGGAGTCCCCCTTGGTGGCACAGGTGGCGAAGACACAGACTGAAAGCTGTGCACCGGGGTTTCAGACCTGGGCTTGGGGTGACAAAAAAAAAAAAAAAAAAAAAGTCCCTGAATCTTAAGATAGCAAATCACAGACTCATTTCAAAGTTATTGATACACAGGTCTTTGTAGTGTCTTTTTATGTTCAATTAGTTTTAATTGCACCTTTTTCTCTCTCTTGATAATATAATTCCTTCAAATCTCAGGACTGTACAACATCAAAAATCACATCACTTTCCTTGACTGTTTAATGAGGATTTTTGCGGTTAGATTTTGGGGACTGCTTTGAAGTCTCTTTCCAATAAAGAGAGTGCTAAAAAAGATGTACAGGGCATAATTAAATGGTCTCAGGTTACTACAGAGATTAGAAGTAAAAACCTGCAAAATATACAGGGACCTGAGAGGGGGAGAAAAACACTGAAAAGAAAAGCAGACTTTTAAAATTATTATCTAAATTTTAAAATACTGCCTATACTCAATTACTTTCTTTTTCTTTTCTGAAATTATATTCTCCTTCAGAATAGCAAATGCCCACGTGAATTTTGAATGTGGCTTATTATCTACTTCTTAGCAATCTTTTTGCTTTTCAAAACCTGCCAGAATATCATATTTAAAAAATAAAGTTATGGGTTCTATCCCCATTCTAATCACACCTACCTATCGAGACACAGAAAATGTTACAGGACATGACACATGGTCCTCTGGGTTCTAAGAGTCAGAGAAGCCTTTGTTTTTGTTGTCATCATTTTCCTACATGTAATTTTCGTTTTGTGATAAAATGTGTGATATCAATCTCCTAAGTGCTCCTAGAAAATTGTTCTTGGTCTTAAGCAATTTCATTTGAATGGAACTCACTTATTTTAAAATGAAACAAAGCTAATCAAAGAAATTAGCTGGTAAAAGAAATACTAGATTTTATTGGAAATTTTCCCGGTCCATTATGCTTTGCTTGTCAAGGGTTAACATATTTACAACTTGCCTTCATATGGTTCTTAAGAGTCTTATCCTAGGATCAATTCATTACTGAGATGGAGTTCACTTTTCTGGAAAAAGGAATCAAGTGCTCAGCAGGTGAGCTGGCTCCATTAACTCCACCTATCCCCAACCTCGCCAAAGAATCAATGAAAGTCTGTGGAATAAGGCGAGTCGTAAATGTGGTTTCAATATCCCAAATAACTTCCATTCCGGGCTGACCTCACAGTGGCGGTCTGGTTTGATTATAAGGTCATTTTCCCACATGTTGTGCTCAGCAGTTTGAAAGGTACAATGTGTTGGTTAAAATCTGATCCTTGGAGAATATGGGCTCATTTTACAAGCTGCTCCTCGATTTCACATATTTCCATCCAACGGGCACTTGCTCTCCAGGGAACCCAGCTTGCTAACCCTTGAGCCATCCAAGTCCCTTGTGCAGTGCCCAGACAGACACTTCCAAAGCCTTGCTCAGCCAGGCCATCGGTGCCCACAATCCTGCCACCTCATTTCAACCCAAACCTTTCGCAACAATGAATGAGAAAGTCTTCCGCCTCCAGCATAACCTCGATTTATGATAACTCTAAGGGAGCTGGGAAGGGACTCAACCTAAAGATTTGATGGCAGAATTTTTTCTTAGCCTCATAATTGTCATATTTATAGCAACATTTCCAGGGCTCAGAGCTTTGAAACCAGCTTAAAAAAATCAACAGATCTCATTGATTTTCATTTCAAAGCTGAAAAGAAACTACTAGGAATTTTCACTAGTAAATGAAGAAACTGAGACCAAAGAGAATCAACTGGACTAGCCCGAGTCATACAGGTAGTTCTTACTGGGGTTGAACTAAAACCCTCAGCTCTTCTAGTTTTCATCACAGTGATGTGAGGACAGCACAGCTTAAAATCTATAAGGCTGTGTGCAGATGGATGATAGAAAACCAACTGGCACAACCTGAGACATCTAAGAACAAAGACCCCGCCTTAGCAATTTGAGTCTAGATATTCAAGTTGTTTTCACTCCAGGTGACCTGGACACACCCATGAAGAAAGAAGCCCCGGCCCCTCATGTATATTCAAGAATCCATCTGCCTGAGGGAGGCAGGCAGCACAGGTCGTGCATTCCCTGGATGGAAACTTCCCTGCCCACAGGGAGCTTCAACTCACTGTTTCTGCTTTTCACAAACTTGTTGTGATCCTGACCAAACAACTTTCTCCAAGGTCTCATCAGTGTGTCTCCCCCTACTCCCCCACATCACCAACACCTTTTCCACTGCCTGGGGTTCTGTTCTAATCTCTTTATTGCCTAAGGGATGATTGCATTCCATATCATTATTACCAATAATGATCACTACCACTGATTGAACCCTCATAAGGGGCCTGATGTTATGTGTCACACAGGCTTGACAACAGCCCGATGGCGTAAGTACTCTTGTTATCCTATTTTATAGCTGAGACAATTGAGTCAGAGAGGGTAAGTAGATTGCCCAACATAGGGAGTAAAAGGCAGGACTGAGATTTAAATCAAGTTCTTTCTGATCTCAGAACCTCAAGTATTAACTATTTAGTAACATGGCTGGATTTCTCAGAATCTTTTTTTCTTGGCAAAAGATATAAAATGACATTTACAAGCCCCTTGTCCTAGATGAGAATTCAGTAGTCCTATCTGATATGAATAGCACCATTATTAGGCCCTAGGATTTCATTCTAATGCTCTCTCCCATCCCTGCGCACAAGTTGGAATAGAATTGTTTTAAAATAGTTCCCTATTGTCAGATGGTAACTAACCTCCTTAAGTCTATTTTATACTGAATTTTGCTTTTGCGGGGGATGGGCGAGTAACAAAACCACAATAGAGTCCACACAATGATTTCAAGCACCCAAGAGTGGTGGCTGATAAAGACAGCATCAGACAAGCCAGGCATGGCTGTGCAGAGAGGCCTCTTGTTCGGGAAAGACAAGAGTGTGGGGGCCCATCTGGGGCCGCCGGATCCAGGCAGGCGTAGCACATCATAAATAACTTCTTACACACGCCTCACTGCCAGCTCAAAATGGGTTTGAGTGTATTTGGTTTGTTTTTAAAGAGAGTGTGAGCTAAAGCCTGTCATTTAAAATTGCCCAGAACCCACGTCACAAGAACAGGTGGCCCTAGACTGAAAACAAAACAAATGAGAGATTGAATTTGCTAATGTAAACACTATGGAGAGATTGTTCTGCTTTAGAACAGGATTACCCTTGGGACTCTTTAAAGCGGTGATCTCCCTTGCTATAATGAAAATGTAAACTTATCTATTCAAATATGGTTAGTACTTGTGACCTTCTGGTTAAATGCTGGTTTAATTAAGGCAGCGATCCCTTCTACAGGAGAAAAGCAAAGGAAAGGTTTGCTCTTTCTTATAAATACTGAAGAAGTGCTATCAGGTTCTATTTCCTTTTTCTTTTGAAATGTTAAAGATGTTAGAGAATCACTTTTATGGGAGAATTTTTGTTTTTAAATATTACTTGACATTCTGCCCTGAAATGCTTATTAAAACACACTATTAAGAAGAGATAAACAAATCCTTTTGAAAGAGCAATTTATCTGCCACTGCAAAGTCCTTTATCAGTAGGTGGCGCTCGAAGAATGTGATTACTCTATGGTGAGGCTAATGCATTCAGGTTAAAAAGCAAAAAACCACCACCTCTTCCAGAAACATCCAGCTCTGCATCTGCTGCTAGAGCTAAGAAAGCTCACCTCAGACCCTTCCTAGAATCACAGAATATGAAGGTTAGGAAGGACCTTTTCTGTAATGGCTTAGCTTGCAGCCTTTTGGTCTTGGAATTACAGGAGCTGTAAAGCTTGGAAGAACCTTCTCAATCATCTTCAACCCTCTCATTGTTTTGATCAGGAAAGATGAACTGATGAACTGAAAAGATGACCTGAAAAGATGAACTGCTCAGCCCAGGTCACCGTGCTGGCTCTTCACTCATTCAGGACAAGAGCCCTAGTGAACGAGCTTGCTCCATGTCCTGTGCTTGCCTGACAGCTGGTGGAGAACACTGTGGGGGTGTGGCAGAGAGTGGGAAGACACCAGCAGGGAGAGAATGGGGTGAGGGTAGGAGACCCGTGCTTCCAGCAAGGCTCACTGACCTGGGAGGGAGGTGCTAACTATCTAGAATTTTCATCCTCTCTTGATACATGTGACTCCCACCCTAGAAAGATGTATTATAGATGTCAGATGCAGTCTTTCTCTTCCAGCTCATTTGCTCCGGTGTTTTCGTTTCTGCCAACCAAATCTCTGTTTCCCCAATCATCTAGATTTAAAGCCTTGGAATCCCTCCTGGCTATTCCCTTGAGCATGGATTCAACCTGTTCCTGGAAACATTCCAGATTCCAGAGGAGAGCAAAGCAGAGAGTAACCCTGAACTCAGGAAAGGAAAGAAAATAAATGAGTCAATGATACAGCATTTTAGTGATGGGTGCAGGAAAGACAGATGTAAAGTTTTAAGGAGGGAGTAGAAATTGGTCAGGGAAGGCCTCAGTGAGAAAGGAAATTTTGAGCTAAGATTGAAGGAAGAGGAGGAGTTAATTGAGAAGCTATGGAGAAGAAGAACATTCTGGGCAAAGGGAAGTTGAGAAGAAGGCCCTGAGTCAGAAGCAGGCTTAGAATTTTAGGAGCATGAAGGAGATAACAGATTATTCTCAATTCTTACCAAGTACAGATTGTTTTTCCTGTATCAATGTCTTCCCACTCCCTCATTTATTCTTATTGTCATCTCCACAGACTAAATTCCTAAATCTGTGTTCTTAACAATTCTCGTCTAACTTGTGTCTCCCCTGAGTCTCTCTTCCGAGCTCTAGAAATTTAATTAAATGCTGTGTTCAGCACCTGATGACTAAATGCAATGTGGCAGCCTGTACTCAATCCTAGAAAAGATATAGGACATTGTGAAAAAACCCAACAACGCTGTTGAAATCCAGTTCATGCCTGGAGTTTAGCTAATAGGAGTACAGCAAAGCTGATTTCTTAGGTGGATAAATGTAAGATGTTGACAACAAGGACTCCTGGGTGAGGGATAGATAGGGATTCTATGTAAATATTTACCACTTTCCTATAGATTTAAACTTGTCCCCAAATAAGTTTATTTTAAAATTTCTAATTTTGACATGTCATTCATCAGCTCTCGAATTTTGAAGGACTTCCCTAGTGATTTGGGGATGTGGTCAAAACCCCTTACCCTATCTCTAGATAACTGAACATTCATTCAACAGTCAATATTCATTCATGCCCCAGACACTGATGGCACTGAGCAGTGAAGATGATCCACTGTCTTGCTCAGGCAGCTGACTGACTGGGAATGGGGGGTTCTTGCAAGCACCCATAACCTCACAGGAGATTTTCCTGATTTAGGAGAGGAAATATCTTCTCACCAAAAATGCTACATTTCTTTTAAGGACAATGATCTTTTTGTCTCCCTAATTCTCTTATGGCTTTGAGTCTTTCTTTCTTTTTCTTTTTCTTTTCTTTTTTTTTTTTTAGAGGATGGAAGGTAGACAGACAGAAGGCAGGAAGGAAGAGAGAGGAGGAAGAAGCATTTTATTTATCTAGTTGTTCCTGAGCTGTATATGGACTATATCCCAGGCATGGGCTTAACACCTGAGGTACCAGGGCACTCCTATCGCCATTGAGTTTTATGTGAAGCGTGACGGGTAGTAGGTGTTAGCATTTGTACCAGTGTGGGAACTCTTCAGCAAATCCTGCAGGGAGGTAGCTGATCTCAGTGGCTGGTGGTATTTGGAGTTCTTTGACCTTAAAATATGGAACTATCTAGGATCTTTTCCCCCCAGCATTGTACCTCAACCTCAACTCCAGGATGATGACAACAACAGAACCCATTCAAATCTAGCTCCATATTCCAAAGTGTTTTGAACAATAAACACTATACATGAAAGTCGTTAGTCTTGGTACTGCTTGGATGATGATGATGATGATGATATTGATGATTATGGCACTTATTTATTCCATACGTGTTTTTCAAGCTTCTTCAGTGGCCAGGCACTGGTCTAGGTACTGAGAATCATAACAGTGAGTAAGATAGAACTTGCCTTCCTGGGAGATGGACAGTAAACAAGTAAGCAATACTTAATACATAAATATATAATACATTAATACATAAATTAATACATACATACATTAATACATAAAGCAGATACCTTCAGATTTTTCTGAATAATATAAAGGAACAATTGCAATGTGCAGTGGCAGAGAGTATGCAGATGGCATTAATTTAGGTTGGCTGCTCCTTACTGAGGAGGTGATAGATGATCTAAGACTCACCTAACAAAATGGAGCCATGAGTGTGACTATATAGGATGAAATACCCTAGCAGAGAGCATGGTAAATGCAAATGTCTTAGGGGAGAGAAGTATGGTAGATCCCAGGGACTGAAGAAGGCCATTGTAGCCAGAGCTTGGAGGTACGGCCTGGGAGGTATGCAGGACCAACATGTATAGAATATTATAGTCAGAAAAATCAGGTTTATTTCTAAGTACAAAGGAATTCCACTGGAAAACTTTAAGGAGCAGAAGAATGACATTAAGTGATTTGTCTTACAAAATGTCACCCTCCTTAAGAAAGGAGAATGGACTACAGGGCCAATGGGGAATGATGAATGACCAGTGGTGGATGAAAGAGGGATATGTCCTCATCCCAATCTCTAGAACCTACAAATGTGACCTTATTTGGAAAAAGGAACTTTGCAGATATAATTAAGTCATGGATCTCAAGATGAGATCATTATGGTATATTCAACTGAGTCTTAAATCCAATGACAAATGTCCTTATAAAAGAAGAGAAGGTGCATAGAGGAGAAGACCTCACAAAGGTAGAGTCAGAGAGCAGAGTGATCCGGCCATAAGCTGAGGGAGGCCTGTAGACATGAGGAGCTGGAAAAAGCAAGGGAAGATTTGTACTAGCCAGGGTTTTCGAGAGACGTAGCACCCTAGGCTGTGGTGTGCATGTGTATTTTGTCTGTATTATAAGGAATTGACTCAGGCAGCATGGAGGCTGAGCGTCCTCAGATTATTAGTTGGTAAACGGAGACTGAGGAGAGTGGATGGCCTAGTTCCAGTTCAAGTCCAAAGGCCCATCTCCCAGGAGGGTCAATGGCATAGTTTCAGTGTGAAGGGTAGCTGGCTTGAGAACCAGAAGAAACAATGCTTCAGTATGAGTCCAAAGGTAGGGGAGAAAATCAACATCCCAGTTTGAGAGCAGTCAGGCAGGAGCAATTTTCGCTTACTCAGGATACGTTCTGCCTTTTTGCTGCAGCCAGGCCTTCAACTGATTGGTTGAGGCCCATGCACATTAGGGAAGGCAATCTGCTTGACTCCATCTATCGGTTTAGATGCTCTACAACTACCCTCATAGAAACCTAGAATAATGTTCTACCAAATATCTACACACTTCTGTGGCCCAGTTAAATTGACATATAAAACTGACTATCACAAGTCTAACCCCTTGTCAACCCAGGTATCTGTATCTCCTTAAACCATACTTAACCCCCAAATCAAGACCATTCAAGGCTATGATTCCACCTACCATGATATAAATATCCTCTAAACAATTTAAAATGCACTAACCCCTTTCCCTGAAGAAGAGGCGAAGTCTTTGAGTGGTGTTTACTCTTATCCTTAATATCCTATAACTTAAATGCTGTGATTTAAAATTAATAACACTTAAATATTGTGCTATAAAGTCAACGCATCTTATTTACATGATAAGTGAGTAAGAGAGGGAAGAAAACAAAGATATTTTCTGTATACGCACATATAAATAAATACATTCATAACAAAGAAGGAGGAAATTCTTATGACAATTACAGTCCTCCTTCTGTCACTGGTCACAGGGTCATAACTAGTATCTAAACTACCTTCTTCTACTGCTTGTCCTGCATTCCCTTTGGCTTCAGTAAGTGTTTCATGATTGTGGTTCTTTACCTGTTGGGGTGACCCAAGCCTTCAGATTATTCTTGAAGGATGTGGGCCATTGTTAGTCCAGCTCAGAATGAATCGTTTTCATTTTCCATTGACCTTAACCACAGGGTATGTTAATATTAAGAAATATTCTAGAGAATCTCCTGTCTTATAGGTATACCCTTCCTTACTTCCACTGTGGAGCAGCAGTCCAATCTAATCAATCACCCACCCAGTTACAATAGCTCCCTTCTTTGCTTGATGACTCAGAGGCATGTGGGGCCCCAGTGGACTGGGCAGCAGTTTTAACTTTCAGTTCAGAGGAACCAGTGTTGTGTTTTGATGGAGGCATTCCTTCCTTTGGAACAAGGAACTGTAGGGCAGCAGAGCATCAGGTCACAGGGACAGGAA
The DNA here is from genome assembly GCA_004363575.1 of Solenodon paradoxus. NCBI lineage: Eukaryota > Metazoa > Chordata > Mammalia > Eulipotyphla > Solenodontidae > Solenodon > Solenodon paradoxus. Next base: position 410,497 of record RJWH01000857.1, read on the forward strand.
ACAAAAACTCTGCTAGCAGGTCGTTAGGAGTAGTGGTGAGTGGTTCCACTCACATTTCTACTCCTCGATGCCCAGACTCATGAATCCTGGCTATGCGAGAAGTAGCACCATATATTGGATGCTGATTCGAAGCACGTACAGACTTCTGGAGACCCTTGCCCCAATCCTATGAAGTATCAACAGCTACTTGGTACTATGAGTCTTTCAAAGGTCATTCCGTTGTTACAACCAGGCTGCTCCTCCAAGGGGAGGGAAACATGATATGACCAATGCATTCATTGGATTTGGGCCCATTGCCACACATCATTTGCTATGAAATGAGTCCCGTGACAGTGGATACATAATTCTACAAGTCCATGGAGGGTAGACTTGGCAGAGGTATTATGTGCAGGGAAGGCCAATCTGTATCCAGGGTCAGTATCTATTCCAGTAAGAACAAAATGCAGCTCATTCCACGACGGGGGTGTTAACTGTAACCAACTTTCTGCCAGGTAGCTGCTTGGTCATCCCTGGTAATGGTGCCACATTGAGGGTGCAGTGTTGGTCTCTGCTGCTGGCAGAATGGACACTCAGCAGTGGCTGTAGCCAGGCTCACCTTACTGAGTGGGAGTCCACGTCACTGAGTCGGTGCATAACTTCCATCCCTGTCACCATGACTTCTTTATTTGTGAGCCATCAGGCAATGAATGACAGGGGTGGCTAGGGGAAGAGGCTTACTAATAACTATAAAATGAGTCAACCTGTCTACTTGATTATTAAAATCCTCCTGTCAGTCCTTAGATGATAATTCACATGGGACACAAATATCTCCACAGAACTCATCTCCAAATTTCCTTGATAGCGGTTTTTTAAATCTTGATGCTTCCTAGTTTCTGACTATCTGGCCACATCATGGGTCACAGCCTGTGAGTTGGTATATAATCATATGTGTGACTATTTTTCCTTCCAAGCAAAGTAGACTTCTGCCCACTGGGAGGGCCCGCCTTCACCGCTGTCCCTCAAGAGTGTCCCAGAGGAGGACTATAGTGAAACAGCTGCTCCCTTTTGGGTAGTGGCTGCATGTCGTGCAGAGCCATCCCTCAGCCAGGTTGGGTCTTCCTCTGTCAACTAATTGTAGGAAGTCCCCAGGAGGCCACAGAGAGGTGAAGGCTGGGAGAGAGAAGTGGAGTAGGAGTGCGGACCATGACATCTGGGTCACTTCTTCATGTAATTTGCTCGTGCCTTCGGGGCCTGCTTGGGCTCCACCATGGGTCTGCACCACTTCCCTTTGACGATGGAGCACTGCTGAACACACTTTATGGTTTCATAACACTCACTTCACGATGGCAGTCAAGGTCACATGGTCGTTTGGTAGACTTGGGCTAAGTGTCCAGTCTCCAGTAAGTCCCAGCACCAGGCCAAGAGCTGTTTCTCAAAAGGAGAGTGGTTATCTGGAGATGATGGCAGGGCTTTGCCTGTGTTGCAATGTGTCTAGAATGGCCTGTCAAAGCTTCTCTAAAGCATCCCCATCTGATGTTCAAGCACCCCTGGATCTGCTGGATCATAAGGTCCCCGTGCAGAGACACTTGCACAGCAGTCTGGACCTGCTGCAGAACCTTCTCTTGTCCTGGGCCCCCCTCGAAACCAGCACCTCTCCTACCGTGGTGTCTTTGCTAAGGCACGTCTATCCTCATAAGTTGGGTTCACGCCCACCTCTACTTTCCATGCGAGCTCCACAGGCTTAGAAAATTACATGAGCTTCTTCCAAATAAATGAACAACTGATCAGTTGCAAAGAAGGAACTTGGAGCTAGTCCAACTCCAAAGTCTATACACTTAACCACTATCCTGCATAATATCTGCACATTTATAAACTTTCCCCCTGCACTTAATAATATATGATGAACATTTGCTCACAATATTGTTTCTCATACCATTAAAAGACCATAATGTTTCTCAACACATTAAAAACTCCTCACAAACATAATTTTTATGACTGTGTAATAGTCGGTTGTATGACCTTTTTGGCTGTTGAAAACACACAATCAACATCTTTTGCACATAACTTTTAGTTGGCTTTATGATTGTTGTTGTTTTTTTTTTCAAGATTATTCTTGAAATGAAATTACTGGATTATAGGTATGAACATTTCTAAGGTTTTTGATTCTTTAGGCCAGGTTTCTTCCCACAATATTCTCAAATTCTTTTGTATGGGGCATTTCTTGCCAAATAAGGTATATTGCTTTGAGTTCAGGCATCATTTCTAAGTTCCCAGATCTTCTGGCAACACGGGGTGGGACTCTGTGTATATAGCAGGAATATAGAAAATAGTAGAGTTGGATGGAATAGTTGGAACCGAACAACTTGGGGTACCTTATCCTGTGTGGAGGCAATGGGACCCAGATGGGTAATAACTGGATGAGAAATGGGGACTACTCAGTTTGATTCACATAATAAAGGGAAAAAGTGGATATAAAAATGGATAATTGTCCAATGTCAACAGTGACTGTCTCTGGACTGAAGCCACAGCAAACACTATTGGGGTCTGGTCCTGTGCCCGTATTCTAGTTTCCAATGCCTGTGTATCATTTCCTTAGCCTGTCTGCAGCCCTATTCTCCACCACCATCCGGCCAGGTGTGGCCACCTGACACAGTTCTGTGCAATGACATGAAAGCAAAGTCTGCTGGGCAGGATTTTGAGGGAAGCTTTTGTACACTTTGTTTAAAGAGGGCCAGATTTAGCTGGCATACCGTTTTCATTTCTTTTTACTTCTTTTTGTCCAGAACACTAAATGATGCCTGAGAAAGCAAACACCACAAGGGGCCAAGCTGGAGGACAAAATCCAACTTGTGAAGGCTGGCAGGCTGCTAATATTAACAGCACTAAAAACACTTACATCTTGCCTATGACACTGTTTCAACCGTTTGCATGTATTAAGCTGTCCATCCTTTCAATAGGCTTAGGAGGTTGGGGCCATTATTCTTATTTTTAAATGATGAATTTTTCAAGCACTTTTAGGTTCAAAGAGAAACTGAGGGGAGAGGTGCATAGACTTTCCTGCTCATTCACATGCATAGCCTCCCCCACTATCAGGTTCTCCCACCACAGTGATACAGTTGTTATCATTGGTGGACTTACACTGACACATGGTATCACCCCAAATTCTTAGTACATAACCATTCACCTTTGTGCTGTATAGTTATGAGCTTGGACAAATAAATACTGGCATGTGTCCACCAGTATAGGCTCATACAGTCATGGCACCCCTCTAAAAACCCTCATGCTCTGCCTTCTGTTTCTCCTCCCCACCCCAACCCTTGACAACCACTGATGTTTTTATTATCTCTACAGTTTTGCCTTTTCCAGAATGTCATATAGTTTGAATCAGACAGTACGTAGTCCTCTCAGACTGGGTTCCTTCGCTTAGTAATCTGCATTCAAGATTCTTCCATGTTTTCTTCTGACTTCATAGCTCCTTAATTTTTAGCACTGAGTAGTACTCCACTGTTTGAATGTACTGTCATTTGTTCATTCGTTAGCTTACTGAAGGAATTCTTGGTTGCTCTGAAGTTTTGGCAATTAGGAAGAAACTTGCTAAACAGGTTTCGTGTGGACATAAATCTTCACCTCCTTTGGGTAGATACTAAGGAGCACATTGGTTGGATTGTGTGGTTAAGAGTATGTTTACTTTCATAAGAAACTGCCAAACTGTCTTTCGAAGTGGCTGTCCCATTTTAAAGTCCTACCAGCAATAATAAGAGCTCTTTTTGCTCCATATCCTCAGCAGCTTCTGGTGGTGTCAATGTTCTGGATTTGGGGCATTTTTAGAGGTGTGTAGTGGTGTCTCCTTGTTTTTGTTTGCATTTCCCTGATGATATTTACTGTGGGGTATCTTTTCATCTGCTTATTTGTCAGCAGTACATCTTTTTTTTTGGTGTCTGTTAAGGTCACTGGCCCATTATTTAATTGCATTTTTATGTTCTTATTGTTGAGTTGGAAGAACACTTTGTATACTTGGGATAACAATTGTTTATCAGAGTCTCTTTGTATATTCTGTCCGTCTCTAACTTGTCTTCTCATTCTCTTGACATTGCTTGAAAAATATTTCTTGAGATAGCTTGGATTTGTAAAATAATTTAAGCCCTCACGTGTAGGCTCACCATTCATCAAATTCACGAAAAGATACAACATCTGCTACCAAATCGCCAAAAGTCCTCCACCCACCACTGTCTCTTGGACCCCACCTCTAACTGCCTTCACCCCCACCTCCTTCCCCACTGGTAACCTCAGTCCTATTGAAATAGCTTTTTTTGCAAAACAAATGTTTTCCGTTTTAATGAGATCTAACGCATCAATTAATTCTATCATGTATCATGTCTGGTGTTTCATCTAAGGAGGAATCACCATGTCTGAGGTCCTCTAGGTTTTCCTCCATGCTATCTTCTAGGATTTTTTTGTTTTGATTTTTAAGATTAGGTCTGTGATTGTAATTGCAAGGCTCTCGAGTTAATTTTTGTGAAGAAAGATTATTTTTGGTCCATTGTGTTGCCTGTGCTCCTTGGTCAAAGATCACTTGACTTTATGTGGAAGGCTATTACTTTCATCATTATGCTACCAGGACATTTTAAAGAAGTGGAGAGAGGTTCAGTCACTTTCCCAATGTCACACAGCTACCGGATAGCAGAGTCGAGATTTAATAATACGACTAAAGAAGAGCTAGTAAGTAGCAGCCTGGTGCATTTAACCACTGTGTACATTTCCTGTCTAGTTAAACAGACCCAGTCTGGGTCTTCGTGTCATGTTTGAGATGTGTATCCTCTCTGGACCACTTATGTTTGTATTTTTATGTATAAAAATAAATCCTGGCACACCCTGGTAGCCTGTCAAATAAGGCCATGGGACGTAGTCCAAATGCATTCCAAGGACCCAGGTTCGCGACCGGGTCCAGAGGGAACAACTGAGATGAACAACTAAATAAAATAAGTAAGTACCTCCTCCTCTCTCTTCCTGCCTGCCTCTGCTCATCGTCATTCCTGCCTGCACCTTTCCTTTAAAGAAAAAATAAATCTCCATTTGCTTATATTTTTCATTACATGTGAAAAATAAACCTCTATTTGTTTAAGCCACAGTTATTCGGATTTTCTGCTGTAGAGAGCAAGACACAGTCCAGCCACCCAAGTTAGCAGGTAACTAGTCCTCTACAACAATTTTATGTGTTTTTATGGTCATGATTTTTTCCCCCCAGTTAGAGTTTGGCTCAATGAAGACAGGGACCACAGAAATCTAGTGTATTGTTGGACGTTAGCATAGCGCCTGGTATTAGATGCTCAATAAATATGTTTCAGTAATTGAATGTCAATACATGATTGACAGCGAAGATGACAATACATTTCATCTGTTCACGGTTTACTTAGCATCACACTAATTTGCATTTTCTGTGTATAGGCCAGCAAAGAGGGAGGACAGGAGTTCTGTACTTCACTGTGATGTCAGTCTAAACTGGCATAAAAATATTCTATGAATAACTCCATGAACTGTTAAGAGGTAAGTGTGCTTTTGGCTTTTTTTGTTGTTGTTTCCTTTGCAAATTTGCTGTTTCCTTTCAACTCTATCTTTAGCTGTCATCTTCCTATTTCTTTTCTTTTCTTTTTTTAAGAGAGGAAGGAAAGGAGAGGAGGAAGAAGCATTTAAGGAAGGAAGGAAAAGGGGAAGGAAGACCTTCATTTTTTTAGTTGCTCATTTTAGTTTTTCAGCTCAGCCCCAGGTCTTGAACCTGGGTCTTCAGGCTGCATATGGTCTGCACACCAGTGTCTCAGCTGCCTGAACTATCAGAATGTGTCCCACTACTTCCTTCTAATTCCATACTACCTCTAACATCAATTTATCCTTTAGATTTATGTAGCTCATATATACTCTTTGCTTCTTCCTTGTCTCATTATTTCCCTGGACATACTGCATAGCTCGTCTCCATTTCTCATAGAGTGATTTCTCTAAGGTACGGAGAGCTGTTGGCTACCCTCTAATGTACCCTGCTTGTGACATCCTCACCACTCATGTTCATTTCCTGCTGTGACTTATCTAGCAATCAGACCCTTGCCCAAAATTGGCTCTCCAGAAAGCCCAGAGTAGCGTGCAGCATGTGAAAGGAGTCGTGCGCTCCCTTTGGCAGGAAGGGCTTCTGCCTCTTCCCTCTGACACAGCTTGCTTGTTCTCCTGTGATGCAGTGACTAGAACGTTGGAAAGCAGGTGAGCTCACCCCATGGAGACATTTGTCTTGAGGACGTGCGCCATTGACCTTCTTTGGGACTCAGTCTCTTCGCCCCAGAGAGCTGAACTCAATGAACCCTAAGATATCATCCAGCCTTGTAACTTATGATTTTATAAATAAGAAACAACAACATCGCTTTTAAAAAAAAATCAATATTATAAATACAACCACAATCAAATGTTAGGGAAAAGGCTTAGACTTTTCCCATAAACGTTTATTACGATATTAATCATATTCAATCTTAGAGGTCAAGTTTAGAGAAATAGACTAGAAGAATCAAACAACAGCCACATCAGAATCCTGGATTTCAGGTTAGATGAGTGGCAGGCACCAGAAACAAGGGATCTAGCTCAGCCTCTTGCTTGGGTAAGTCATGGAGAAAGAGCTTTTCCGAGGGGAAATACCTTTTTGTGTCTTTCTCAGTTCTGCTATTCATGCCCTATTTCCCGACCCCTACCCTCTGCCTTCCTCCTTCTCCCCCCAACAAATACCATTTTTGCATTTTCCATATAAAATATGTATTTATATTTTTATAGGAAATTTATAAAACAAGGTTGCATTGTTTTCTTGTTCTTTGCCCATGATCATATTCAGGTGTGTTCCATCTTCCATGATAGAGTAGTCTAATCAACAGGTAGCGCCTATTACTGTGTTTCCACATAAACAGGTGCATGGACTTCTGACAATCTCTCCAAGTTTCCTTCCAGGAAATGCTGCCAATGGGCGCAGCACATCACTGACATGCAACCGCATGGCTTATGATTGACATGGACTCCGTGTGAAATCAGGGGATGTGAGAACATCACTTGGAATCTGAAAGTCCAAAGTGCACAGGCTCAGTTTAAGCCATTGACACATAACTCATAAGCATTCCCTCTAATACACAAACATTTCCCGAACCCGCTCCCTGACCTTCTCCTCAGGAAGTCATGTCATCACCTGTGGCTCTTTGACTTCTCTGGAAATAGAGCGCCTTTAACTGAACTGAAACAGTTGTTCTGGTTAATTTGTGTGTATGCCAACTTAGCTGGGTCACCGTGCCCAGATATGGGGTCAGACATGATTCTGGATGTTTCTGGGAAGGCAGTTTTAGGTGGGATTAAAATTTGAATCAGGAGTAAGGCAGGTTACTCTCCGTAAAGTGCGTGGGCCTCATCCAATCAGTGGAAGGCCTTGAGAAAGAAAGCCTGAGCTGCCGCCAGCAAGAAGGAATTCTACTGGCTGATGGATTTCAGCCTCTAATGGCAACTCCTCACTGAATTTCTAACCTACGGGCCTCCCTCATCCAATTCTGAACTTGCCAAGCTTCCATAATCGTGAGAGTCAATTCCTTAATATACATTTCTCTGTGTATTTATATACGCAACCACTTGATTCTATTTCTCTGGAGAAGCCTGACTAATACAGATTTCCACGGCTAGGCTTGCACACAGAAAACCCCTAAGCAGACAGAGACAGAAAACTGCTGCCCTTGAAGTGCAGGTACAGATGATAGAAGGCTGACCTGGTGCAGAATTTCAAGATTTGGAACCAGAACCTTCAGCTGAGATGATCTGATGGGCTGAGAAGCAGAGGTGCTGCCCTCTACCGTAAAATCAGGGGTTTCTAGCTGCGTCCCTGACTGGGGGTATGTAAAACGCGAAACCTGTGAGTCTGCATTCTTCTGACCCAGTCTCCACTTCACTCAGGGTGGGCTCCGTGGAGGTGGGCCTCTCAGATACGAGAGCATGCAGGCCAAGTCCACTCTCTTGCGCCAGCATCCTATTCATCGTCTTTGTGCTACTTTGGGAGTAATCCTAGAGAAGGACTTTTCAACTGAGCCTCAGGGGTCAACCCTACTTATCCTAGGACCCAGCCCAGACTTTATGTTCTAAGCACGTGCAGTCGCGGAGTAATGCCAAGTCCTGCAAGCGTTGGTCTCATGTAGAGCTGCTGCTCCATTTGTTCCAAGCTCAGTAGCTCTTGGTTTCCTGGCCTTCTTGATCTTAAGAATGCAAACAATCTACAGCTTCCAGTTTCCACCTCCTTATTTTACCTGTTTTCCCACGAGGTCTTTGTATCTTGTGTCCATTGCCTCACATCCACGGTCAATATTTACTCTTTATTCCAGAATACCGTCGCTTCTCTGAAGTGATTGATTCTTCCTCTGATTAATGCTGCTCATTCAACAGTGTAAAGAAAAACAGAAACATATTCACCTGTAATTCTACCAGCTCAGGATTAATGTGTGGGCCTGGGCAACAAGGAAATGGCAGTGTCCATTTATTTGGATTGAACGATTTGGTTTAGGGCAAGTTTCAGAGATGGATGTTCTGTTATAAAGGAAATTAAGAATTAAGTTTTGCACAAGTCTGAGATGCTTATTAAATCTCCAAGTGGAAGAGTAAGCAGTTTGATATAGGAGCCTGGAGTTCAGGAGAGAAATCTAAATTAGAGCTAGAACTGGCAATTCATTGGTACATAGATGAAATTTACAACCAGGGGCAGGAAGAGGCCACCAAGGGAGGATGAAAAGAAAAGGTAGAGAGTGAGGACTGAGCTCTGAGCTGTGCAATATCTAGAAGTGGGGAGAACGAAAAGGAATAGAAGATAAGGATAAAGAGTGAACAGGTGCATCCTGGTGGAGTAGTGGCTGGTCAATCGCCTCCAAAGGAGAAAGCTGTATACCCCTGGGTGTGAGTGCTGGACCCGAGGTGGGGGACGGGGGTGGGGGCAGAAACAACCAGTGTGAACAACTGAATAAAAATAAAATAAAGATGCTTCTTCCTGCTCTCTCTTCCTGCCTGCCTGCCTACTGGCCTTCATTCCTGCCGGCAACTTTCCTTAAAAAAAAAAAAAAAAAAAAAAAAAAAAAAAAAAAAAAAAAAAAAAAAAAAAAAAAAAAAAAAAAGTGAGTGAGGAAGTAGGAAAATAAGAAATAGTTGAGATTCAGAAGCAAAGTGAAGGAATAAAGTCAAGGAGACATAAACCATTAACTGTGTCAAATGCTTCAAGCTCTAGAAAGATAAGGGTTGAAACTTGACCAGTGGTCTTGGCCACATGAAAGTCATTGGTGACTTTGACCAGAGCAATTTTGGTGGAACAGAGCCTGATGTGAGGGGATTCCAGAAAGAATGGAAGATATGATGGGTGACAGATATCTTTAGATGTCTTTCTAGAAATTTTGCAGAAAAGAGAAGAGATGAGATGTGGGGTGAAGGAAGATATTATGGGTCAAGGGAGGATTTTTTTTTTAATGGAAGATTTTATACTGCATGTTTGAATACTGATGGAGATCATCATCATATCACATTCCATGTAAAGGTGAACCAGTGTTCACATAGCCATTCCTTAATTCCTGGACACATTTATGTCTCTAATTTTTGCTGTTATAAGCAAGAACATCATAAGCATCTGCACTATTTCAGGTGCAGGTGAAACCCAACTTGAAAAATAGCTGACTCTCCCTGGACCAATAAATGATTGATCAAGGGAGTGAGAACTCTCAGTGGCCCAGTCTGGCTCAAGTGTCTGGACCTGCTTCCTCCATTCATTGGTGGCCAGTCAGTTGAAATGGATGAGAAGATGGCGTTTTAAGCGCAGGGGAGGGCGTTTCCACAATGGTGACTCTGAGTAGTAGCTGCTCTTGACATTTCAAAAGAGGTGTGTGTCATGACATTCTTGAAGACCTGTCATTACTTGCATTTTTAATTATTTCCGAGCGTGAATTCCTGAGAAATGAGAGCATCAAAGAATATGAGCTTTTTAAAGGCTCTTGTCAACCTGTTGGTCCATCAGTCCACCTGCTGAGTATTAGAAAATCATTTGTGTCCCTTTCTCATCTCAACATTGATGACTATAAAAAATTCAAGTACTTGAGAAGTGGTATCTAGATTCCCATTGTTGTTTTGATTTACTGAAAAAAAAATCATCTGTGTGCTTGAATCGGAGCAAAAATCATCATTAACAAACATGGGCTTTAACAGTTGACTCACTGATCAGGTTCACATGGTGGAATTGAAAGGTCTTGATCCTCTGTGACTGTTTCTTCTCACAGCAGCGTTGAAATGGAATGTTTCTAAATACAGCCTTAGAAATCCCTCCCCTTTCTAGAACTGTCCACCATGAATGCTGGAGAGCACAGGTAGGGCCACTCACCCACCTACCTCAGGGACTCAGCAAAGAGAAACCAAGGAGACTGTCTCAGTGCCCCAGCCAGTCAGTTCCAGGCTCAGATGAGGATTTCTTCTGTCTTCCATTCACCTGGGGACTTTTTCCGTCAGCCAAAGGAGAATGTGTGGGAGGCTGAGGAAAGTCACAGCTGAAGGTGATGACTCCACCAGGTGTTCCAGCTTAGTCCCTTCTCCCTTTTCCAAGTTGCTTGTTTGTATGTCACAGTGATCCACTCCAGCACCTCTGACCCCAGCCCCTCAGTTTCTAACACATGAATATTGTTCCCAGACTATGTGCTGCAAGATTGAATTCCTCAGGAGTGAAAAATGAACCTCTATTTCCAAAAGCCAGAGAGGAGAAGGTAGGAAGAAGTTTCGCCTTTAAAATTCCTCTTTAAGTATGAGGTCTATGAGACTTTTACAAGTTCAGAATTATGTAGAAGACCTCCATTCATCGTCTCACTGCTAAACTGCCAAGACTGGGGGACTATGGTACCCCCCAGGAGAGTATTTTTATTTCTTTATTGTATTTGGGTAAATCAAGTGACCCCTGTGCTTATAAATTTGTAAAATAAAGAGAAAAATGGGTGTCACTCTCTGGGGTATCATTAATGCCTGTATGAATGGGTTTATATAGTGTTTTCTTCTAACAGTGAATAGATTATTGAATAACTTAAAATGTGCTACAGGATACCACTTATTTTCTGCCTTTGAGAGGACTTGAAAAAGTTTAGAAAAAAAATGTCTCTCCTCAATATTTGTTAATTTTAAAGAGAGACAAATGGGTTCAAATTCTAGAGCTTCCACTTTCTAGCTATAAGGACCATAAGTACATTTCCTATCATCTCTTTACCTCAGTTTTCTCATCTAAAAAATGGGAACATGAGTTGTACCTACCTCATGAGGCTGTTAAGATCAAATAATCGAAATAAAATAATTGGCACATAATAAGTATTTGAGATTTGTTGGCCATTATTATTTGATCGAAACCCAGAACAACCTCAGAGAAGAAATTTCAGTGCATGAGACATTTCTTCCAAGGGTATTTTCAACTTGATAGAAGTTGGCTCTTATTATGAAAATAATACTGTTGTTAGAGTTAAGTTTATGGCCTGAGATAGACCTTGATTCAAAGATCAGTTCTCCTGTTTCATTAATCTCTCTGTGTTCTAGCTTCCTTATCTGTAAAGTGGGCTTATTGACAATGCCATCTAACTTGGCAGGGATGTTGTAAGGATTAAATGAATGATGTAAGTAAAGTACACAGTATAGAATGAGTGCTATAAACTTTATATTGTTGTGAAATGTGTCATCTGGGCTATAATGCCCTGCCATGAACTCCCCTTTCTTTGAAACCCACTCTTCCCCATGTGTCCATTTGTATCATGCTTCTTCCCTGCACCCTGATCAAAACCTAGGACAAGTCCCAAGAATAAATTTTAGTTCATGAGATATCTCTCCCAAGGGTATTTGCAACTCAAGCCATATCTTGAGTGGTAGAACCTTTATCTCTGGAATAATAGGGATCAGCAGCCAGGTAAAAATATTTCTCTAACATCTAGCTTTTTCAGTGCCCTTAATATTGTGATAATTTTGTGGCAGCTCTGTGGGGAAGCCCAAATCCGAACAAAATAGACATTCAAAGTCAGGTGTACACGGTCACATATCAGTCAGGAATGTGGTCAGATGATAAAACATCAAAGACCAAGCTACAGCCAATTAGACATTTATTCTCTCCTCTACAAGAAACCTGAAGGTAAATATTTTAATGAAAGGATGATCTCTCTTGAGAACATGTGGGACCTGAATACATTTCCTGCTCTGATATCCTCAGCCTGTGACCTCCATCCTCAAAGTAGTTCCACAGGCTCGCTATGGCTTCTAAGATCCAGTCACCACATCTTCTCTCCAGAAAGGAAGAAGAGGAAGGGCAGGCTCAAAAGAGAGGACCCCATCATGCTGTGTTAGTTTTCTCTAAGGAGTTCTCCTATATATTCCTGGCAGTGAGGGAGGTTGGCGAAGTAGACTTAGCTGAACACGTTGAGATCCTAAATGAAAGCTGAGTTCTATTACGATGCAGATGGTGGAAAAAGAGTGATAGGTAGATAGCTACTCTTTCTACCACAGATCATACTTCTATTAAAACAGCCAGTTTATTTAGTTTTGTCTTTCAGGACTAGTAGGTATATTAACTAGTATGTTGCTCAATTGGCAGAGTTAGGTCATCACCAAAAAATAAGTTGTACTCCCCCCACCCCTAATGATGAGGTTTTATTTTTAGCCAGATCAAGGGCCTAAATTATAGGAGATGGGGCGGGGGAAAAGACAGTTTTTCTCTTCAAATTCTGAACACCACCTTAGCTCTTGCATCCTTCTTGGTGGTTTCACTGAAATTTCATTTTTAAACCTGAAGTCCTATCAAGGTCTTCTTTGACCTTCCCAGAGGCTAGGTTTAAGGGGTCCATTTCAGTACTTACCTTCTTTGAACTCTCGGTTGTTTCTGACACCAGTGACCACCCTCTGGTCATAAAACCATGACCTCCCAGCTGTTCCTAGCTCTATTTCAACTCTTTTTTTCATTCTTTCCCAAACTTTAGCTTTCTCTTCCATATGCTCTTCCCTTCTTTCTCCAACACACTTCCTGAAGAACTCCAGTCACTCCAATGACTGTATTCTCATTGCCAAATCTATATTTCCAGTTCAAACTTTTCTCTTGAAATTCTGAATTATATATTCAAAGGCTCGCTGGGCATTTCTACTTGGAAGACTCACAGACTCTGCTAACTTAAGTTCAAAACTGAGCTCATCATTTTTTCCCCCCTTAAATCTATTCCTCCCTCTTTTTCTGTTAAAGGCATCCCCACCCACTCCAGATGCCCAACTGGAAACTTGGAAATCATCCTTTTCTTAGTCCTCCCTCCCCAAAACCCCACTGTCCTGATTTCCTTCCTATCTCTTGAATCTATCCCCTCCTAGCTAATGCCCTTTCCATTCCCCAGACTCTGGGTTCACCATTTCCCTATGAACTTTTACAGTAACCCCCTCCTTGCCTCTTCTGTTTTATCTCAAAAGTATTTTTCCTACAATTGATGGAGTTCACTTTTTAAGTGTAAATAGGCATTTCCGTTTCCCTGATTAAAGACTTTTTATGTCTCCTGAGTAGGCAAGTATGAAATTTAAAACTTTAGCACGGTACACCGTGACCTTCATGACATGATCCCTTTTGCTTGTCCTGCCTCATCTCTTGATTTTCTCTCCTGAGTATTCACCACCAAATCTATACCCTGCAATGCCACTTTCACCACATGGTCAAATCCAATGATTAGGTAAATGTTTATTGACCATCTAGTGAGCAAAACAAAGTCCCCGCCTTCATGGGGTCTCCTTTCTTGTAGGTGGTATTGGTGAAAGGGTATGAATGAGTGCATACCATGTCATGCTAGATAAATGCCATAGACAGAAATGAAAGAGTCCTTAAGGGTGCTGGAGTGACGCTGCTAATGTAGATAGGGTGGTCACAGAAGACTTCTTTAGTAAGGTGATCAATGAACAGAGACCTGAAAATAGTGAGAGGGAGAGTCATGAAGATATTCAGGGGACTAGCATGCCAGACTGAGATTGCAGTGATTGCAAAGACTTTGGGACAGGAGCATGTCTGATGAGAGCAAAAAGAAGGTCTGGGTGACGGGAGTAAACTGAAATAGATTAAACAAGGGAAAGAGTACTTGAAATTGGGTTTGAGAAGTAGAAATGAAGGACTTGGATTGCTTTGAGTAAGGTGGGAAGTCACTGGGGATTTTTGAGAAGAGGGACAAGGTATGATGTAATGTTTTAAAAGATCCTCTCTGTTGCAGTGTGTAAAATACATGTTGTAGCAGGTAATTGTGTGGAGCTGAGATGCTGGAGAGAGAGGTCAATGGAAATAATCCAGGCAACAGATAATGCTCATTTGCACAGGATGATTGCAATGGAGATGGTGATAAGTGGTCAGATTCTGGATATAACCTGAAGGTAGAGCTGACAAGATTTTCTGAGAAATGGGATATGGGGTGTAAAAGGAAGGGAAGAATGATTCCAGATTTGTGGTGTATAAGCCAAATGGAACAAGAAAGCACCATTTAAACCATTAGAATAGACTCTGTGGACGTATGGACAAATTATGATCAAATGTTAAAAGGAAAAGGAGAATGCAAACAGTGTGTTTCTGATGATTACAAATCTTTAAATTGCCAACAAGTGGTACTATGCCAAAATCATAATAATTCTATGATAATACGTTTAAAAAGTATATCAATCTTAAATTGCAGGGCAACAGCGGAAAAAGGTAAACCTGTCCTTTTCAGGATTTGGCTTTCAAGTAACACCACAAATTGACTCCCTTGATCTCAGTGCATAAGAAATGAAATAATAGAATTTAGACAATGTACTGGTTCTTGAAGTTCAGCTGGTACAATCCTCTCCTCTTACAGATGACAGAACTGAAATCCTAAAAGGGTTCCATCAGGTCACAGCAGTAATTTCAAGCAGAACTCAACCTAAAATGCAGTGCACACGTTCCTGATCCCTTAGTTCATATAAATCCCTGCATTTAATTTTTTCCCTGCTTTTAAAATGATCCTGGAAATGCATTTCTTTTGGCTTACTGAAACCTTATTTCTTGGTGATTTATTCAAAATAACTATACTCACATAGACTTGTTTGCATGCAAAGTATAGCCTATTTTCAAAGTCAAGGAGATGTGAAGAATCTTTTCTTTTGCAAAGCCTTGCACAACATGTGAATCCTAATATTAGACCTTCAAATGCAGAAACTTGGTAAATCCCATATGTGCATAACAAATGCTTACTCCACATTTTTTCAGGGTCTCTGATTTATTCAGCAGGGCAAGTTATTAATAACTCTGTAGTGTTGGGCAGGATAGAGTTACCTGTCATAATAAATTTGAGGCTGAAAGTAAGCGAAGTCAAAAACTGAGAAACCCCCACAAAACCCACCGCCATCTTTATTAAATTCCCATCTGTGTCACATTCCTATTACTCAGGTATTTGGGGAAACTGTTACAGAGGAATTGGAGAGAAAACTCCTAATAATAGAATTGGTTACATACCTTTTAGAGGAATTCAAATCTTGCGGAGAGAGACAATGTTTACTCTTGAAAAGAATAAGGAATGAAATATTCAGATTATTGGAGTAATACAGAGTGCTAGGTAGTAGAAGGAGTTTTGACCTAAGTCCTAGTCCTCGCTCTACCACAAGGGTGAATTTAGATGGTTTACTCATTCATGCCTGAATGCCTAGTGCCGACACTCAGTCTGCCAATATGTATTGAGCTCTGACTAGATCAAGACTGCAGACTGAGCTGTGAGTGGCCAGCTCAGTATCTCCTCATCATCCTTGCTTGTGGAATCCTGCTTTTAATGGGAGAGGTAATGTGCTCAGATAAAATCTCTCTTTCCCAGCTTGCCTTGCAGCTGGAGGTGAGCATAGGCTGCGGTTTTGGCCAAAGAAACAAGCTGAAGATGACTGCAGATGTACAGAGAGGTCAGAGGGTTCTGGGATGCAGAGAAGACTTGGTTTCTTATAAGGAATTCAGAATCTGGTTCTGTCTATCACCAGTGAATTCTGTGAGAGAGAAAGAAACTCATCAGCCTGTGAGGGGGAAGAGAAAACGGGGAAGTTTGTTGGAGGAGGGGATACTTAAACTGGGTCAGGAAATATCTCTGGGCTTCTATTTCCTCATTTATAAAACAAGAGGATTGAACTAGAGCCACTATTTATGTCTTGAGTTAAGAAAGAAATGGTGATTTTTTTTTTTAAAGCCTCCTACTTATAAATAAAAAGGAAATTTAAAACAACGAAACACCACATTCTATTTGGAATAACAAATAGGGCATTTGAATATCCATCCATCCATCCATCCATCCATTCATCCATCCATCCATCCAATTCTATATACATTGATATGAATATGAGGAATTCAACAACCCCGGCCCAGGGCATAGAATAAGCTTTAGCATAAACCATGGCCCTCAAACGGACAGAAGTCATTTCTATTAATTTATTTTTTGATCCATTTTTTAAAATAATTCTTCCTTGGGCACAAAACTCAAATTGCAAAAACTGCCAGCAATAAAAAGGGCTACTCTCCTGTTAATAGAGGTGAGAGGGGATAGAAGCGAACCTGACCATCTGAGAGAAAAAGGAGGCATGAACTTGGCAACACCGAACACAGAGAGATGAACTTAAAAGGCAAATGCAGATTGACTCCCTTTTACTAGAGGTGAGAACTAATTTTGTCTAAAGCTGTGTTGTGAACAAAACGTTTTCAAATCGCTTATCATATTTGATCTTCATAGCAACCTGGTGGGGAGGCTTTATTAATATCCTCGTTTGATAGAGAGAAGAGCTGATGGGATCACCCAAGTTTCGGTGGCAAAGGCAAATGGTAGAACTTGGACTGAGTCCATCCAAATATCACTCTTAAGGATTTCGGAACTGCATGGAGTTGGAATTTAAAAGAAAATCATTTGCATGTCTTTTAAAAATAACAACAAAAAAAATGAGTGTAACCATATCGTACACAAAATAGTTAAACAGCAAAAAATCCTGGTGCGGTAGGTGGTCAGCAATTTTCTACTCTAGTCTTTTACTATAGTTTGAGGGCCGGGGAGGGAAGAGGAGGGCAATTTGAAAATGGGCTTGCAGGAGGTGACAAAGGACTTCAAATTGGTCAGGATGAGCTAACTGCTATAACACAGAATCAACACCTCTTTTAAAAAATTATTGAGGTTACCATTAGTTAGAAACATGATATAGTTTTCGAGTATACAGCATGAAACTTGACTTCTGTATATAGTCCATTATGTTCATCATCAAAACAGAATCAACTGCTCTTAACATAAGAAGTTTAACTTGT
Source organism: Solenodon paradoxus (assembly GCA_004363575.1). NCBI lineage: Eukaryota > Metazoa > Chordata > Mammalia > Eulipotyphla > Solenodontidae > Solenodon > Solenodon paradoxus. The sequence continues at coordinate 427,811 of RJWH01000857.1, forward strand.
CACTTTCAAAATGTGGATAAGGTCATACAACTCTAGGAAGAGGTTTCCATGTATGTAGGGGTTTAGGGATTAGGGAAGTTCGTGATACCACAATCTTTGCATGTTATTGTGGAAGGGAGAGTGAACATGAGGTCACACTACCTCTCTAACCATCCTGGCTCTAGAGACACATCACCTTTCCTTTAACCCATTGACCAGAACTAACCACCAGACCCCATCTAGAAGAAATAGGCTGGGAATGTAGTCCCTATTGGGTGGCTGCTTCCCAGTACCAAGGCTGCATAATGCAAGGGTGACATGGACCTTTGGTGTCCATTGTCTCTGTTGTAGGCCTCACACTAAACCCTAGAGAGACTTTAAAACCTTGTTCTAGTGCAGCAATCTAGAGAGAAGGCATTTGTACTAGGAATACGTATAGAGTTGGAGGAGATGTCAGCACCAGCATTCGCTCAGATTTAGGTAATGCTTCAGGGAAACAGAAGTAATGAGAGTCAGGGAAATTTCGGGAAGTCTCTCCTAGTGGCTCTTCGGTGCCTGCTCTCTGTGGAAGTTTTAGAAGCCCAAAGTCATTAACGTAGTGTATGTACTGGCTTCTGGGCACTCTCATTACTTTCTCTCTGTGTCCTAGGAGGATTCACTGTCTGTTCTAAATTAGAGTTCCTTTACCCTCTGAAGGGAGACAGGAGAGAAGGTACCTGCGAGGTAGCTTTGTGTTTGCAACATCTTTCTACTGAAGGTTAAAGTTCCTCTCAAGGCCTGCTGCTTCTACATGACCCTCTCTCCTTCCAGATCTGGCCATCTCTCTCCCCAAGATCCTTCAATCTTGTTGAATCCCAACTGAAATTCTTCAAGCTTTCGTCCCATCTTTTGTGGCCCCCGGAGAACCCACTCAAATTTTTTGGTCTTGGTTAATTTGTAAACACATTATTCTAATTTCATTTTACCATTTATTCCATGTATTACAGTATCTTTCGTTTTAATCTGTTGCCATTATTCAGTCCCAATCAGCAGGGCTATTCTCTATATAAACTACAAGAATCTTTTAAAAATTTTCTTAGCATTTTTCAATAAACCTTAGGATTTGGGGGTTTTAGCCTCCCAAATATTATTTTTTCAGGGCTCTGCTTGTCAGGGCATTCAGTCTTGATTGTGTCCCTCATTTCCTCTTCTTGTCTGTGCCCTTTGAAAATCTGAGCTCATCAGCACACTCTTCCCCCCCAGTCACATGCTTCTCATCATTTCTCCCTGGATCTTCTAAAAGAAGAAATTGCTAACAAGACAAGGAGACGATTCATCAAATGTTTTGATTTTTGCAGAATTAGAGTTCTATCAGCTATCAAAAGAAAAAAAACTGTGTTAGGAAGAATCTAGCAGAGGTGAAAAGAATTGTTTTGAGATTTCCCGTGTGACCAGAGATATCCAGAAACATCGGATAGCAGAATTCAACTGTTCTGTGTCCAGTTCTCTTCCTCCCTGCTTAGTTTAGAAGTCTATTATTTTTCAGTTTTACCTGTTTTTATTCCAGCTCCAAGCTGACTCATCTCCCTTTCCCAACTCTCTCAACTCTCCAAGGAAGATTTTGTTCGATTTCCAGTTCCTTCTCCTAGCCTGCACTTCTTTGATCCTGCCTGAGAAGCAAGTTTCTTCTAGCCTTAAATGTTATGGAACCCACTCTTCCTTTTTATATTCCTCTTTTCACTTTCCTCCCTGAAAGCCAGTGTAGCAGAGTGGCAAATAATAGGACTTTGGTGTCGGGAAGAGCTGGGCTGAATACCTGTTCTATGACTTCTTAGACTGACTGATCTTGGTGGGTTATGCAACCCAATTCTCAGTTTCTTCATTTGTAGACTAGAAATAATAAAGTTTCTTAAACTATTATGAGGATTAAATGAGAAAATGAATAAACAACATATAGCAGATAGTGAGAACTCAATAAACATTATTTGTTTTTATTAATATTCCTATCTACATCACCCAAATACAAGCTCTAGATTTGAAGTTAGTTCTACTTATTGCTCTAAATAGAGAAGAATCCCTTGAAATATGCTATACAAAATCAGATTCAACCAACATTTGTGGAGTACCTTATAAATATTAGATATTGTTTTCATAGGTTTTCTACCAAAAGGGTTAATGTCATTACAGAATCAGACCCAGACAGTGAATAACTTTGCTTTGTGTAAGACTGGTAGATCATCTGTAATGCTTTTATTCTTTCTTCTGGTTTGCCATTCAACTTGTTCTAATCATCAAGTGATCTCTGGAAAGACGGCAACAACAAAAAGCAACCCTGGATGGAGAACATTTAGATGGGAAGGGTTCATTCTTGAAGTCATCAGCTTTTGTACGCTTTTACTTATCAAAAGACAACACTTACTTTGAATGAATATAATTTCAAAAGGCTTTTTAAAAATAGTCATTTGTTTCTTCAAAAAGCTGTGCAATTGTTTGTTTTATATTTATTCTTGAGCTATTCCAACAGATTCGCACTAGCTCTTTTCCCTTCTCCAGAGGGACCTGGCCCAATTTCTGATTCTCTAGGCCTTTCAATTTGCATTTCGGCCCTTTTCTGCCTTGCTTGTAACCAGATTGATACATCTAAGTTTAACCACCTTCAATTGTTTTTTTTCCCCCCTTTTAACTTTTCCTATCCATTTATATATTCCAGAAGAGTGCCTTTTTTTCCCCTCTTTGAAATGTTGTTTAATATTCTGACACATCTAGACCTGGAACGACCTCTGAGAGTCATCTGCTGTGTTAGTTAGGCAGGCTCTTGGCTGTAAGTAACAGGATATGCAAATAAGGCAGTTCTAACACTAGGGTGCACATTTTTCATGCCACACATAGACGGAAACAGAGTGTCCTAGGATTGTTTCAAATTCTCAGCCATGTCACTGAAGACCCGAGCTCTGTTAATACTCTGTGCAGAACTTTCAATGTGTTTTCCATGTCTACTTTCAAGACAAACTCCTCCAAGGCAAGATGCATCAGCTCCAAGTGCCACAGCACCACTCTCAGCAGCCCAGAGGAAGGAAGCAGTTAGGGCCTAAGGTCTTTCTTCTTCTGCAGTTTTCTCTTTTATCAGGGAGGACAAACTTTTCCCAAAGGCCTCCAGCAAATATCCCCTAAATCTCATTGTCCAAAACATGTTCACATGCTTCCTATACTGATTAAAGGACTGAAAAAATGAATGACTGTAGTTGGTTTACACCAATGATAGTTAATTCCTTGAGGGCAGGCATACTGACACTTACAAGCAATTGTTCTCCAAGAAGGTAAAGGCACTGTTGGACAGGCAACCAATAATCTCCACGTATCTCTTCCCATTCCCATTTATAGATGAGGAATCTGAGGTTCATTGAGATGAAGGACTTTGCTAAAGACCACATACCTAGAAGTCATCAGAGCTCAGATCAAACCCTTGTCTTATTCTAGAATTAATTTCTCCATTATGTGCTCTCTAAAGTAATCTTTTAGTCATACAATGTCTAAGAAAGAAATGAAAGTCAGCGAGAACCAGATCAAGGGGAATTTCTGTTAGTATTTCAAGTCCCAGACTTATAGGGTGATGCATTTGTCAGGTCTAAGTTAGTGAGATTAGCTAATTATTCAATTGAATAATTAAATGATTATTCAATAATTAAATACTTATTAAATGATTAATTGATTCGATGAATTAATTCAGCAAATATGTACTTACTTCTATAATATGTTAGGAATAGTAATTAGGTGCTAGAAATACAGTTTCTTTGGTTCATTTTTTCCTTAAATATGAAATGAAAATCTAGGGGTAGAATTGACAAAAGTCATTGAACTGGAGACAGAGATAACCTCTGCATTTCTCAAAACTGTTTTATTTCCCTCTTTCCGTTCAAATAGGAAGACTCCCTTTCCCAAATTCCTTTGTAGTTTAGGTTGGGTGAATCACGTGACTAGTGTCTTGCCACTGGGGTGTGGTTAGAAGTAATGCACATCGTTTTCAGGCTAGGCTATCAAACTTCTTACACTCTTGACAGGACCTTTAAGACCATCTCTGCTGCCCATTTTATCTAGTTTGGATTGCCAACTGTACTTTTTTCCCCTTTAGCTTCATGTGGTTTCGAATACTAATAGCTTTGGTGATCATCTTGAACTCTCAAAGCTTTTTGTCTTTTTCCCATAGACTCTTTTTAATGAATAGCTTCATCTCGTTTTATGTCAACTTCTTTGCATGAGAAAAGAAAGGTTTTAATTTTTTTTTGATAAGAAGAGTTTTAATTTCTTCATGCAGAGGTCATCTAGAAGCCCCAATCTTGCTAGTGGAGGTCAAACCCCATCAGAGACAGTGGAGAAGGGGGATGCTCATATCAGAGCTGAGTAATTATTTCATTTTCTTCTAGTCTTGAGATTCTGTGTTTTGAAGCATTCATCTTAGTTCTGCATCCTGCTACCAAAAACCTCCATGGAGAGAGGAGAAAAAGCAGAATCAAATGACAAGACAAACCTAAGACTTAAAGTTCTAAACACCTCATCTGTAGAATGGGAATGGTAAACCGAACTTCAGTGGATTGTTGGAAAGATTGTGAATGGAATGAGATAGTCTCACACTGACTGAGCACCTATGAAGAGCTTAAAAATAATGTTTTCTAATTATTGTGTTGTTGTTGAGAGACATCATGGACAGAGAGGTAGTGATTAAGATAGGAACTTTGCCAGAAAGAGAAAGAGAAATACAGGGTGGTTTCACTCACATGTGGAATGTGAATGAAATGAAACAAATGAATATACAAATCCCAACAAAAATGACAGGACACAGCTTGTGATTACCCGGGGTGTTGATGGCAGGGAGGGGAGGAAAGAGGAGTACCTAGTAATATGCCAATGCTGATTTCTTGCCTAGCAGCTATATCACAATTATGTAAAATATCAACTTTGGGGGAAAATAGGTGAGCGTTTCCCCCATTGGGGGAGTGTCAGTATTATCTTTGCAACTTTTCTGTAAACATAAAATTATTCTAAAATGAAAAGTTTTTTTTAATCCTAAAAGAAATAAAAGGGGGTGGGGAGAAGGACTTTGGACTGAGAGCCCCTGCATTGGAATCCTGCTACGTCATTTCCTTGTCATGTATAATTCACTCAGTCTCACATAGGATATTGTCCCCATTTGCAAAACAACACTAATGATACTCTCTGTTTTGCAAGCTGTTTTGAAGATTAAGGATCTGAAACACTAAGAGTAGTACCTAGCATAGATAAGTACCCCCGAATATTAGTTGTCAGGTTGTCAGTTCCCTTAGCTACTTATATCTCTTTGTCAGATGAGATGCGTGGCACCTAATAACCATCATGACTCTGTGTGGACTAATGACATTCGCCCTTTTGAGTTCTCTATGCTAAAAATCAGGAAAATCTCTATCCTCCTTGTCTGCATACAGTTTATTCTTGTGTTGACTCTCTGTGTTCAGTGCTGGGTATAAACAGCAGAGCCATAATCAACCGTGCATTAAAATGATATGCCTCGCTTTTTATCCGTATGCATGTATGCATGCTCTGTATTATATACCCATATAGAATATGTGGTATATATCTACAAAGATATGTGATGCTGTCTATTCTGTATATTGATATGAAGTGTTTGGTTATTTATAGCTAATTTGGACATAAGAGAAAGGCAAACTACAATAACTTTTGAATAGACACTAGAAACCAATTCCATAGGTCTTTGCAATTTCTTCTAATAATACCCAATATTACGTGTTCAAGCTAAACTGCAATGCATTTCCTTGAGATTATCTATTTGTGGGAGAAGTTAAAACCAGCCAAGAGACTGGCTTTCCACCGCCTTAGTTTAACAGAAGCCAAAACTAAGGGACGTAAGAACCATAAAGTCATCATAGCAACCCACAGAAATATTCATGAGCTCTTGTGTTACTCCACCTAAACTAGGAGGATGGGAGACCAATATTGTTTGTTCCAACACACTGTGTCATATAAGCCTGGATAACTGCATAGGGTTGTGGTTTTAATATCAAGGTAGACCTAGATTTGAATCCTGGCGACATCATTTTTTGGTAGTATAGCTTTAGGCCCACAGCCTCACCTTTGTTGTGCTACATTTTCCTCATTTGTATGCGGATGGCATTGTTATCTCTCTAAGGTAAGAATTATACAGCACTTTGCAATGGATCTGACACATACTAAATGCTAAACAAATGCAACTATTATGAATAGATGTATGTTCTGTTCATGAATAGATATATGCATTCTATTCATGAATACACATGAATAGACTATATATATGAATAGACTATTATCTTGACAAAAGCCCAGGATTAAAGTTGATCAAAAATGAATCAAGTTATGGGTAAAGCCTGTCCTGTGATGGAATCATTTTGACACCTCTATTTTTCTCACATCTCATATTCAATGTATTATTCATTCAAAAATACATAATAAATCTAAGTTCCAGGTATAGAATAGGCACTATTTTGGAAACTGGAGTTCAAGTAAGTGATGATAAGAAACATCCACACAAAACAAAGTTCTTGTCCCTCTTGGAGGGCATTTTCTACTCCCCAAAAGGCACGATAAACAAATACGAGAATAAAAGCCATGGTATCAAGTCCTGTGAACTTTGTCTTCCAAACATGTTTCAAATCTGACCAAGCCCGCTTCTCCTGTACCACAGTGCAAGCCACCACCATTTTGCACCTTGGTTATTAATCGGTTGTCCAGCATGTCTGCAGATGACTCCCTAATGTCTAGTTTCCATCCAGAAACATATGAACAGAGCGCATAATCTCATTCCTTTATAAAAAGACTGCACGTGGCTTCTCACACTTGACACAAAAGTCAAGGTCTTTTCATATATAATTTCGCCCTGGGCTGCCTCTTCTCTGTCTTCCTAGCACTCGCCTCCTCCTCTCCTCTCCAAACTCAGTGTTTTCCCTTGAGCAAGCAAAGCATGCTGCAGACTCAGGGCTTTTGTGACCCCTTCGCCAGGGCCACATATTCTGGACCTTCCTCTTCCACCTCCTTTGGGTCTCAGTTCTTCAGATAGCTCTTCCTGGCAACCCTTTCAAAATAAACTATCTAACACTGACTATAGAACTGAGATTATCAGCAGGGAAGACAGTGGGGGCAGGAAGATAGTGGTGGTGGGTCCAGTGGATGGTGGCGGAGGACTTTTGGTCATTTGGTGGTGGGTGCAGTTATTTTCATACATTTGACAGAGGATGAGCCTGCACCTATGGGCTTCTATTATTTTGTAAATCAAGGTGACCTCAATAAATGTAAAAAAAAAAAAAAAAGCCCAACTCTCCTACCTCCCTCTCTTTAGCCCCTTTCTCCACATATTGTAGGTTCCTATGTTTATAATCCCATGGCATTCTATAGTTATTGGGTTATTTATTTATTGCTGTCTCCTGAAGTGGAATATAAGTCCCAAGAAGTGGAATGCTGGTGCACTGCTGCACCCACAGTCTCTGGCACTGTGGTCCACGAGGGTCCACTTTCTGGAGCTGAACTACTCTTGTTTAAAGCTCAGCTTCCCCTCTTCCAGCTGTGAGATCTTGGACAAGTCCCCCCACCTCTCCTTGCCTGAACAAAGAGAAGAATAATGGTGGGCGTGTAAGTACTGGGCTGTTACTGTGAGGACTGCGTTAGCTAATATTTGTAAGGTACGTAGAGCAGTAGTTAATCTGCAGTAGGTCTACATGAATATTTGCTAAATAAAAAAATGTGTGAAGTGCATGAAGATGGAGACCAACTTGTTTAAAAATCATCTCTACAACTTGCTTCAGTGTCTTCGAGTTGACCATTACCGATGAAGTATGCATTTATTTACTGCTTTATGAGTATTTCTACTTCCTTTCTTTATTTCTCTAGTTAGACTGCTAGAGGACAGGGGATTTTTATTATACTTGAGATATTCATTCCTTTTCTGGTATCTTTCCTCTCTCTGCCTCTCAGGCTCCCTCCCTATCCCTGTATCCACATACAGAGCATCTATTCTTAAGATGTATTCCTGAAAGAAGAACAACAAAGGGATGAAAGATCCCTTAGAAGCCGTTAAATTAGAAAGCCCTGATTGTGAGTCCCTCCACACCTCTGCCTAAGAGTCTGTTTTAATACTTCCAGTTACAGGGAACTCATTATTATTACTTTTTAAAGGAAAGGTGCAGGCAGGAATGAAGGCAAATAGGCAGGTAGGCGGAAAGAGAGAGGATGAAGAAGCATTTTATTTGTTTTTATTTTAGTTGCACATCTTGGTTGTTTCCCCTTGACCCTGGAACATGAACCTGGCTCCTCTGGATATATGTGAAATGTGCTCAGCCTGAGGCGGGAGACTTAATCGCTACTCCACCAGGGGGCGTATTTATTCAATTATAGTTTACTGAGTACGTACTACATGCCAAGTACTGCAATAGTATCTGAGGTGTCTTATCTTCTCCCAACAACAATGCCAGGGTACAAAGATGAACTTCAGCTCATTTTACAAATACAGACACTTAGCGATGGGTCTGGAATGGGAACACTCAGGTGGGTAAAAGAGTTGGGATTTGAACTCAGGCTATGATGTCGGACTGCTATGTATATTATTCTACCAGAAAGTTCTTTAACGTTGGTTCCTTTGGTGTTAGAAGGCTGACCTTTTTTTTTAATCTGTCCCTCTCTATGTAAGAGAGTTGATTCTAACCTGCCTGTTTACCCCATCACTATGAGACTTTGAAGCTGGCATGAAGTCTTATTTTATTTTGCATCTCCACCATCTAGCAGAATCAGACAGTAATACGCATTCAGTGAATGTCTGCTGAATTCACCTCTATTAAATGTGGACAGTACTGGGAGGGCAGCCGTAGCCAGAGTGCAGTCTCAGCGATTTCTCCCCACCCCCTTTCTCTGTCAACTCCCTCAGGCCTTGTCAATGCCATCCGGTTCACAAGTTTCCCAGCAAGAGGACAAATAATAGTTACAGAAGGGATTCTCTCTGGCTTTGCTCTCATCCCGCAGTGGGTGGGTGGGTGGCCTCCCCAGGAGGGGTCCTTACTTCTAAGGAAGGTGAATGGGAAATATGTACATACAGTGGAGACACACACACAGGTGGATGTTTTATAGACAGTGAGAAACAAAGCAAAAGAGTTTTCGCATTTACCCTGCTCTAAGCACAGTGTGTTGTTTGGTTTACTGGAGTGAGTGATTATCCACAGAAAATTACTCTTCTGGTTGCTGCTAAAGGGTAATTTGTCCTACAGCAGAGAAGTATGAAAAGACTAAGTGTCCAAAAGGAGTATTTTTGTCATGGAGCAGAGCACCAGGGTGTGGAAGAAAGAGCTGATTTGGAGGCCAGGAATCCTGCCTCTACCTCGCTGGCTCTGTGCCCTGGACGAACTGTTCCCCTGGGAAGCAAGTCCCCTTTCTGGGATTCAGAGGCCTCTTTCAGTAATCCTGCCTAAATTATTGCTCATCTATGCAAGAAATAGTGAAGAAATAATCCTTAGCTTCCATTTTCTACTCTGTGATGGGACCTACAGTAACCCTTGGAAACCCAGAATGCAGGTTTGAAGTCAGAGGGAGCCTCCCTAAGATTCTGATTGGCTATGGTTCCGCCTGCTGGGCCCCCTTCCCCCGCCCGAGTGAAATGGGGTGAGGAGATGGGAAGGACAATAATTAGGGCTACTTTCTAGGGTAGCTGTGAAGGTTAGTAAAGGGATAATGGTGAACACTTATTGCAGTAACTTGACACATGGTAAATCCTTGACACGTGTTAATTCTTAAGATTAGTAGCAGTAACAATAATGATCAAAATGACAAAAAAACACTCAAAAATCATCAAAATAACAAAATAATGATCCACATAGCAGTAATGATCAAAACCATGAACTGGAGAGGAGAGGGGACATAAGAAGCAGAGGACACAGTCTCTGCCCTTGAGGAGACATGATATATAAAACATGAAATTGAAAAGTCAATGTGACTTGAGTGCCAGGGAGGGGGACAGTGGCAATCTGACGATCGGGAGTGAGGTGAGAGCCCTCAGGCTGACTTGGTCACAGAGGCTTCCCAGGGTGGTGGGAGGTGAGCTGGACCTTATTTACATGAGGGTGACAGGGACTGAGACAGTGAAATTTCCAGCTGAGGATGTGATGGACTTTCAAAGGTCAGAATGCAGACCGCTTTGACGGAGCAGAGGGATTTTAATAAAATATAAGTGGGGCAAAGGCCTGTCTAGTTTTTTTCTGAGAGAACACAAATCAATAGTCATTGTTTGCTTTCAACACAAAATTCTCATTCTGTAATTTACTTCCGTAAGAGGCTAACTTTGTCCTGAGGACTGTGTCATTGTGACTTGATCATCGAGATGTCTGCAGCCTCTCAAAGTCACACAGGGGTGTAACTTAGGGACGCAGTCTGGGCCCAGCAGGGACAGGGGAGTAGAAACCATTGTTCACAAGGGGCAACGCCAGCTGTCCAGCTGCACGGACCCTCCAGGGAGCCGAGGACGTGACTGAAGATCTCTGGAAAGTGAGTCCTCTCTGCTCTGTCTCCTTTTCTGGCTCACTCTCTTAGATGCGATCTGACGGGGTCATCCAGGAGGCCCCATATTATTCTGTGGAACAGGTCATCAATTTGTGTGTTGAGCTCCGTGAATTGTTGAGATTCGGTTGCAGGGTCAGTTACTAAAAAATAAAACAAAACACAAAAGACTAAGTTAGCATCTGTTTTCTCCACCATCACCACCATCTCTCCCTCCAGAAACAAGATTTCTAAAGCCACACTGGAGGAAACTGTGAAAGGATGAGCTTTTAGGTAGGGAATGTGGCTGTGGCCAAGAGCAAGAGGTGTAGAAAGGGAGTCCCAGCTCCAGAGCCCTGCAGTGCGCCCCAGATTGGAGGGTGGCTGTCACGTCCTTGTGTCATGGGAACATTCCTGGGAGGATATCTCGGGGACCTCCTGCGTGAGATCAGTGCTCAGCACACACAGCATGATGGGGCCAGTGGGAAAGCTGGTGATCACCACAGTGTAATGAATTACCTCCCACTCTCATTCCCTGGCTTCACTAATTCCAGAATTCTTGAATTACCCAATGGAGGGGATGAGAGAATTCCATCCCTCACTCCGTTTCCTGAGTTCCCAATATGTCCCCCGTCAGCCGGGAGAAGATTCAGGAGCTTGGAACAGATTACATTTGATTTCCAGAAATGAAATCACAACTGACCTGTATTGCACCCTTGATTTTTAGTCTACGTTCTCTGCCCACTAAACTTTGGTTCTTAACTGCTAGCCATTGGGCAAAGGAATACATCGATTTGCTTGCTAGCATTCCCCGTTTCTTCATGTCAAAACCCAGACTGTTCGAGAACCACTAACGCCTAACTTTTCAAGAGAACAGTAGCATCTCCTAAATCTCCCACCAAGGTCTAATGAGCAGTTGTTGACAACTGCATCCTCAGCAAGCAGAGGCCTTCAGGAATCAGGTCAGGTGACACAAGAGCGTGGTCTTCGTGCTTGTCTTGCCCAGAGACTCAGGGATCACATTACAAGGGCAGACTTTTCAAAGCAAATTTCCAAAACAATTCTGTGACCCTGAGTCCAGCAGATCAAGGATATAAAAAGGGTTCAGACTGTAGAGGAGCGGATTGGCCGAGAAGGCTCCTGGAGGAGGTACTGTGTAAGTCTCTTTTTCCATGTCCCCCTGAAAGGGGCGGAGGAGCTTCTACCTTCTTTCCCCTGAGTCCAGTGCAACTGTATCCACAATCAGTTCTACAATGTCTCCGGCACCCCAGAAAGGACCCCCAGACCCTCAGCAGTCACTCTCCATTTCCCTCAAACTCCACAACCCTAGGGAACTGCTAATTTACTTTCCGTCTTTATAGATTTGTTTATTCTGGGCTTTTCCTCTAAGCAGGATCCTAGGCCATCTGAAATGGTGTGACTGGCTCCTGTGCACATCGCGCCGTATTTTCAAGGTTCATCCACGTTAGATCACAAATCAGAACTTCATTTCCTATTTCTTGCCCAATCATATTCTATGGTATGAATGTGCCAGCCACAGTTTGTTTCTCTATTTATCAATTGATGGGCATTTGGGTTCTTTCTACTTTTGAGCTATTATGTCTAAATAATGCTGCACCGCCGAACATTGTTGGTGAAATTGTTGTTTGGACATGTTTTCATTATTTCCCTTGGGGACATGCCTAGGCATGCAATTGCTAGACCACATGATGCTTCTAAAAGTGCTTTTTCCTTGCCTTCCTTCCTTCCTCCCTTCCTTCCTCGTAAAAAATAAATTAAATAAAAATAAAGGAATGGTGAGAGGCAAATATAAGGTTGCCTTGTGATTATGCCACGAGCTGTGCTTTTTCAAGTTGCTGTTACAGATCAGCTCATCCCCTATTCCTGTCACCTGCTGTGACCTCAGAGGTGAGGATGCGGGTGTCGGGGAGGATTGTGGGCAGAGAGGCAGAGAGAAAGAATAAGAGCAACAGTCAGGGAGTCAAGGAGAGACACCAGACTAGACCTCGGAGGTGGTTAGCATAGGACAGGAAGCGGCTTGGACGTAGACAGAGGTCTCCAAGGCAACTGAGGTGACAGTGTGCCTACTGTAAGAGCACCGGCGCGCCCTGTGCTGTCTTTAGGTGAGGCTAGGATTTTACACACATTACTTTACTTAATCATCACAAACATCTGAGGTGGCTCTCATTATCCCAGTACACAAGTGAGAAAACTTGGGCTCAGGTGAGTGACTTGGCTAGAGTCTCCCCACTCTGACTTGCAGTCTGGGATCAGGAACCTCGTGTCTGAATGCACCTCAGTTAGCCTGGACCCCTGGACTTACCATGCCGCCAGCTCCTGAAGGATGAGTTTTGCACGCCTCCCCAAACTCCTCTGTGTAGTGGGATGTTCTCTCCAAAAAAGGTCAAGATAGTTAATAGTGTATGTGATTTTCCATGGTGTAAATGTTCCTGTCTCGGCAGGTTTCAGGCTACTAACAACCAGCTCACAAATGTCGTGACTATTGAGCCATCGACTTGCAAGAACCAGTGTTAGCACCAGCCTATCTACTGCTTCCATGCCATTGAGTTATATGAACCTTTTTGCTTAGCCTTCTGCATCTGCTGCCAAAGACCCTGATGACAGGCACCCTGAGCGTTCTGATTGGGGGAGGGGTTTAACCTGTAATCCTAACTCAATGAACTATTTAGGGGGAAGACCTGTCTGTCACACCTGCTGTCCCATGACTCATAGAAAGAGAAGCAAGGTCATATTAAAGAAACGCTGTAAATTTGTATGTATTTTCCCTTTTTACCTCTAAATCATAGTTAACGTACTTTTAGGCTTATTCCAGAAATGTCAGTCATAAGCCAGTGACCCTATGATAGATGCTAAAGTTGACAGACGTCAGATCCTCTTCAACAGTCTTTCTCAGACTGGGATCTGCATGTTCTACCAGAATTTCAACAGAGTACCTCTATGTTTTCCATGGAGCTCTTGAAAATACTTCATTAATCATAAAGACAAACTTTCCTTTGTGCACAATTCACAGCCATTTAGTAAAAAAATAAGTAAAAGTTTTCATTTCTTATGAGAAGTAAGTTCTTTGGTGGTGGAGGGGGATTAACATTTTTTTCCCTTAAAATGGGGCTGTATATTCTTCATGGAGGAGAATCCCTCCTCCACCCCCACTAGAACCTGACCACCTTCAAAGAATCACCTTGACACATTGTTTCCAGATTTTTTTTTTTAACAGATTCTTTTCAATTTTATTCTGCTTCTTTTGTTTTCCCACAAAGGCAAGTGGTGACAAAGCCGGGTTCCAGCTAAGGGGCAGGCTGGTGAGAGCAGGATAAATTGTCAGTCTATAATCTTCCAACTGCTTTCACGTGGCTCATCAGAGCAGGATCTGCAGGAATGGTATTTCCTAGCTGCTAATGACCAACTTCATTACCACACCGCCCTAAGCTAACATTTTTGCCTTTGGCTTATAATGGGAGTCATTAGATTCTAGAAAATTCCCTCTCTGTCTTGTATCTAAATTTGATTTCCCCAGAATCAGAGAGAATACCAACTCTCCTGAGCTTTGCGTAGGGCACGTGAACGTGGGGCTGAAAGGAGAACTTGCACCATCTCCATGATGCCTGTGCACTCACTGCCCCTGAGCCAATGGGCAGAAGCCACACTGCGGAGGGACGCTGTGGCTGGACGCTGGGCAGGACGCAGCGGGTGGACGCTGGGCAGGACGTAGCGGGTGGACGCAATGGTGTTGTCTGCGTGGAGTTTTCTGAAGGAAATTAAATAGCACTAACATTCTTTCCCTCCCTTCCTTTCCACTCTTCACTTCCCCCTGTAATGAAACAGCTTAAGCTCAGCTCTTTAGCTCTCTCACGGGGCAAAAGCATTTGACAATTTTATTCTCTTGTGACCCTCTGATCAAAAAGAAAAGTTTCTTCTCTCCTTCACTTGCTTACCCCCAAAAGCACATCTCATCAAGGCTATTGTCTTTGACTGAAAACGCCACTTTCTGAAACAAGATTTTCCAGAATGAGTTCAGAGCTGCAGCCTTGACAAGTAATAGCCAAAGCGGCTCTTTAAAGAGAACCCGATCGCATTCTAAGGGATCTGACCGTGTACCCAACAGAATCACTGTGGTCAAATATTAGGTTGCTGATGCTGGAGACATAAAATCATCCAATGAGTCAAAATGAGGGTCAAATCACCCCCAGTGGTCATGCCCTTGTTGAATGTGTGTGTTTTGTCTTCCTGATGAACCCACTGATAGATGGTTTAAAAGGAAATGCTGAGCGGCAATTTAAACATGGATGGAGCAGCTGCGCTCATTTTGGCACCACAATTCAGTTGCCTTCACTGCACTCATGGCCTACGGTACAAAAAGATCTTACAACAGGCGATGTGCGGGCATAGACAGATGTCTCTGATCTCAGAGATTGCAATTTAGAGTAAGAGAAGCAAGAGTAGTATTCATCAGAATATAGGCAAAGTGGCCTCCCTGAACTCCTCACGTGCATCAGGCAGTTCGCTAAGATGATTGAGACATGATGATGAGCCAGGGGGCGCTGGTGTCTCCTTTAATAAAGAAAGAATGCAAGTGTTGCAGATTCCTTCCTTTTGGCGTGCACTGGTGGAGGAGTGGTTAGGTCCGCTGCCTCTGGCCGGCACAGTCCACATGCATCCCAAGGACCCAGGTTCACATCCTGGTGTCGCGGGGAATAACCAAGATGAATGACTAAATACAATAAATAAAGTGCTTCTTTCTCCTCTCTTTTCCTGCCTGCCTGCCTCTATTGCCTTCGTTTTGGTCTGCACCTTTCCTTTAGAAAAAGAAAACAATGTTTTCCTTCCTTCCACAAGTATTTATTGAATGTCTGCTGTATACCAGCTGTTCTTGGAACTGTGCTGTAGAGTAACCTGAACAAAGTCCACACTCTTAGGGGAATTGTGTTCTGATGGGGAGAGAGAAACCCAACAAATAAGCAGATATAGCATATAATTTCAGGGAGGAGGAAGTGCTATGAAGATTAAAGAAAGAGGTGCACGGATTAAAAGTGATGGAATGAGGACTGCTTCAGCTAGGGTGGTCCTCTGGGAGGACCTGTAAGCAGAGCCCTGATAGTTGGAGAGAGAAGGCCATGCAGCCCTCTTAGCGAGGGGTCATCACCAGTGCAAAGGCCCTGGGGTGAGAAAGAACTTGGTGAGCTTGTGGAAAAGCAAAGAGGCCCATTTGGCTGGAGCAGAGTGATCCAGAGGAGAGGGGAGTTGGAGAGGCAGGCAGAGGTCAGAACTGAGGAGAACTTGAAGGTCACAGTAAGGACTTTTGATACTTTTCTGAGTGTGATGGAGGCAGCAGTGGAGGGTCTTGGGCATGGAAAGGATCTTTATTATTATTATCTTATGTTTTCTGGCTGCTATGTAGAAAATAGATTGTATATGAGGGAAGGCAAGAGTGGAGGACAAGAGGAGGCTAACCTTTCTCCAAGGAACAGAGGATTTCTTCCACTTGACTGCCTTTGAATGGGGGCATCAGCTTTTCCTGCCCTTGGACGCCACCTGAAACACTGGGTCTTGAGCTCGCTGGCCTTTGGACTGGAACTTCGCTGTCGGCTCTCTGGGTCTCCAACACAGACTCATCCTGCAGATCTTGGGTCTTGTCAGTCTCCAGAATCAAGTTGACCTTTTGTTTATTCAAGAGCAACTGATTGGATGAGGCCCACTCCCATGAGGGGGGGAAATCTTCTTTATTTTCCACTGATTCAAATTTTAAACTCATCTGAAAACACCCTCACAGATACAACCAGAGGAGTGTTTGACTAAATATCTACACACCCGTGGTCCACATGAAATTACCACCGCACTGCCATTGGGGGTGCTGCCAGTCTCTTTTTCCAGATCCACCTCTGATTAACTCTTCTACAAACCCTACACTCCAGTCAAACTGGACCTCTAACTGCTTTCTCATCATGCCCAGCCCTTCCCAGCCTTCCTGTCTTGGTCCAGAGAGGTCCCCGCCTCCATCTCTTCCTGTCCAGCTCCTGTCCACTCACTGAGCCAAGCTCAAATGCCACCTCCTCTGAGCAGTATGCCCTGCTTTCCTCTGTGTGATATTAGCTCACCTCTCCTTTCTCCCTCCTTTATTTCCCCACTTTTCTCTCTGTATTTCTCATTGGCATGTAATATACTTTCCCCATATAATCATTACTTGCATGTTTTTTGAAGGGGAATCATTGGCAAGAGCAATCTTTTCCCCACCTCAATCTTCTGAGAGATGTTGAAGGAATTTATCTAGGAACCGCTGGAAGGACTGACTCCCTTGTGAAGTTCTTTTAAGGGCATACATTGCTTTGGCAAACAGTGTGTTGTCTCTTGCGTCCTCATCTGGAAAGTGAGGATAATATACCTACCTTAAAAGATTGTTATGAAGATGAAGGGAGTTGATACATTGAAAGCACAGAACATGGGATGTGCTGAAGAGTAAACCCTCCCTAAAAGGCATTATTGCCAAGCCTCCTGAGAAAGGTAGAAGCCCAGCTCCCAGGAGTCCTGAAGGCAGTTTCCCACAAGAGGGTGGGGCAGATAATGCCTCTGACTGGAAAGGGTGTCAATTGGGAGACACATCCTTTGTTTAAGATCAAAAAGGAACTGGTCTGACCCTTCTGTATTTCCCTGGAAGAGGCAA
The DNA here is from genome assembly GCA_004363575.1 of Solenodon paradoxus. NCBI lineage: Eukaryota > Metazoa > Chordata > Mammalia > Eulipotyphla > Solenodontidae > Solenodon > Solenodon paradoxus. The sequence continues at coordinate 444,981 of RJWH01000857.1, forward strand.
GTGTTCTAGATGTGAAAGAGGATGGTCCTTCACTGGTTTCATAAAAGCTCTTGGGGCAGTTAGAGGGCAAGGTTTGGGGGTGGGGGTGGAAAAGGTAGTGCAAGGGGTTGAAGGAACCCAGGACCTGCTTAGCCTGGAGGATGAGGTAGAGGGAGTGGAGCTGGCATCCCTCAAGGGACCCTGGCAACTAGCCTTCTGAGCTTGGATGGGGACAGCATCTTGGAGTGATCCCACATTCCATCAGGACTCTGATGGACCTTCCCCAACTTTCTTTATATACTTTTTCCCCACTTCATTAACTTTAACAAATGTTTTATTAAAGCATAACACACATGCTGAAAAGTGAAAAATCAGTGTAACAGTTCAATGAAGTTTTTAAAAATTGATTTCACCGAAGGAATATTGCATGATAACATTCACTAGGTTTGAGCTGTACATGATAGTATGTCGGCATCTGTATATAACCAGTAAGCTTACCACTGTTTCCTTTTTCCTTCACTATCTCACCCCTTTACCCCATTTGCCCTCCTCCTCTCCCCCATCTCTTTTTGCCTCCACTGAGTGGATTTTCTTTTGCATGCGGCTTCAAATATATTGTTTAATTTAGTTCATTTTTGCAAAGTCTATTTTTGTTTAATTTAGTTCATTTGTTTGCTTAATATCTCTATGCACCTCATATGAGTGATATCATACAATGTCTCGATGAGGTTTTATAAAGTAAATCCACCCAGGTAGCTCCCACCTTGTTCAAGAAAGGGAAAATTTCCAGCAACCCCAGCATCTTTCGTCACGCCCCCACCGCCACCCATGTCTTGTCATTACGGTCCATCCTTATCCTGTGTATAACCACTAGCACGACCTCAGACAAGACAGGTTTGTTTTTCTAGTTCTTCATCTAACTGGAATCATCCAGGAGGTGCTCTTTGGAGTCTCCCTTTTGTGCTCAAGCTATTTTCATGAGGTCCATTCCTTCCCTGTGTGTAAGATGATTTCATTCAGACTCGTGACCAACTGGAATTCCATCATATGACTATGTCATAATTTATTTGCCCATCTATGGGTGGTGGACATGAATTCTTTCTGGTTTGGGATTATTGTGAACAAGGCGACTATGTATAAACATTCTAGTACATACCTTTTTATGTCCATATGTTTGCATTCCTGTCTGGTAAATGCTAAGAAATTTAACCACTAGGACTTCAGGAATGCATGCTTAGTTTTCTAGTGAAGCGGTGGTGCCCATCTTCACTCCCACAAAGGGGATGAGTGTGTCAGTTTCTCTACCTTGTCGCCCATGCTTGCTGTGGAAAGACTTTTGGTCCTTTGAGGTAGGCTGCCTCTTTATCACAATGCTGTGGTGGAAGACAACTGGCCAGATGGGTCCGATTCATCCCTCCCGAAGTTTCCAACATGAGATGTGCTTCCTAAGAGGACACAGAACAAGGGGTAAGAAGATAAGAGGGCTTCCATTTGTGTGTTTTTAAGCAGTTTTATTTTATTTTAAAGTAATTTTATTAAAGGAACATTGGATCATAACATTATATAAGTTTGCTATAATGTGTGGGATATATAGTAAATCCACATCTGTATGGATTAAATTAAGTTCACTGTCATTTCAGTGCTTCCTTCTCTAGACAGTTGATCCCCTCTGCTCCATTTGTCCACCCTCCTCCCCAATCTCTTCCTGCAGCCATCAATTTGCTTTTATAGCAAATTGACTAAAATGGACTGTTTTTGTTTTAGTTTATTTGTTTGCCTGGTTTTTCTACATATCACATAGGGATAATAGATGTTTGTCTTTCTCCTCCGGCTTATCTCACCAAGTATATTTCTCTTTAGGATTATCCATATTAAGGAGCTTTACCGAGATATAATTCACATGCTGCACCGTTCATCCATTTAATGTGTACAATTCAGTCATTTTTAGTAGATTCACCAATATATGCAGCTTTACCATAGTTGATTCTAGAACATCTCATCATCTCAAACAAAACAAAACAACTCTGTGCCCTTTAACTATCATTTTCCTATTATCTGATATCACCACAGTGCTAAACAGCCACTAATTTGCTTTCTGTCTATAAATTTCCCTATTTGAATTTTCATATGAATGGAATCATATGCTGTGTGGTCTTTTGTGACTGCTTCTTTTGGTTAGTTTAACATTTTCAAGACTTCATTCAATACCTCATCCCTTTTAATGACTGTATAATATTTCATTGTATGGACATACCACATTTTATTTATCCATTTATTCATTGATGGGTTATATGTATTTCTAAATAATTAAAAAATGTTGATGCTTCTTGTGTTTTCTAATATAACATAGTATGCTGATATATAATTTAATAAACTAATATAAAATTAATTGAGATGTATAGGTAAAACAAATATATACAGACATGCATATACACACTGGGGAGATCCTTTCAAAAAGGCTTTCTTGACAAATGTTCACAATCCATAGAATCTGAAGATGCCTAGATTAGATCCAATATTCTCTTTCCCTTGGGTGGGGGGCGGTGGTTGAAATTAGAAGTGATTTTAAATAAAATTAGACTCCCCTTTTAGGTTATATTCCCAGAACTTGTTCATTTCAGATAAACCTGGAAGGGAAGGAAATCAAAAGAGTTCATATTTTTCTTAACGTGTCAAATGAATGTTCCAGCAAGTTTAAATTTAATTTAGAAAAATAAAGGAGATAGGGTCACATTTATACTTCCAATGTTAATGGGCTGCCCATTCTAAAGTTGCAGTTTTCCCTCTCTCTGGAAGCCTCCAACATCAGAAGGAATGCTTTCAATTGTGTCTCTCAGAGTCTAGTGCCCAAGACCATGCTGGTGCCTGGACACTGTCTCTCCTGCCCAAGCACCTGACAGTAGAGGGAGCTCAGCCTCCTCCAGGAAGGACCTCAACCAGGCTCTTGCTGTTGTAAATACAGAACCTCAGTCTCTGGTACAGGAGGAGATGTCATTTTGCCACCCCCATTATTGGGCATTATCTGGAGACATTCCTGATGATCACAATTGGAGGGTGCTGCTGGCATCCAGTGGGTAGAGGCCAGGGATGTTTTTAAACATCCAAAGTACACAAGACAGCCCCCAACAACAAAGAATTATCTAGTCCCAAATATTACTCAAGCCAGTCTATGACACGAGAGCCTCCATCTCAATCGTTAGCTCTTTATATAGTAGCCTTTGCATCTGGGGGTGTTTTAACTTGCCCGTGTTTATAGACTGCTGTCTCTTTCTCCAAGGAGCAGCAGATGACCACCCACAGCTCCCAAGTTCACAGTTCCCTGGTTCACGTGAGCAACAAAGCATCCATGAGTATCTCTGAACCACAATTCCCAAGGAGAAGGACTGTAATTCTCCCATCTTGGGACAGACGTCCAACTCTTGTCTCATCTGTTTGGGCAGGCAGGGTGACAGGATCACTGTCCTACATGCTGCTGTCACCTGGTGCTTGGCCATTCCCTCAGACAGCTTAACCCAAAGCTAACATATGGCTCGGTGTGCTTATTTTTAATCACAAGAGATGAGTGACTGGTGAGGGTACAGAGGATGATGGGAATTTGCAACCACAGATTAGAAAATGATGGTGGCTGGACTGTCTCCACTCCAGAATGTCCCCACAGAGAACAATGGGAACTAACTGAAGCTGCCAATATGGAAGCAAATACAAAACAAGGATCAAAAAGGACACAGTAACTCCTCCATCCCCTTGGTGCCACGACAGTTCTGGTCCAACCAAATGAAGTGTGATCCCCTGTTCCTGGAGTGCTCTGTCCTTCTGAAGGTCTGCAGACATCAGAGACCCAAACACTGGCCCTTCCCTCCCCTTCCATTGCAAAAATCATATAAACCATTCACACATGTACCCAGAGAGGGAAAGACCTTCAGATCATGAGCTTCTTGTGCCCCCTTTGACCAAAGAATAAATTTATTTTTGTTAGTTCCTTGATCTTTATTAGCCAGATGGAAAAAAAAATTTAGAGGATATTGGTAAGATGGCCAGGTCTTATTCCCATGCATCACAGGGAAAATTCCTAGAGAAATGAGAATGGGATTGAATGACGTACATGGTAAAATGCACCTCTCACACTTTCTGGAAATCTTTGCGATACTCTTTTATCTGGACTCACCATAGTCTGTATAGTTGAAACCAGAACCAATTGGAGGATTGCCAGGTGCGTGTGTCAGGAGTGGGGCGCGGTTCGCCTGGTGAGCAGGTGGGGCTGAGTGTTGAATGTTGTTAAACCAGGACAATCCTGGCCAAACCAGGACATCTGGTAGCCCTAGTTGTCTCCTCCACCAGATCGTAGGGCCCCTGGAGCTCATCCCTGCAGCTCCCATGTCACACACACTACCTGGCACATAGAGCAGGCAGCAAAGACTCCTTAACTGAAGGGCATTTATATATTTGCTCTCATGTGTAAATGATCACAAAAGTCCCTCTTTACAGAGCTCTCAGTAAGACCCTACGCATCGAAACACATTAAGTAAAAGAGAAGTACAACGGCATGGTCTCCAGGCATATCCTTGGAAAGGGCATTCCTTCACGGAAAAGAGAATAAGCCAACCTGAAAAGGGCCTGCCTAGAAAGTCACTGAGAGTGGAAAATGTTCCCTTGTGAGGCAATCACTGTCACTCATGAGCAGTACAACTGTTACATATGAAAATTCTGGTGTCAACCCTCATTATGGAAAATGATTTAAAACTTTAAAACTTCACTTGGCATTTCCTTCCACATTATAAAATCAGAACTTCCAAAAAAAAAAAAGGCCACAGACATTGCGTCCTTGAAGATAGCCTCTGTGTTAGTGCCACCCACTAACAATCTTTGGGGCTCAGACTTCAAGACTTTGTGCAAACGTCTCTCCTATGGTGAGGTCCAAGTGATGATAGAAGAAAAAATGATAACAATGTGAAATCACTGCAGCTGAATTGTGACCCTCCGCATGCATGTGTTGCGATCCTAACCCTAAGACCTTAGAACATGACTGTATTTGAAGATAAGACCCTCAAAGAGAGGTGATTATGTTAACATGAGATCATGAAGGTAGATTCTACTTTCATCTGACCAGTGACATTAGAAGAAGAGAAGATTAGGACATGTAGAGACACAGCGGAGATAGCCATGTCCAGAAGAAAGACCATATGAGGACATCATGAGAAGACATCCATTGCAAGAGGAGACACCAGTCACACTGACAACTTAACCTGGATTTCCAGTTTCCAGGACTATGAATAAATACATTTCTGTTGATTGAACGACTCAGTCTATGGCGTTTTTTTACTGCACCCCTAGCAAACTAATACAATTATTTTCTCTGGTGAAAATGATTTTTCTCCATCTTTTCAATTATAAGGACTCATTATTTTGTTATTTGTTTATTATTTCCTATCAATTTACTTCACTGACCCAACAAAGAAAAAGCATAGAAATTTTTTTTAAGGAAAGTTGCGGGCAGGAACGAAGGTGAGCAGAAGCAGGCAGGCAGGAAGAGAGAGGAGGGACATGTATTTAATTTTTAATTTTATTTGGTCATTCATCTTACTTGTTCCCTCCGGTCCTGGGAGGCAAACCCAGGACGTTGGGATGTGTGTGAACTGCACGCAACCCCTACTCCACTAGGGTTTGCCAAAGCACAGAAAATTTGACTCCTTAACAAGTTTATCAGCCATGCCCAGGAAGAAAGTCTGAATACTCAAGGATTAGGACCCAAGATCTTAAGTCAAGATGACCTTACCTTGTTCATTCCTGCAAAGATCCTATGTTCAAATAAGGTCTCATTTACAGTTGTCACAGAGGACTTAAATTTATCTTTTGGGGAGACACAATTATACCTAATACAAATGGCTGGCTGGAGGGGAATTGGATAGTGATTCAAGAAGCATGAGGGATCTTCTGGAGTGTTGGTGAAGTCCTGTTTATTGATCTGGGAGCTGGTTACACGATGGTTTATGGAAATTCATCCGGATATGCCTCTATGATCTGTTATGTCTCTCTCTGTATGTTAAGCTTCCACAAAACAATCTTGAAGTCACCTTTGTTTAAAATGTGCATTTTTTATTCTTTTGATTTATGTTTCTCTGAACTATTAGGGAAAAGCAAATCTATCAGTGTCTGAAAATAAGGCAAAAGAAAACTTTAATTGGGTGTATCACCATGGGCTTTGATTTCGACCCTGTTGATGTGTTTCTACCCTGTATCAAGAAACAGTACGATGAGCAAAAGCCACACTATGTTCAAGATTTTTAATTGATTGGTATTTTTATTCTTTATAACACCATCTAAATACACTTGAAAAATATTCGTGAATGTTTCAGGCATCATGTATTTGTTAACATGAAGCTTGCCATATGGATTCACAGGTATTGCAATAGTTTCATACCCACTCCGTTGGGGATCATTTGTCTAAACCCTTTCAGGGAATAATGTACAGTGATGAAGAGCATGGAATTTCCATTCAGGCTCTCTGGGTTTTCTTGATATTTAAAATTGGTGCGTGACTCAGTTTTTCCATCTGGAAAACAGTGAGGATAATAGTAGCTAACTCATAGGATTGTTGCATTAAGTTGAGTTAGTATCTGTGAAAGTTAAAGTCTCTGTGTTGGAGCCAGATTATATCATTAGTTAGCTATTACCATACTATGGTCAGGGTTTGCAAGTCTGTGGTAGTTTCTAGAGTAAGTGTTCAAGTCTGAATGGAGTAGGTATTGGGGTTACAGATTATTTTCAGGGGGTCTTATCTTCTGAGCAACTGTCATGCTGTTTTCCACAGTTGCACCATTTTGTATTCCAACCACTCAAGAATTTTAATTTCTCCATATTCTTGCCTGTATTTGTTGCTTATTCGATTTCTCTCCCTTTTTCTTTTTCTTTTTCTTTCTTTCTTTCTTTCTTTCTTTCTTTCTTTCTTTCTTTCTTTCTTTCTTTCTTTCTTTCTTTCTTTCTTTCTTTCTCTTTCTTTTCCTTCCTTCCTCCCTCCCTCCCTTCCTTTCTTTTTTTTTGACAATAGCTTGATGCTTAACTTGATGTGTTCAATTAGCTGGATCACAGTATCCAAAAAAATTGGACAAAAAATCTGGGTGTTTCTATGAGATGCTTTGGGATGAAATTGACACTTAAGTTGGTGAACTTTGAGTAAAGCAGATTTCCCTCCCTATGTGTGGGCCTCATCTAATCAGTTGAAGGCCCAGATAGAACAAAAAGATTTACTGTTCCCCTAGGAGTAGAATTCCCCAACAAGTAGCTTTTGGACTAGAACTGGAACTTTGGCTCTTTCTGGCTCCCCAGCCTGATGAGCCTTGCAGCTAGGACTGCAGCATCAGCTCTCCTGGGTCTTGAGTCTGCTGGCCCATCCTGAAGATTTGGAAACATGACTCAATTCTTTAAAATAAGCAAATAAATGATAATTTATATCACATATGATATTTTATTATACACACAAAAATTACTTATTGATCCTATTTCTCTGGAAAATCTAACTAATACGATAGTCATCCTAATAGGTACCACAGTCTTACTGGTACTTGCATATGCGTTATGAGTAAATATATAATATATACACACGCTCTATAAGTCCTTTATGAAGACTTACCACGAACCAGGGACTACCCAAAGCACTTTAATGTCTGAACTCAAGAAGTGCAGACAACAGCCCCTGAAGCAGGCATTATTATCAGTCCCAATTTATAGATGAGAAAGCAGGCACTTGGAGGTGGAGTAACAGTTGTCCAGGATCATGCAGATGGTATGTGGGGATTTGAACTTAGTCGTCTGGTTCCAGAGTCTTTGCTCTTGCCTAATGAGGCTCAGACACCTTCTGTTCCAGTAGTTTTACCTAATTCTAATCATCTTGTGATGTATTATGTACTGATTTCCCTTTCCATCACCTCCCCCTTTCCTAAAGGTTCTGGACTTCTGTTCCCTAAATCAGTCAAGGCTGAACACTGCAATATTGCCTATCGTGACATATGGTGTGATGGGGAAGACAATGGTGTCTGGTCATAAACAGAATCCTGAAAATATGCCCTTCAGAAAAAAATCTAGAAACTGCTAAATCCTTTACACTGGAAAGGGAAAAAATGAAATCATTTAAAAACGAAAATTATTCCCATAATATAGTTCATCCAATAATTAAAATGCACTCCTACATTAATTATACTTCAAGACTTTCCTTGCCCTGCTCTGCAGAATTATCCTTTATCCTGGGGTTAAGTGAGGACAAGGTTTTTGAGTTAGCCTCGTATTCCCTTTCAAGAAAAGTCACACAAGGCTAGTTAGGCAAAGCTTCCCATCCAAAAGAAATGCCCAGGCAAGCAATTAAGTCACCTTCAGAAGCTACTAACTTCTAAGTGAACTTTGCAGAAACTAGAGCCACAGTTAAAACTCACAGATTTGATTTTTTTAAAGATCAAACTCGCCCTCTATGATGAAATATATTCAGCACTTGAAACTTGGAAAGAGCCCTAAGCTAGGTCTCTCTTTTTAAAGTTGCTGTAAATGTTTTCATATTCTGTTACACTCACTGAGTCTCTCTTCAAACCAAAGCCTGGACAACTTCATCAAAGCCATTTGCCCTTGATCGGCTTCCCAAGATCATGGTCCTCACCTTCTGCGATGTGTCTCAGAAAGATGGAGCTGCCCAGGTTGTAAAGCATTTGTTTCTGCTGGATGGAGACTTAGCAGGCCAATCACACCTCAACAAGATTCAAATACTTAAATCAGAGGGGGATCTCCAGATCATCAAATCATGCTTTTTTAACTTTATAAATGAGGAACTAGAAGCTCAGAAGGGTCTTAGGAAGATATCAAAGGATTTTGAATAGAGATAGGCCAATAAGGCTCTCCTGTGTAGCTCACTCATGAAATCTATGGGTGATTCAAAGCAAAGAATCTGCAAGATCACTAGCAATGGGCCCAAACCAGCATGATGCAATTCAACAAGCAACAACAATAAAGCTTTGATTCTACTTACAGAACCAGCAAGGTTCTCTAATAACCTGCAGATGTGGGACAGGGTAGACCATATGGCTGATTACTAGTTCTGTATGAGTCTGCAGAGACAGTGGTCAGCCAAATATCTAAAAACCTAATTAGATTCTCATAATTGCACCAGCACAGTCTGTTACTATATGGACAAAGTCTAGAAGGACACATAACATTGTCATGGTAGTGATCTTTAGACAGTGGGAGCAGGAGGAAAAGAGGGCTGTATTTTTTACTTTATACATATTATATACTTACCTTCTTTCACCATGAGCATTTTATTAATTTTGCAATGCAGAATCTTAAAAAATTTTTTTAAAAAGTGAAAACAAAAATGCAGACAGAAGGAAATAACCAGATGAAGAACAATGACTTACTACATTGTATAGGATATCTGTTGCCTAGCCCTAGGTGTCAAAGGGATATCAATAAGTTAAAGCACTCTGTTCAGGAAAAGAGAAATCAAAGTGGCAGAGAAGGCTCTCACTCAGGTCACAGAGGGTGTTATTGAGTGCGTCTAACTAACTTCCAACATTTGAAAGTTCAGCATGAAAGATAGGGAGTTACTGTCTATCTCATTCCAAAGAGCTAGCACATGAAAATCCTTCCTTCATTTCTTCCTTCCTTCTTTCCTTCTTTTTTCCCTTCCTTCTTTCTTTCCTTCCTTCCTTCCCATACCATAAACAAAATGAAGTGCTCCCCCTACCAAAGAATTAGACTGCTTTAAGAAGAACACATTAGTTCATTTTGGAACACATTCAAGGAATGGTTGACTGATCAATCCCCAGAGACAAATATTGGCAAGTTTGAGGAGGATGGACTAGGAAAACCTAGTTCCTGCTCAAAAAAATAATGCAGAGGTCCCAGTGGCCAACAATATAAAGAAAAGTCAAATTATTCACTGTGATGTTCAAAGCCCTTGAGAATGTTGCTCTGTCGCATTTTCCAGATTATCTCCTACCATTCCTGCCAGGCATTCATTTCTCAGTCTCACCAGTTCATATGTCAGTTACCTTCTTGCCTCTGAATTTCCTTGTTCATGCTATTCTCTCCTCAAATGCCTTTTGACTTTTCTTGACCTAGTAAAATGTAATTTATTTTTCAATTTGATCATTGTATAGTGCTTTTTTCCAGGCTTTCTCTCTATTCCAGAGGAATTCACAGTCATACCAGTAGTTTATAGTAGGTGGGTCCACTCTACTTGGAGGACGCCATAATGAAGGTCACAATCATCACCCTGCTGTCTCTGTACACATCTGGTATTGTGGTGATAGCTAGTCAAATCCAGATCCTTGGGGCTTAGTTAAAGGCTTGTCCCCTCCATAGCTATTTGGAAATCTGAGTTGAACAAATTATTGGAGTTTAAATATCTCTAGTTCTAATCATTATAAGTCAGTTACAGTTTCAGCCTTCAACAAGCAGTTACCTCCTCATGCTTAGAGACTTCATTTGAAATTGGTATCACAGACAAGCGCAGTATTTCTTACTACTTCAGAGGTCTTTGGGAACATTCTAAGAGTCCATCTGGTTGATGTGTTAAATTTTCAAAGAGGCAGGGATACCTATGGCCATCATTCTCAGAGGACTAGTATAGAGCCCAACCATTAGAATCTAATAAAAAGTACAGTCCAATAGATCTAACTTTGAATTCTATATTGCCAAGTGTCAGTCCTTTGAACTTGAGTGAGGTGTTATTTCTAAGCCTCAGTTTCCTCATCTGTAAAAAGGAGGAAAAAATGGTACCTTCCTCATAGGTATGTTGGAAGGAGGATTTCATAAGATACATAGAAAGCACTAAGCCCAATGCCTGGCATAAAAGTAGATATTATTATTGCTGAGTGTTCTGAGACTGGCAATTCTAAAAATCAACTTGGATTCATAAACAGGTATCACCTGTTATAAATTCCCCTCATGGTCGCATGTACATGTATTTCTACTGCCTTTTCCCAAAAGGCATTATAAGATGTTGAATACACTCAAATGTGTATTTCAATGTTTAGAGTATCTACATTCCAAAAGGAATGTGCTTTTACCTTTGCCATGCTTAACTTTGCAGTTTTGCCTTAAATCCAGCACTAAATTAACTTGACCCATTTGTATGAAGTTCCTTCCTTACATACACGGGCTTATACTTACTGAAATCCAAAGTAAGGTCTGAATCTGAAGAAAGAAAATCACCTTTTTAGAGAATCAGACTCCATAAGGAGAGAAAGTAGGCCAAACACCTACTGGACAAACTGTTGGAAGGAATCCACCATTTCTTTTAACTTTTATTACTTGCTACGGGCACTAAAATAAATCCATCTGTGCCAATACCTATTATCTCCTGACTTTCAAAGAAGGTCATCATTCAAACAATACAGAAGCTTCCAGAGAGGACCTCATAATAATGATGACTTCTCAGGGAAAGTTTAAATTCTGGTTCTGCATCTTTCTGACTCTGTGATTTTTGCCTTAGCTTGAACTTTCGGAAGCTCAGAAGTTTCCAATCTCTAAAATGGGGATATGTTTTTTTTTAATTCTCCTTTTATTAAAATGACTCAGCATTTCTCTCCCTTTAACTGCTCAAAAAGAATTCTGGAAAAGCAGCCTATATTCAGTTGAAGCAATCTATTTCATACTTGATGATGTGTCCTAGACTAGCAAAAGCATTTGAGGATAAGCAAATGGGCCAATAAACAAAAGTACTATGTGTAGAATACAAGTAAAAGTTTCATGTGCAAAATTAAAACCTTCACAATTCATATCTCACTAGGGCTGAAGACTAAGTAACTGCTGTAATCCTTCACAAGATTTCTTTCACTCCTCCCCACCCCGTCTACTAAAATGGCCTGAGCAAATATCGTCACAAACAAACACTAGAAATAACTCCGAGTCCGTCACACACAACTATCCCACATGCTCTTTCTTGGCGCGGGTGGTCTTCATGGCATGGAGCGGTGTGATCTTACATCCTTGTCGACGTCCCTGGCAGCTCTGGCCTGTCTGCCATGTTCATATTCAGTCAAAAGCAATGCCAAGCCTCCCAGGACCCCAGCACACTCGCTTGAAACCAGGGAGGCGATTAAACAGCCTGGACGACATCATCTCATTCCTCTCCTCTGGTAAATGACGAAGGAATAAAATACACCTGGAGGGACCCCGGGGACCCGGGGACTTGGTGCTGTGCTTCCCTGGGGCTTAGCAGAGTCCAGCCCGGACCAGGCTTCCGTCTGCGGCCGTTGCAGCCTGCCCCACAGTTGACTTTCTTCTCTCCTGTGTCGGCGTCCGTGCTGCCCGTTTTAGACGTTACACCAGCATCCGTTTTGCACAGGGGATATGCGTTGGGTTACGGTCAAATAAGTCCTGGTCTAGAGGCATCTGCAGGTGAGCCCCGTCCCTAAAATGCAACGGCTGACCCTCATCTGCTGGGTCATTAGAGCCGCCCTGCCGACCACGGGGACCAACTGAGAAAACAGCGTCCGGGGAACCTTCCGTGCTGCTCGAATGTTCTCACTCGTTGTTGTGTGGCTGTGCGGTGTGATTAGACATTCATGCTGTGGTTAAATTGTTCAAAAAGCCTGAGGCCACACTGTAAGAACTGTACACCCTAAAATGGGAATATTAATGCAACTTGGCCAATCCCTTTAACTGTGATTCAGTTCTCTTTCCGATCTATATAAGAGGGATAATAATACCTACTCAGAGTTTTTTTGTGAAGACTTAATGAAGAATGTATATATATATATAAACGTACACATATATATGTATACAAAATATGTATATATGCATAATATGTATATACAGATGAATTTCAATTATAGCCTATTGTGCAAACAGGGTAAGCATAGATTAATTAAATATATATATGTTTATATATATATATATATATGCACTGATATATACTAACATATAGTAAAATGCCTGGCACTTGCTTGTCATACTGATTGGCCATACCTACCTTACAATCTTTCCTTTAAATGTTATCTTGTAATTTGTAGTTATAAAAAGGACGGGAGAGGGGTGTGAAGGAGGAACTCTATAGGGCCAAGAGGAAATAATTAGGTGACAATATATTCTCAATCTTGATTGTGGTGATAGTTTCACAGGTGTGCACACGAGTCAGAGTTTATCAAAGTCTACGTTTGAAATACGTTCAGTTTATGATATGTCAATATAACTCAGTAAAGCTACTAAAATGCAAAAAATGTTATTTTGTTCCTGTTTCCTAAGTGCTCACATTATGTAAAATTATAAGATATGGGTAAGTGAGGATTAAAAAAACTAGTAAAATCACTTCTAACCCCATCTCTCACACAAACTTTTGGTATATAACCTTCCTCACTTATTTCTATGCACTCCTATAGATGCGCATTTATTTTTCAAATGAGACCATCCTGTAGAGTTTAATAATCTCAGGTTTTTTTTGCTTAACAGAATGTCTGGAGCATCTTTTCTTGTCAATTAATGTATTTCCATGTCATTTAAAATGTATAATATTGTGTGGTATTATTGTATAGTATTCTAATATTCCATGTAAAGCCATACTACATTTTATTTCATCATTGTGCAATGTTAGACTCTGATTTATTTCAAATTGTTTGCTACTTATAAATAAGTTTGTGATAAACATCCTTAGAGCTGAAGCGTTGATTATCTCAATGGTTATATTTGTAAAAATCATGAATTAAAGTGGAATTACTGATTCAAAAAGTACATATGTCTTAAACAGTTTTATTGAGGTGTAATTTGCATACTATAGAATTCACCAAAAAGCGATAACTCAATGAGTTTCAGTAAGTTTATAGAGTTGTATGATCATCACCATAATACAGTGTTAAAATGGTTCCATCACCTCCAGAAATTCCTTTAAGCCAATTTTCAATCAACCAGCAACCACCTAGATGTTTGCCTTTTCTGGAAATTTCATACGAGTGGAATCTTTTGTATCTATCTACTTTCACATAGAATATTATTTTTTGAGCTTCACTTATCTAGTAGCATGTATGTGTAATATTTTTCACTTTTATTGTTAAGTAGTATTCATTATATAGATATACTACATTTGTTTATTCTTTAGTTGATGGACATTTGAGTCGTTTCTACTTTTTAAGCTATTGTGAATGATCCTTCTATGAAACTTTACATGCAAGTATTTTTGTGGACATGAGCATACCTTTCACTTTCCTTTGGTAGATACTTAACTATGGAATTGGTAAATTTATTATTTTATTTCAAATTTTTTTAAATGAAAGATGCAGGCCGGAATGAAAGCAAGTAGACAGGTAAGCAGGAAGAGAAGAGGAAGAGACATCTTTATTTTGTTTTTATTTAGTTGTTCACACTGGTTGCTTCCCCTGGGACCAGGACTTGAATCCAGGGGTATGTGGCTTGCTCCTTCAGAGGTGATCGAGCTAACCACTCCTCCACCAGGATATACCGGTAGGTTTATTTTTTAAGTCTTAAGACAGTACAAATTGTTTTCCAAAACGATTTTATCATATTTTTAGTTGTTCATTATTTATTTATCTATGTTTGGATTTTCACCCCGACCCCAGGTCTTGAACCTGGGTCTGTTGGCTGTATGTGGTCTGCACAGCAGTGTCTTAGCCACCTGAGCCACAAGGATGCACCCCATGACTTTTATCATTTTGTGTTCTTATTATCAATGCATGAGGTGCCAGTTTATTCACATTTGTTGTTAATGCTGGATGCTGTCAATCTTTTAGATTATTGCCATTCTAATAGAAGTGCAGGGTAACTCACTACAGTTTTAATCTGCATTTTCATAATGATTAATGATCCTGAGCATTTTTTCATGTGAATATTAACCAGTGGCATGTCTCCTTTGGAAAAATGTCTTCAAATATTTTGCCAATTTTTAAATTCATTTTTTGGCCTTTTTTGAGCTGTGACAGTTCTTTATATATTCTGGATACGAATCCTTCTATCAGAAATGTGATTTGCAAATGCTTTATCTCAGCCTACATCTTACCTTTTCATACTCATTGATGTTTTCTTTTTGATGGTATAAATAGAGTTGTTTTCTTAATTTTATGTTTCAATTGTTTGCTGCCAGTATACATACATATAATTGATTTTCCTATATTGATCTTGTTTCCTGTGACCTTGCTAAAATCATATATTAGTTCTAGCAGTTTTAAATTTTTTAATGGATTTCCTACATGTATGATCTACACTTTGAAAAACTGAGATTAAATTTATATAGCATAAAATTAAATATTTAAAAAGGTACAATTTGGTAGCATTTAGTACATTGTCATTGTTATGAGATGACCACCCCATCTACTTTAAAAATGTTCACACCGCAAAAGAAAACCCCATGACCACGAAGCACTCTCCCTACTCACTAAACTCCCAGACCCTGGTAACCATTTTCTTGCTGTCTTTTTGGATTTTCTTATTCTGGATATTTTACATGCATAGAATCACACACCAAGTAACCTTTTGTATTCTGACTACTTTCACTTAGCATGATGTTATCTAGGTTGATGGTCATTGTAGTACATATCAGTACTTCATTCCTTTTTAAGACTGAATATAATTGTATGTATTAGATCTTATCCATTCATTCATTGACAGACGTGGATTGGTTCCATCTGTTCTCAACTGTGAAATGTGCTGTTATGAGCATTTGTGTACCAGCATCTCTTTGAGTCCTTGTTTTCATGTATTTTGGGCATATATCTGGGAGTGGAATATTTTATGGTAATTCTACATTTAGCTTCTTGAGGAATGACCAAAATGCTTTCCACAGGATTTGTACCATGTAGCATCTTTACCAGCAATGGATGAGAGTTTTAATTTTCCATATCCTCACCAATACTTGTTACTGTCTTTAAAAAATAAATTATAATATTCATGGGTATAAAATGGAACTTCATTGTGGTTTTGGTTTATGTTTACCTAATCAAATCATTTTTTGTATTTTTAAATATTTTTAGTTGTTATCTTAATGTTGCTTTAGGAATTATAATATGTATTTTAACTTATCACATTTTACTTGAGGTTATACCTAATTTAATTTGAGTAAAATGCAGCAAGTTTGCTGTAATACAGCTCTGCTTTTTAGACCTTTTTGTGTTATTGATGCTATATATATCACATATACTTATTGTAACCATATCATACAGTGTTACTATTATTACTTTAACAATTATATGTCTGTAAAGACAGTGGAAATAAAATATAAAATATAATATATATATATTTTTGTATTTACCCATATATTTACCATTTACCTTTCTCTGTCCATGTCAATTATCATCTGGTGTTATTTTCTTTCAGCCTGATGAGCTGTCTTTAGCATTTTCTGTAAGACAGGTGTGGTAACGTACCCCTTCAATCTTTGTTGATCTGAAAACATCATTACTTTGCCTTTCTTTCGTGATGGATAGTTTTGCTGGATATAGAATTATTTTGACAGTTTATTCTTTCAGCACTTTGAGTGTGTCATTTCACTGCTTATTGCCCTCTATTGACTGCACTAAATAGTAGGACTGTACTCCAACACTTGTCTTGCTACAGCGACGACTTGGATGTCAGGAGGGGTAAAAACAGTGTGTGCTAGTAAATGTGTAATAATGGGTTCTCTGGGGTGAGGCAAGGGAGTTCTGATTTGTAGTATTTAACAAGTTCCACAGTGTAAATATACCCACCATGCAGATTTCAAGCTACTAAGGTGAAGTCATGATGTAGAAGAGAAAGAAGATGTGCACATCTCGACTGCAGCACGTCATAACAAAAATAGAATAAAACTTTAAAACCAGCAAAAGAAAACTCTCTCTATCCAATGGAAAGCAGCAAAGGAAAATATAAAGAAACATTCTTCCTTATACAACTGGCCCCTAAAGCAGAAGCCAGGACTCACTTTCCCAGCTTCCTCTGCAGCTTAGGTGCAGACATATGACTTGGCTCAGCCAATCCCAGGGGGTGAAAAGCTCAACCTATCTCTTCATACACTGTAGGCAGGAGCGAGCCATCTAGCTGATATTCTTACAAAAATACAGACTCTGCAAGCTTTAACCTCACAATTTTTAAATATGCCAGAGAGGAGAGCCACAGAGCTGCCGAGAGACACTGGACCTCCTCCCACAGTGTCATCAGATTGTGGAGGAACAGGGAGAAAGTTTCTCATCCTTTGTATGTGATCTTGTGTTTTGTCATTATTTGTTACCTAAAATGTCTTGCAACATAGCATGTTAAAAAAAAATGTCAAAATTCCTTTTCATACGAAAAACAAGTGCCTAAATATAAACAAAAGAAAATTTGAATTAAAATGAAAAACTAAAATGAAAAAATGTTTCCCTCAAAGTTTGGGTTAAAAACATGGGAGCGCATCATACACAGCAAAATATGATAAGCCCATTAACCTGATCATGTCGAATGACATGGGTTTCTGTGATCCTCTTCTAAGCTAAGATTCTATTAATTCATTCCCATATTTATCCAATGATCCAGTCATTCATTCTTTTTTCCCAGAAAGACTTTAAGAGTCTTACTGGAATTCATAAAATACCATAAATAACACAAATTAAAAGAGGCGAAAAAGGGAAAAATAAGCCAGGCTTCAATGGGGAAGAACACTTGGTGATTTGGTGGAGGGAATATTGTGTTGAAATACATCTAAGAAATGGGGAACCTAAAAAAAAAAAAGCCAGGCTAAAGCTCTCAGGTGAAGTCAGGCGTTAGGCAAATACAAAGGGCCTGTCTTACCAGCTTCTATGTTGTTAGACACAAAGAGCCACGTTTGACCTTCAGTTTTCCAGTCAAGTCCAAGAGAGAGGCTAGATCAGTGACACAATTTACAGTCCCCATCTGGTGCAATTCTTGATTCTGGGACCAGAAAGAAATATGCAAAGAAATGTGCCCTGATCCCAGGCGCCCAAAATTAATCATTTATATTTAGGGTTTGTTTTTTTTCCCAGTCCTCTTAGGATTTTGAATCGCTTAGCTAATTGCCTTCTCTCTGACACTGCACTTGGGAGTGCTAACTACTCTGAAGTCGAGAACGGTGGTCCCACCAACAAAACTAACAAAAAGCCTCTTCTCCTTGAGTCTCAGCACCCAGTTCTCCTTGAATGGGCTCACGGACTTTTGAAAAAGGCCCACAGCTACCGTTTATGGAGCCAGGACTTTACACAAGTCTTCACAATAATCCTAAGCAAGATAGCATTTTCCTGCTTTATAGATGGGGAAACAGATTCGGAAAATGATTGGTTCAAGGTCACAGAGCTGGTCAGCAACAGAGTTAGGAGTCTCTCTTCTTTTAGGATAATTCCATGGCTGTTTCTAGCTTTTTTCCTGATGATATTTATAATGATATCCTCACTTCTTCGAGCTTTATCTTGATTTCGCCTGAATCTGCTATGACAGAGAGACCACAAAGTGCAGCTTCTTAAAGCATGTAAAAATGTGTTTCTACCTCATGTAAAGCTCAGCGCAAAGCTGCATTTGGCTGTCAGAAATAAGAAATGCAAAAGCTACATCGAATACTTGGATACCACTGTGCTGAATTTTCTTCAAGGGCTGCTAGGGAGGCTGGGAAATTTTAGCTCTGGCTAGCTAGTCAAATGCCCAGATAAAATCCCACGTGCTTGTCTGGATTGGGGGTGAGATTTTATCACTTAAAAGAAAAAAGGGGAAACCTGTCTTTGGGGATGCCTCGCAGACTCTCTCAAGGTCTCCCAGGGAATATTTTTCTCTTTCTGATTCTGAGTTTTATTATGAACCGATATTCATTCAGTAGTCACCAGACTAGACCACCTCTTTGCTATTTGCTTTCTATCTGCTTGAAAAATAGATGCCGTTTTTGCTCTTTGCAAGAGTTATCGCTTCCTTTTTTTTCATTTCTTCTCTCTGCTCTCTAAAAACAAAGCTATTATCCACACAGAAATTTGGAAGTAGAAAACACTTTCTGATTTTGTGGAGGGAGAAACTGTAATTCAAAGTGAGGGATTTGTTTAGAATCGCTCAAGCAGTTTGTAACAGAAGTAGGGCTTGAGACTGGGTGCTCTGTCTCTACCCCATCATATAGCTGTTCTCCCCGCATCTAAACACCTTCTTGTGCCATCCTCTTGGTGGAGGACAGTGGTCAGAAAATGAACAACCCATTTAGAAAGATCCAGAAACTGAAGCGTCTCTTAGAAAAATCACTGACGTGAGACAAAACAAAATTCAGACAAATTCATCCACCTAGGTAAAGCACAGTCATGCTTATTTGACAACTGGTAGAAGCCTTCCAAACTATGAGTCAGTCTAGGCTTCTTATAAATCCTCCTGACACCCCTGAATATAACCATTCTAACCAGACTTTTTCTTTTTAATAAAGGAAAGGCTCAGGCAGTAATGAAGGTGAGCAGGCAGGCAGGCAGGCAGGCAGGCAGGTAGGAAGAAAAAGAAGGAAGCATTTTAATTTGTTTTATTTAGTTGTTCATCTTGGTTGTTCTCCGTGGCCCTGGAACATGAACCTGGGTCCTTGAGATATCTGTGGACTGCGCTCAGCGGGAGGCAGTGGACCAAACCTCTACTCCACTGGGTCGTGTCAAGACTCGTAGTCTTGTCTCTGTCTACAATTGGACGCACAAAGGATTACTTGAGACATCAGAGATTCTGGTTCCTGTTAACATCATGAGGAACCAGGGTAAGACTGCTTTTTTGCCTTTTTCTTTTTTCTCAGTTCAAATTCAAAGCTACTTGAGGGACTGGAGGAATTCCATGAACTCTCAAGTCTGAATGATTTAGTCTTTCCACAGCATTACAATCAGATGGGCAGGGCAGCCTCACAGCCCTGTTCAGCCAGAATTTTCCTTTCTTTTTTAACTAAGTTAAAAAATTGCATCTGCCTATACTTCACACCACACCCACCACCAGAGGCCCCGCATCCCTAACTGCCACCATAACCAGTCCCGAGTCCTGTTATTTTTACTGAGACTTGTATGCTCATTTGTTTCATTTCATAGAAGTCTACATATGAGTGAAACCATCCTGGGTTTCTCTTTTTCTTTCTGACTTATTTCACTCAACATGATCCCCTCCAGTCCCAACCAGATTATAGCAAAGGGCACAATTTCATTTTTCTTAATAGCAGCATAGAGGAGATGTGCCACAGCTTCAGTATCCAGTCATCTGTGGACGGGCATTTAGGTGGTTTCCATGCCTTAGCTACTGTGAACGGCGCTGCTGTGAGCATAGGGCTGCAGATGTCTTTCCTGATTAGAGATTTCTTATCCTCTGGGCACATGCTCAGGAGTGTCAGCCAGGATTTTGAAAAGCTGTTTTTATTTTTTCATCGAGGAGTCTGGGGAGAAATGCAGAGGGCCCTAGTTTATGTGGTAGCTACTCCATTAGAGGGGCGTGGGGGAGTTTTGGGGGTGAGACGTGAGTGTGTGCGTTGGGGGGGAGGTGAGAGAAAGAGAAGAGGATAAAGACGAAGGATTCTAGCATGTGTCTCAGCAGAAGCTTGAGTGAAAGTGAAACAGAGACAGAGGACATGTTAGAATGTGTGTGCGGGGGAGGGAGGGAGAGTGAGGCCGGGGTGGAAGACGTCTTATTGGGGAGAGACGAGATTTAAAAGCAAACACTCCCCCCTTCACCAGCCTGTCACCCACGTCCATCAGCCGCTGCTGGTGTTAAACAGGCTGTTGGGATTTCACGTGTCTAGAGGTCATGGTCCCACGCACAAAGAGCTTATCAGGAGATGGGGGCACACAGAGAAAGACCTAAGAACCCTGCTCAGGAAGGGGTGTGAAAGTAGCAGCCACAGGGGAGAACTTTGCCATCGTGGATCAGCTGGGCACGGGGGTGGGGAGGCCAGAGGAGTTCACTCAGCAAGAGGAACTGACTGCTGAATTAGAGTCCTCGGCCATGTAACAGGCCACCAGGAATGACATAGACGCTGCTGACTGACATAGGGAGGTCCACAACTTATTATGAAATGGGAGGAGGGGAGAGGTTATGAAATGGCACATACAGTAGGATGCAACTTTATTTAGAACTGGTATATTTAGAAGCATGAAAAATATCTGGAAAGGCACACCCTGATGGTAGAGCGGTTGAGTACACCAGCCGTGGTTCACACGCATTCCCCAGGATTTGGTCTGCGGGGGGAAGGGGCTTTGGGGGGCGCCAGATGGCAACAGCCATGATGAACAACTAAAAAAAGATATACTTCCTCCTCCTCCCTCTATTCCTGCCTGCTCACCTTCGTTCCTGCCTGCACCTTTCGTTTTAAAAATATCTGGAAGGATATGCAAAGTTGTCAGCAGTGGTTATTTTTGAATAGAGAATCTGGATGTATTTCTTTGGCAATGGGGAGAATGGGAAAGAGAGACTGTGTACCAGAGAGAAGATGAAAGATACCAAAGAGATGAGGGTGTCTTCATTTCTCTGTCTTAGAAGATGCAAAAGACTTTGCTTGGGAGCCCAGCACTAAGGGCTGAGCACTCAGCAACTACTCCCTCATGGCTCCTGTCTCCCTTCCCTCTGCTCTACTCCTACCCTCCTCCTTCCTGGTCCCCTGCTCCACCCCACCCACAATTGTGGGAGGTTCAGCTGCCTCCCTACTCAGTGCACCACTGGTCCAGCTGGAATGTGCCCTCGACCCCAGGGGAGGAGGAGGCGCAGAAGGAAGGAGCCCAGAGTTCTCCATGGAGGCTCCCCCCTCCCATTCACAGGACGTGCAGCTGAGTCAGGCCCCAGGGGGACAGCAGCACACAAGTTCTCCAGCTCAAATGAACTTGGGAGACAACTTTGTCCTCCCGCTGTGACTCCTAGATTGGAGATTCTCGTGGACGAAACCCAGGGAGCATGGTCTTGGCAGCTAACTCACGTGCTGCGGGCCCTGACTGATGCTGGCAAAGTTAAAGTTTGGGTCTGAGGTTTGCTCACACCACTGAGGCGACCTCCCATGTGGGCAGGGGTAGCTCAAAAGTCAGCAAAGCCGGGCACTGGAACAAGGGGAGATGGTGATATGGGCCCCCCAGGTATCACCTCCGAGGGTGACCAGCACAGGCTGATCTCGTTCAAGCTCATTCTTGCACTTGCTTCTCCATACACGTGCCCTTCTATAAACCTGCTGAACAGAAGAATAACCTCTACGACTGCTTAAAACAGTTCCTGACAACTGCTTCTTCTCACAAAAAGGGATCTAGTTTATCCCTAGAAGAGGTGGTTTTTGTTTAGCAAAGTTCAATTTAATTAGGTACTCGGCAAGCACACCCCTTCTTATGATTCCCCACCACTGACCAGGAAGGTGGAGAAAGTGACAAGAAGGCAGCGACAGCTACACTCTCACAGGGAATGAAGAGAAACTTGGGGGTATGGAGAAGGGAAATTTTCAAAGATGGCAGTTGGGTGGAAGCCATGGAGAAACAGGCCCAGAAAGGTCCCAGTGTCTATGGTGGCTTAAGGAACAACACAAGTTTTTAATATTCAGTGTGTTTGTTTTCGATTTATTTGTTGTTAGTTCTGAGGTGCTCTAGATGCCATACTTTCAGTAGAAAGAGCATTGTTCGCCAGTGAACAGAGTGACGCACAGGGCTTTAGACATTGAGCTGTGGGTCAGGCTGCTCAGTCTGAGAACCAGCTGTGGCATTGGGGGCTCTGCAACATTGGGCAAATTCTTTGACTTCTCAAAGCATCCGTTCCTTCACCAGGAAAATGAGCAGAGTGGTATTTATGAGAATTAAATGAGATCAGCTGTATAAAGTACTTGGTACAGTGGTTGGCTCACAGTAACGTCGAGTAAATGTCAGCAATGGCAATGATGAGGAGTGATGAAGAAGAAGGTGATGATGATGACAAAGATCGCTCAACAGCTGCAGCTGCACTATGCAGTATTTCATCTGCCAGTATTGAATATCAACCAGAGAAGAAAATGAAGGGGAGACCTAGTTTTACACCAGACTTAGATAAATTATTGCAGTGGTTCTCAAAGTGTGGTCCTTGGAATGGCAATATCAGCATCACCTAGGAACTTGTTAGAAATACAGATTCTCAGCCCCCATCCCAGACCCATGGACTAGAAACTCTGGAGGCGGACTCAGTAATCTATTTTCTAAAGAGCCTTCCAGATGATTCTGTTGCACATTTTAATACTAAGAATTACTGAATTAGTGAATACTAGTCTAGTCTCTTGCAGGAAAGGAGTCACATTGCTGGGGTTCATTTTTTTTCCCTGCTTGTTCACATCTGGGTACAACATAGACATTTCATTGCACAGGAGTATAAGTAAACAGATGGTGGGGTCAAAATTTGCCCAGGGGTGAAAAACAACATGTTGATTTTCTCAAAGCGATCTCGCCTTGCATTGACATTCCTGTTCTCTGAGGGAAGTCTCTTGTCATTTACCTCATCGTTGAATTCGATTCCGAGTTCAGATTCTTTTTACATGTGTTTTTCTTCCACCCTCCTTCCTCAGATGGCACCAGGGTACAAGAGGGAGCAGTGGCAGCCTCATGCCGTTAGGGGAGACGTCTGTCCACAGTGTCCTACCAGGGGCGCTGCTCTGACGTGGCTCTGTCCCCAGGCTCTGACCGACTGCTCCCACCTGCCCTTCTGAAGCCTCATGCTGACCCCGTTGCTGGATGGAGGCTCTCATCACAGCTTGTCCCACTGCAGCCTACTCACGCCTTTCCTATCACCTAATCCTGGAACCCTAGCCACAGGAGCAGCGGACAAAAACCCAGAGAGCTTCAAACCCGGAGCAGCTAAGGGGACAAATGCCATTACTAAGAAGGGACAAAACAACAATTTATCCCGTAGCAATTTGCTGTACTTCTTTCCTCCTTTTTTTTTTTTTTTTTCTTTTCCTCTAATGAAAAGTCAAAAGGGAAAGCATCTGTCTTGGAAATTGAGATTTAATAAAAGCAGGTAACACTCCAGGAGGCTCTGGCTGTTATAATTGCTTAAATATTCAAGACTCTTTGCAAAAACTTAAGGCCTAGCTTATATGATAAGACACATTAGGAATTAGATTTCTTTTTCCTTTCGATAGAGCGAAAATTAAAGTCTCAGTAAATTTGAGTTTAATAGAAAAACAGAACTTTTCTAATTATTGTGGCCCAATCTCTTTCTTTTTTATGCCTTCAACATATACTATATTGAAATTTTTCATGTTTTTGTATTTTGCATAGACAGTGGACTTAGTTCACATCTCATTTTTTTCTTTCTTCTTTTTAAAGAGAGGAAGGAAGGGAGAGGAGGAAGAAGCATCTTTATTCATTAGTTGTTCGTTGTGGTTATTGACTCTGGCCCTGGGTCTTGAACCCGGGTCCTGGGGCTTTATATGGTCTGCACACCGGTGTCTCAGTTGCCTGAGCCACAAGGATGCATCCTAACACCTGATTTTTTTTTTTATCTTGCTTTTGCTCTGCCTCAAGGACAGTGAGTATGATTCTCATAGCTGATGATAATGTGACAGGTTGCTGTGTGACAGGTGTAGCAGGCAGGATAGGCTGGGTTCTGCTGGAGAAGCACATGATCTCAAAATCTTAAGGGCTTACCACAACGAAAGTTTTCTTCTTGCTCAGGGGCTATGTCCATTGGGGTCACCATGCAATCTCTGTGTCCCATAGACTCTCAGGAGTCAGTGGACAAAAGTCCACTGTCTTCCCAGCAGAGCAAAGGGACTGTGGCGCATCACACGACATCTCTTCAAACGTCTGCCCAGAGGTGACATAACAATTCTGTTCACATGCCACTGATCACAGCAAATCTCAAACTTCAGATTGGGAGGATATGGTCCTATCAGGGGCTTGGAGGGAGGAGACTCAGAAATATTTAGGGAGCAGCACCAATGATGATCCCAGACATGTGTTCAGCTCTTGGACTACATGTCACCATCTTTACAAATCCATCAGGGAGGAATGGCATTGGTCTCATTTTTTAAAGCATGGGGAGAAAAAGGTCACAATTTGTCAATGGCAGAACAAGACCTGAGACCAGATCTGCTGGATTCCAATACCTGTGCTTATAACCCAAAGCACCAAACTTGTGCTTCTTCAAGAATAGTAAGTTGATAGATGATCAAGGTACCAAGTGTAAGTGTTTTATGTGCTCCATCTCATTTAATCCTCACAGTGACTTGGTGAGGTGGATTCAATGATTGGTCCATGCTGTGGAGAACTGAAATTTAGAGATTAGTTAAGATACCATAAGGAAATTGACCCTTATCTAATTCCAAAGACTGTTCCCTTAATCTGCATTGTACCGCAATGTTTCTCAGAGTGAATGTTCTTCATGAAAAGTGCTTGGGGTGCTCGTTCAGATGCTGGATTCTGGATCCTGTACTCAGCTGCTGAGTCAGCCTTCTGGTGTGGGGGCAGGTGGGAATGACAGCTCTGATGCTCACTAGTGTTTGATCTCCTGAGGTAAGTTTCATTCAAGTCTGCCCCACTGTCTCGACATAGCATCCAGCCTCTCAACAAATCAAAAACAAACAAACAAACAAAAAACCCAGCGTACCACCAGACCAAAAAGAACAATTATTTCTTTGCCACTTGCCAGCACTAACAGGAAAAGGTGAAGTGAATTTATGCAGTACCAGCATTCAAGGCAAAAATCCCTGCCATCAACATTTTTTAAGACTTTAAGGCAGTGAGGGAGGGGAAGGGGAAATCAAAATTATTTTCACTGAAATTAACTCTACATTTAAGACATCACTACAGATCCATTACTGACCTGAAGCAAAATCCAAAGACATTAATATTCTGTGCGTGTAGACAGTTCTCCCTCCATTGCTCGCTTGAAGGCAGCTAGATTCTGATTCTGTGAAGGCAGGAAAGGCAGTCCACATATACAGCTGTGCAGGTTGAGTGGTGCATAAAAGGTTGCCACCTCCATGACCTGTGATGTACCTGCCTGAGGAAGGGTCACATACATGAGTCTAGGGGTGTTGATTCTGAGCCAGTCTCAAGCCTCTTCCTCTAGCTGGTGTGAGTGGTGTATGCCTCTTAACCTTTCTGCATCTCTAAAATCTCATCATTTGCTGAGGTGCATTATGGGGATATTTTACTGATGATCACATTTCATGTCACCTTTATATGCTCCAAGTCCTAATCTAGAGCTTTTAAGTCATGTACATTTCAAGGAACCCTGTGATGTAGTTACTCTGATTGATGCATTTTTTGGCAGATGAGGAAACAGGCACAGAGAGATTAAATCACCTGTGCAGGCCACCCAGCTGCTCTGTGGTCGGGACAGGATTCAAAAGTGGGTAGTCTGGCTCTCTAGCACCAATATTTTTGGTGCCCAGAAATATTTACTGACAATGAAATGAGCAACCAATCATGGTCGACCCACTTTGGCTAGTGATGAATTAATATCTCAATAAACTAGCCAATGAAACAAAGGTAGTGTTGACTGTGGAGAACTTCATGTGCCCATACTCAGTGGATGACAACTTCCAGAGCAGGAGTATCTTCGCTCCCACTGGGACACAACACAGTGTTTGTCCTGTGCTGCCTGGCTCGATTCATAACCAGTATATGCTGTGGACTGTATTCTAGGGCACCTGAAGGCAGCACGAATATAGCTGGGCCTCTAGAATGAACTAGCCCAGTTAAGTCAGGCTGGCAATATCACAGTCAGTGGTAGTGCTCAGTTCTGGTCAATCTAGCTTAAGACGGGTATAGACAAAATGGAGGCGATTCAGAGCAGACCGGTTAGTACAATATGGCAACTGGAGCCTGTTATCACCATTAAACTCACAGTGCCTGCCTATCTGAAGTGCTTCACCTGGACTGTTTTATTTAAGCCTTTTTAAGGTCACTATGGATTACATCCTAAAAGTATCTCCATTTGATAGAAAAAGGAACAGGCACAGAGAGTTTAAATAATCTGCTCCCACACAGCTGAAAAGTATGAGGGCCAGAATGCAAACCTTAGTAGTGTAAACCCAGTCTGGTCTTTAAACCGGTGCTGTGCACAATCACCAGGGATTCCTGTTACAACACAGGCTCTGATTCAGAAGCTCTGGGGTGAGATGAGATTCTGCATTTCTCACAGCTCCCAGGTGATGCTGCTGACCCGCAGAGCACACGTTGAGTCGCAAGGCTTTCCACCACTCTTCCTGACTGCCCTCAAAGTGAGTGAGGGGTCACCAAGAGTGTTCAGCCTCCAGGCAACTCCGAGGGCTGGATTTGAAGAACATCTTGGCTGTCCTCAAGTGTGTAAAGGGCCTCCATGTGAAATGCAAATCAGACTTGACTTACAGAGCCTTCAGGGACACAGTAACATAGACATGGCACTATTTCCAGCCCTGACCTTGCTCTTGACCTTCAGACTTCCATATCTAAATGGCCCTCAGGTCCAGCCACTTGGATGTGTCCTTGCAGCTGTTCAAACTCCATGTTCTAATTCATCCATGGCCCTTCAATATATCTTCCCTCTGATTTTTGTTTTTGTTTTTTGTCTCCATTGTGTTACTTCAGTCTCTTGACATTTTCCCCTTGGAATACTTGCTATTAGAGCTTCCATCATAGGCACTTCCCCAAGTGGCCTTCTCTGATCATCCTTTTAAAAACTGAACTCCCTTCATTCTCAATGCCCTTACCTTGATGTATTTTTTTCGTAGTAATTTATCATCTATCTATCTACCTGCCTACCTATCATCATCGTCGTCGTCGTCGTCCTCTAGCTATAATTTTTGTGTATGGTTATTACGCACTTCCCTATACTAGAATCTAAGCTCCTGGGGAAATAAGAACTTTTTCTGTGTTGTTCTCTGTTGTTACCCAGGGTCTAGAAGAATGCATGGTCCAGAGTAGGCACTTGATGAAGGTTTCATGAGCATTTCATGTAAAAGCCAGTGTGTAGAAACTCTAGGGAGATACCTTTCAGTTAATGAGAAGGAAGGAATTTTCATTGTTAAAGCCTGAAGATGGAAATAACTGGCTCTGGATGGGATCAATCCCTGACATGGAGACATTTAATTCACCAAAAAGTTGGACAAGGTCTGTCTCATGGGCATGCACAGGGGATTTAGTGCACCTGGGGGCTAGACAAGATGGTGAATACACCTCAAGGTGTCAGGTGTATTCAGTTTCATGCATCTGCACATGATCTCAGGAAACCCTAGTTTCCCTATTAACTCTTGAACTTAGCAGGAGGAGACTAAATGCCAAAAAAAGTCTCACCCAAATTCTTTTTAATGTCTAAGTTATTTTTTCAGGTTTTCAAGAAATTTAAAAATGCTGAAAGGAAAATGAAGAAAATACACAAATAATCCTGCCAGAGAGTATCACTGTTAATATTTGGGGTACCATTTTCTATTTTTAATGTATTTTTGCTATTACTTTATATAGTTATATGTTTTACATACATAAATCGCTGAATAAGAAATGACGTAAAATTTAATAAGTATTTATACTGTCACTGGAATTTGGCGTAGTTGTTTATTATCTGTTGGTCAGCAATTCAGTAGCCCTGGGGGGAATTCTGGCTGGGATTGATCAGGTGTCTGCAGTCACTGAGGGTTAACTGAGGATGAACTAGTGGCTTCCACACTCAGGGATTTCATGCCTGGGCTTGAAGTTTCAAGGAGCTGGGACTCCTCAGGTATCTTTCTCATTGTGGACTGGCCGCATAGTCTTTTCAGCATGGGCTTTGGGACACGGTGGTCATCTACATGGTGTCTCATGATTCCAAAACCCACTTGTCTCTAAAGAACCAGGCAAGAGTCTTTTATGAGTCAGTTGTGGATGTTAATTGTAAAATTTCTGTCACTTTCATTGGTAGAGGCAATTGCAGAGTTCCAACAAGACAGGGAGGTCAGGTTGTGAGAAAGTTTCTGTTCATGTATCAATCTATCTATCCATCCATCTACTATCATTTATCTATTACCTACCTATCCATCAGGTTTCGCTCTTCCACCCTCCCTCCATCATTCCCTCTATCTCCTCCTCCTCCTCTGCCTCCTTCTCCTCCTCCTCCTTCTTCTTCCCCTCATCCGCCTCCTCCTCCTTCCTTTCTTCCACCTTCTTCTCCTCTTCTTCCTCCTCCTCCTTCTCTCCCTCCCTCCCTCCCCCCAATTCTTTCACTGTGGGAAAATTCAATGCATCATAAGGAAAAATCATTTGGACCTATATTTAGTTTCTAGTATTTTCCTTTTATAAATAATTGTGCAATGAACACATTAATTAATGATAAACATTTTCCCTCTTTATTTCAAGAATTGGAGATATAGAACTATTCTATGAAATTACTGGGTTAAAGAGTATGAACATAAAATAATTGTTCCCTCTCTTTAATAGGATAGAAATGTTTCTTTTTATATTCTTACTATACACTACCAAATAACTTTCCAAAAGTATCCACATTTTATATTCCTTCTATATGCATGCAAGTGACAGTCTCACCTAAACTCTGACACTGGAAATTGCCACAAAAATAAAATTGTTACTTATTCATAGGCCAAAATTTGTCTTTCTTTACATTTCTTGAATTACTAGTAAAAGCGAGCATGCTTGCCTATGTTTGATAGCCAGCAATGTTCAAACATACTCTTAAAAAAAAAGAAACATTTTATAATTGAAAACATAAAGCAGGCATGCCCTGGTGGCCTAGCAGTTGAAAGTAGGGTGCAGTGCACAGGCAGCTCAAGGCCCCTGGTTCAAGACCTGGGGCCAGGGAACCAACCAGTACAACTGACTGCAATAAATAAAGTGGTGCTTCTTCCCCCTCTTTCTTCCTGCCTGCCTGCCTCCTCACCGTCATCCCTGCCTGCACCTTTCCTTTAAAAAAAAAGAAAAGAAAACACAAAGCATTTGCAAAAGTAGAGAGAATAGTGTCATGAACGCTCATGAACACATCATCCAATTTCAGGACATCGAGTCCACGGATAGAAGGACTTCATTTAACCTGCTTATCACGGCTTCCTTATTAAGATATTTTAAAAGAAAGCTTAGGCATTGCATCATTTCCCACACAAATATTTCAGTTTACATCACTAAAAAATAATTTTTTTTTTACAAAATGTAACCCGAAGACCACTGACACTTAAAATACTATTAATAGAAAAATATCAAAATGTTCTTTAATATTAAATATTCAGTCAAGGTTCAGGCTTCCCTACTTGTCTTCCGGTGTTGTTTTTCTTTTTCAATTGTTTATTTGAAGTAGAATATGAAGCAAGTCGACAAATAAAATTTGCTTGAGGTGTATCTAAGTCTCATTTAATCTATAAAATTGATTAAAAGCTTCTTTTAATCTCTTTTGCAATTTGTTTTTTGATGAAACTTGTCCTAAAGAATTTACCATCTCCTGGATTTTGTTCATTGTATCCTCTGACATTCAACTACTTACAATTAGTAGTTAGATCTATAGAGTTGATCTGATTCAGGTTGGAGTTTTAGCAAAAAGTTATTGCTATTAGGAGCCCATGCTTTCCTGTTTCTCCTTCTGTAGTGGCAGCTGCTATTGATGACCATTGCTTAGAACAATTGTATCCTAAAGGACTTGCAAAAATATTTTTTTAATTAAAAACAAAAAATTTCTTTCACCCCTTCTTTATTTATGAGATGAATTATGTCCATAAAGAGAAAGTTGTCTTCATCACCTTTTTGGTTACCCTGAAGTATGTTTATATAAGAAAGGCAGGCTACTGCTTGGTTTTTTCTCTTACTTACCAACTCAGAATGATGAGTGCATGCGTTAGTTTGCTGGGGCAGTCATAGCAGTCCAACAGACTGTGGGATTTAAATAAAAAAATTCATTTCTCACAGTTTTGGGGACCAGACGTCTGAGATCAAGGTGTTGATGGTATTGGTTTCTTCTGAGACCTCTCTCCTTGGCTTGTAGATGACCGTCTTCTCCCCATGTTTTCACATGGTCTTTTCTCTAGGTATTTGTCTGTTTCCTTATCATTTCTTATAAGGACATGAGTCATATTGGGTTAGAATCCACCCCAATGAACTCATTTTACCTGAATGACCACTTTAAAAGTCCTACTATCTCCAAATACAGACACATTCTGAGATAAAGGGGTTAGGACTTAAAGACATGCATTTTATGGGGACACAATTCAGTCCCCTAACAGTCGGTTGTAGCTTCTCCAAAAGTGATCACTGAGGGTTTTTTGTCCCTGAGTATCACTATGAATGCATGGATTTTAACATACTTGATATATTTGAATTCATTGGCACTATTATTGATGCTTAAACTGTCCCCTCTTTGATTGCTAGGAAACTCCTAAAGTTGGCTGCTTTAAAGTTGAGTCCTTTAAGACATGGCATGATTGTCTTCAGTAAACTTCTTACTTCTCATCATAATGAAAATTTCCAGCTTTTCAGGCAATCAGTTATTTCTCCAAGCAGCCTTGGTCCTTTTCAAGGGACTAGGCAACCAGGGTCCATGCTAGAGGAATGGGGGATACTCAATACTATTGGATTGGCTATGAAATATTCACATTGTTAAAGGGAAGTGCCAGATGACTGATGAAGGGATGAGGTCATACAACAACACAACAGTCAAAGTCCTGCAAGGTGGGAGGCAGGCCTTCGCTTACCGCAGACCCACCCCGCTGACTCACATCGCCATTGATGCCAGTTTCATTTACCTGAACAAATACGGATGAAGTGACTACTCAGCACAGGAAGCATGCAAGGTGAGTAAGATGTGGTTTTCCCCTCAATTTGTTTTCAATTTAGTGGATGCATGCACATGCCATTTGGGGGTGGGGGGGCTTACTTCCATAATATTAAATTACTTTAATAATAGGTCTATTATTCTTCAAGTTACTGAGAGACTGAAATGAATTAACTACTTCAAGTGCTCAGTCCAATGACCGGCTCATGGGAAGGGCTCAATAAATGTCTGCATTTGTTTCTTAACTGCTTATTTGCAGCACGATCCATCCCTCACCATTTTTTGCTCTGCTCTGTGTTACAGAGAACTTCATTTTCTGGGCTCCTTGACCTCGGCTCCCAGGGAGGTTCAGTCATGGCAGACTCTGGTGGAAAGCTGGAAGACAGGGTTTGGAGAGAGGCCAGAGTATTTCCTCTCCTTCTCTTTGCTTCCTGTGCCACCTCCTCCATGGCTTCAACTCAGCCCCTGCTGTAGTTTTATCACCTGCAGGAGAGCCTCCAGCCCTCACAGTGTCCCACCCCCCAGTCTCTGGGCTGCTGCTTATGGACATCTGCTGATAGCTTGCTTAGCTCTGTCCTCTCCTGAATCACCCATTTTCAATGACATTCCCTTTGACTGAGAGACCCAGAGCAGTTTGTGTTTCCTCGCTGGAAGAAATTCCTGCTAATATTAGTTTTTCATTTAATTGTATAATGAGTCCACCAGATGGGTACTATTATTATCTTGATGCTACAGAGGAAGAAACACAGGCAGAGGAAGGCTAGGTAATGTGCGTCTGCTCACTTAGTAAGTGGTGGAACTGGCATTCAAACCCGAATGTATCTGTCTTTACTCTGGTTCTCTCTTTTTTGATTTTTTAAAGAAAGGCGGGGAGAGAAAGAAACAGCATTTAAGGAAGGAAGAGGAGGAAGAGGCAGCTTTATTTATTTGATTGTTTCATTTATTTGTTTCTTCACCCTGGCTCTGGGTCCCGAAACTGGGTCCTTGGGCTTTCCATGGTCCGCACATCAGTGTCTCAGCCAACCTGAGCAGTGAGGGTGTACCCCCTCAGCCTGGCTTTAGGGTGCACTAGCACCTAGACACCCATCAATGCAGTGAATGTGCTTTGAGAAGCCTCTTCTTATAATCCATACCCAGTTCTCAAGCTGAGGAAGGGTACCGCTTGATATTCTGGGTTTTTTTTCACCTCTAGGGAGTTTTTTCTGGGCCATTTTCTCATAAAACTCCTTTTCTTGGAAACTTGTGAATGAATAAAATATACAGAAGTTCCTTGCATAATATCATTTAGTTCAACATCATTTTGTTATAATGTTGATGAGGGTGGAAAAAAATCTTGAACAAGAAATGTTAGTTGAGATCCTGGTTTGTTAAGTGTCATTTCACTGAAAGTCGCAGTCTTCAGGAACCCAGTGACTGTGTTAAGTGAGGACTTAGCACACGTGGCTCATTTCTCCACTAATCTGGTTTAGCGATTGATCAATAATTTAGATGCTTGATTGTCTACTATACAGGCACCTCACGGACAGTTGATAAAGTACAGGGTTTGTGGTCATGTCTATAAAACACCGAGTGCTGGTCTTGGAAGAAAGGTAAACTCACACGATAGGCCTGTCTTTCTGGTGCAGCTACAGTTAAACGACAATGCCTTTTTCTAAAAGTCATCCGTAAGAGTCCGAGGAACGCCCCTGTTATACAAAAGACACTCAAAATTTAGAACAGCTACGTTGAGTGGGATGAAAAGTGAGAGAAAGCTTTACAAAGTGGAAAATTACTATTGTTCCCTAGAGCCTGGTGTGAGAAATGGAACATCAGATTAATCTCACACACAAAATAACAAGTATTAAAAATCCCCATCATCCCAGAAAGGCATTGAACACGGACACTGATGAAAGATCGCTTGGGTTCAGAGAACTGGGGCTTTCTCCTTACAACAGATACCATCATTATTACCAAAAAGGAATTTCACCATTTTAATCATGAATTCACTCTGGGGTTCCGCCACCGAGGGGAGGACAAACACTGGGGTGAGGTGATCATCCAGGACTTTTCGAAAGCCCATGTCACCTTGAGTCCGGCTGAACCGGTTATGCAACAGGGCTGCAGTTTTGTGGATCCTGCCATCCCGAGTTCCAGCAGTGAAAGTCATTTCTGTCCCACATCTTGGGTGATTTGGCCGTGGATTCCTTCCTCCCCAGCTTGGAATTTCTACTGTAAACAATCCCAGAAAGAGAGTCTTTCAAGAGAACTTTTGAAACAGATGGAGTTTCAATGGGATGTCAGAGAGGGTCGGGAGAAAGACACCACGCCTCCTACATCATGCAACCCCCGCCCCTGCCCCAGGAAACGAATGAATCCTTCTCCTGTTTCTCAATTCTGTCCACAATCACACTGAGCCAAGACGGTTCAAGGCCACGTCTAGGCTGTCGGTTTAGGGAAACCGTTCTGCAGCTTTTAAATCCTTCACATTTCCTCCCCCCTGACCAGTATTAACGAGTGTAAGACCCTGTAACCAATTAAGTTTCATTTTATCCAGAGAGAACCCACCTGATAAGTCCGTTGAATTCGTTTTCTATGGGGACTCCAAAGGATTCAAGCAAAACCAGTTCAAACACAAGATGAGTCTTATTAAATCCCAAACTCAGCAAACTGGAATCATGCGGTCAGGCTTGAGTGAGGTATTAGAGGCAGATTCACTGTGTTGACCTTTTGGATTCTCTGCCTTCTTATCAATAATGCAGACAGCAGCCCTCACAGCTCAGAGCAGGCTCAGAGCAGAGAGCTCGTAGGGATCAGGCTACATGCCGACCGCTGTTCCGGAGAATGAATATGGATAAGCGGACCAGCAGGCATCCAGAGCGCAGACGGCAGCCAGCGCCTGACTGACCAGGGGCCAGGCACACCCTAACAATGACTAAGGAATAATTACTGAAGAGTAGAAACAAGTTATCAGATATCTGCACATTTCACAGCATGACACCTCACCAGTTTTGAGTGTGAGACAGAGAACTTTTCCAACTGAGATCTTCCAACTCGGAAGAGATCTCCAGCTTCCAGCTTCCAGCTTCCAGTCCCATCACGCTGAGTGAGCAGACTTGGCGACACCATGCTGGGGACAAGACTTTGCTGCAATAGTCTACAATTGTTAGTAACTGCAGATCTCTTCCTTTCAAGAGACTGATTCAGAATGAGCTAGAATCTTCTAGTCTCATTTCCAAACACCCGAGATACAGATTCTGATCAACTCAGCACGAGTCACACAGGCGTGGTCAGCTCAATCAACTTTGGGTAGGGTGACCTAGGCCTCATGGAACCTCCATGGTGGCCTGGGGCCCACCTGTGGTGGGCAAGGAATCAGATGGGGGTTTTCTGAAGTGAGCAGAATTTATAAATGGTCTGTCTGTAGAGGATTATCTTGCAAAGAGAGAGGTTTGGGTGGCATTTCCTGTTCTTAGAATCAAATGTCACAACTTTGACCCTCCTCGACTCCCTCCATTAATTTCTCCACTTTCTGATTTAATTGTCCTTTCAGAATCCAGGGCATCTACTGGTAGATGAACATGCTAAGGATCCTAGATCTTAGTGCTTGAATTTTGCAACATGGCTTCATATTTCTCCGGACTCAATATTAACTAGATCCATTAATATGATAGTCACCTTAGAAGAATCCCCAAACTGTAATGCATAACCAAGATAGGGCAGACATTTTCAATCTTCCAGCCTTTGTGTTTGCTGTCGTCTTAGCCTGGAATAGTCTTAAATAATCCAGGCATTGAAATCCTATTTGTTATCTCTTAAGGCACAGTTCAAATGCCAGTTCTCCCTGAAGTCTCCCTTGATCCTCCCAAGTCTAAAGTTGACAGAGTTAGCAGGTAAAAAAAAAATGTAGGCTACCCAGTTAAATTTGAATTTCAGATACATAGTAAATAATTTATAAGTGTGTCTCAAATATTTCACAAGACATACTTACACTAACATTTTGTTGTTTATCTGAAAATAAAATTTAATTAGATATCCTGTATTTTATCTGGCAACTTACTCCAGCTGTACTTGGAAACAATCTCTTCTCACTCCCGACATTTTGCCTAGAGTGTTCTTTTTTTTATCACATTTATTTCATTTTGCTGTGTATTTGATGGTTATTGTTTCTTTCTCATTCAATTGTAAGATACTTGAATACAGTATCGTTACTTGTTTTTTAAAGAACAGTTTTAGGTTAACAATAAAATAAAGAGGAAGTACAGAGAATTCCCGTATCTCATGTATTTCCTGCCCCGGCACATACATAACTTCCTTCGATAGCAACACGACTCACCAGAATGGTGCATTTTTACCAAGAATGAACCTATGCGGAAACATCATAATTACCCAAAGTTCATAGTTTACCTTAAGATTCACTCTTGGTGTTGTACAGTCTAAGGGTTTGTACAAATGTATGATAACATTTATTCATGATTGTAATATCATATAAAGTGTTTTACTACCCTAAAAATTCTCTACGCTTTGCCTAATCATCACCACACTTCCCAAACCTTTCACTGTTTATTGCTTCCATAGTTTTGTCTTTTCTGGAATGTTATATAGTGGGAGTCATACAATATTTAGCCTTCTCTGATTAGCTTCTTTAGCTTAGGAATATGCCTTTAACTTTTCTCCATGTTTTGATGACGTATTACTTTTTAGTGCTGATTCATATTCCACCGCTGGGATGTACAACAATTTTTTTACTGTAGAATATCTTGGTTGAGCCCACATTTTGGTAGTTTGAATAAAGCTGATTTAAATATCTGGGTACAGTTTTTTGTGTGGATATGTTTCCAACTCTCTTGGGTAAATATCAAAGAGTATGATGTTTGGTTTTATAAAAATGAACCAAATTGTCTTCTGAAGTGACTGTCCCATTTCGTATTCTCATCAACAATGTATGAGAGTTTCTGTTACTACAAACTTCAGCATGTGGTATTGTCAGTGTTCTGGATTTTGATCATTGTAATAGTGATATCTCTTTGTTGTTTTACTTTGCATTTCCCTAATCGCATATGATTATATCATATGCATCTTTTCATGTTTATTTATCATCTGTATATCTTCTTTGGTGAGGTCTCTGGTAAGGCCTTTGCCCCACTTTTTAATCGGATTGTGTTTTGTCTTATCGTTGAGTTTTAAAAGCCCTTATTATATTTTGAATCACAGTCGTCTATCAGATGTGTCCTTTGTAAATATTTTCTCCTGGTTTATGACTTGTTTTCTCATTCTCTTGATATTGTCTTTTGCAGAGTAGATTTTCATTTTAGTGAAGTCTAGTGTATCAGTTATTTCTTTCATGGATCATTGATGTTGTAACTGAGAAGGCATCACCATGCATTGTCCTGTGTTGTCTTACAGGAATTTTATAGTTTTGTACTTTACACTTAGGTCTGTAATCCATTTTAAGTTAATTTTGGTGGAGAGTGTGAGATCTGTGTCTCGATTCACTTTTTTCCATGTGAATGTCCAGTTTTTCCAGCACTGCTTGTTGAAGAGACTATATTTGCTTCACTGTATTGTCTTTTCACCTTTGTCAAAGATCAGTTGAATTTATTTATGGGGGACCTATTCTGCGTTTTCTAATCTGCTCTATTAATCTATTGGTCTTTTCTTTCATCAATACCAAACTGGCTTGAATACTGTAAATTTATAGTAAATCTTGAAGGAGGGAATCATCAGTCTCCCAACTTTGTTGTTCTCCTTGAATAGAAGCACAACTTGCTGATATTTCGGTTTTGGCTCCAGACCATTGCAATACAGTAAATATTGCAATAAAATGAGTCACATGAATTTGTTAGTTTCTCAGAGCTTATAAAAGTTACGGCTACACTATACTGTAGTCTCATAAGTGTACAATGTATGGAAAACATTATTTGAAATCTGCAATTTGAAAAAACACAGAACCTGTGAAACACAATAAAACGAGTTATGCCTGTATTGTGTTGGCTGTTCTGGGTCTTTTGTTTCACCATCTGCATTCTAGAATCAGTTTTTCAGCATCTGTAAAACATCTTGCTGAGATTTCGATTAGGATTTCATTGAATCATTAGATCAAGTTGGGAAGAACTGACATTTTGACAATATTGAGTCTTTCTATCCATGAACATGGACTGTGTCTCTAGTTATTTACTCCACCTTTGATTTTGTTCATCAGAGTTTTGTAGCTTTCCTGTTTTGTTAAATTGATACCTAGGTTTTGGGTGCTTAATGGTATGTATTTTTTATCTCAGACTCCACTTCTTCATTGTCGTATTGTTCCTGACTTATCTTTGTGTTTCTCATACCACCTCAAGAATGTCTAAGACACAATAGAAATCAACTATTTGAGTTAGTGAATGAAAAAAAAATGAAACATAGCCTTCTGGCTACTACATATATAAGATGCATATTTACAACTAAAATACTAACTAAACTCCCAAATAAGAGTAACATAACTCCTTTATTTGAACAATGATATGTCAGTCACTTTACTAAATGATTTATAGGCAATATAAGAAATTGAGTCACAGAAAATTTATTAAGTAGAATTATAGCTCCATTTCACACATGTAAACACTAAGGATTGAAAGGTTGAGATAATATGTCTAAAGGTATAAAATTGGTAATTAATAGAGGTGGGGCTAAAAACCCAAATCTGTCTGTCTCCAAGACCATAATCTTGTCTTCGTCCACATCCCAAAGAAATGGAGTGGCCTCTGTTTTTGTTAGAATATTTATTTAGCTTTTTAAAAAATAGATGCCAAAATTTCAGTGGCATAAATAAACAGAAGTTCTTTTCTTTCACATATATAAGCCAGAACTGACAGAGGCCAGTCTGCTCCCAAAGTCGTCCAGAGACCTGGTTCTTTCTGACCTGCCACTTTGCTCTTCCCTGGGCAGCTGCCCTTCCTGAATGACTGATGTCAGCTCACCACTTCTACATTTCACTCGGTGGGGTAAAGAAAATAAGAAGTCAAGGATAAGCTGTTTCCTTTTAAGGACATGGCCCAGCTATTGTTGACGCATTCCTTCTAAACATGTCCATTTACCAAACATATCTGTTGGACAGAAATTGTGCTCAGAGTCTCTGGGAAACTGGGAAATGTAGTCTTCAGGTAGCTGCCCAATTCTCCAACTTAAGCTCAATGACTCTTTACTTGAAGGAAGGAGGAAAGAATGAGTATCAAGCATACCCATCAATCTCTGTGATTGTCATTAGAGTGAAGGAGGCAAAGTAGACACAACAGTGGGAGAATCTGAATTCAGGGCACCGGAGAGGCAGGTTGATGAGGGCGGTGAGAGTAAGAAAGTTCACATATGAATGACTTAGTGAAGGGCGGTGCTGGATTTTCACATCTCCCTGGTGTCTTCTGTGAGAGAGGGTGCAGTGGACATTTACTAGTCTTTCTGGCTACTCAATACCTTGGACGTTCTTTCTATGTTTGAGAAATTCTCCATTTACTAAACTGACTTCCTTATACTAGGTAGACGATGGAAAGTTGCTTTTCCAGTAGCCAGCATGTAGTCAATAGAATGGACCTGCTCTGGATAATGAACTGGAGACAGGTAAAGCAGAAAAGTAAGTTCTGGGGAGAATTCCCTCTCATGAGAATGCTTGCAAACATGTCCATTTACCAGAGAGAGCAAGGACAGAAGCTCCAGCAGTAGCATCTAGTGCTCAGCATTCGTGGTCTAAACCGAAGGTCTGAGTCCTGGAGAGGCAGCAGTGGGGTATAGTAGACTGGACAACTGGCTTCACCCTCTCCCTCTAATAAAACCCATACCTTTGGATATGTGATTTAGAGTGTCTCCCTTGATAACAGTCTGCATTCCAAACCCACTGACCATGAAGTTGACTCCATGACTTATTTGAGGTCTGAAAAGCAGGTGGGAGGATAGAATAGAGGTTCTGTTGAGACAGAGGGTTTAAGAAGCATGTGGAGTTTCCACTCTCTCCACAGAAGAACAAGTTCCACGTAGCCGTGGTCCCAGCCATCAGGGACCTAGAATGAAGATGCCTGAAACACACTTACACCTGACCCAGACTCTGGGCCCAAATCCCAACTAAGCTCAGCTGAGCCCAGGTGAGATGAGCCAAACCACAGCTGACTCATGAAGATAAAGCAGATGTTTGTTGTTGAGACTGGAGAATAGTTTGGGTATGTGGCATTACCACAGAAGAAGCCTGACAAATGCAGTGTTCTTACTGGAGTGGCTTTCAAGGTATGATTTTGGCAGGGCTGATGTTTAGAAAGTATGTTCCAGAACAACTGTTGAGGTTTCTTACCATCTTCCACTCTTCTGATTAGTTGGAACCTGTATCGTACGATTGTCAACTATGTGACAATCACTCCCTTGGTCTGGCTGTCTGGTTATGTGGCCACAAACCTGGTTCTGTACTTTGGAGGAGATTCTGTGTTGTAACTAAAACGCCTGAATAAATTAATTTTCTGCCTAAATTAAGAATAAGTATATTTCCATTTGCAACTTAAAACGTTGACTAAAAGAGATGAGAGTTCCAAGGTCAGGGCCACAGATGGTCATCTCTCTCTCAGTGACCGCAGAATTTTCACATTTTCTATGTGAGAGCATTTCAGCACTTTCTATCTTTGGACTTCGGGTGAAAATATAAGCAACCTAAGAACTCGGATTCTACATTTTACAGGCATGACTTTAGTACTTATGACTCTTCTTGGTATACTTGAGGCAGATTTTTTTTTATTTTTTCCATCCAGTGGTAAGAAGACTTGGTCCTGACCCAACAGACTTGGCTTCAATCCCAGTTGTGCCAGATACTTGCATGACCTTAAGAAAGTGACCTGCCTTCTTTGGGTCTTAGTATTTTTCTGTTTGCAAAAATCCCAGGATACTAACATCTGCTTTCCTTTTTATGATGGTGATGAGGAAAAAATAAACCATGGGAACATGTCATGGAAAGTCACAAGATCTAAATATATGCAAAATGTATGGCATGCACTTCTGTTTAATATGGAATCTGGCTTTAATTATGGACTCCCGTGTATATAAGCATACATAAGAGTCTGGAAGGAAATGTGCAAAGATTCTAGCTGTGGTTTTCTCAGGGCTCTGAGATTAGAATGATCTAAGTATTCTTTTTTTTTAAATGTCCTTGCATTTTCCACATTTTCTATAATGAGCATTTATTACTTTTGTAATGAGTTGTTTTTTTTTGTTGTTTTTTTTTTTTTT
The DNA here is from genome assembly GCA_004363575.1 of Solenodon paradoxus. NCBI lineage: Eukaryota > Metazoa > Chordata > Mammalia > Eulipotyphla > Solenodontidae > Solenodon > Solenodon paradoxus. The sequence goes on from RJWH01000857.1 coordinate 485,775, forward strand.
TTAAAGAAATGAAAGGCACTAATGTACTACGTTAATGTCAGGCACTTATTAGAAGTACTCTTGAAAGCATTTTGCCTCAAAGTGGGATATCCATTCAAGAGAAAGTAAATACACGGAAAGGGAGAAAATGGGGAGAGGAAACAAGAAGTGGGAAGGGGCAGCCCTCATGACAGTCAGGACCTGGCTAGCTTGTGGGGAGAGAGCCCCAGAGGGCAGTATGGAAGAGGTTTCCCTCTCTCCGCCCAGGGAAGCCCACAGTAACTTGGCGCTTTGAGGAGTGACTCCTTCATCGCCAGTTAAGCCACGCCCACTAAACGTGCAGGAAGTGGAGAAGAAACCTGAGCCCCAGCCTTAGGTGAGCCCTGTTCCTCCAGCCCGGTGCAAGCAATGAAGGATCTGGTTACACATGTGCTAGGAAATCCTCAGGAAATAATCCGGACACATAACCCTGAGGAAGAGAGGCCAAAAACTTTCTCTGGGCCCCTTGGTTTTTGCAGATGCTTACAGCTACCATCTTTCAGAAAGATTTTTCCCCAGTGGTGATGTAAATGCAATGGTGAAGGTAATGAGGGAAACTGGCTGAAATAAGGTTACAGGCTGAGGGTGCACCCGGAGACTACAGTGTTTAGATGCCATCTTATCTGTATTCTTCCTATTTCACCCCAACCATACAATTCTGGCCCTGAAGGAGGAGAGAGTCCTCTCTAAAGACAGCATGTTCTGTAGAAAGACGGTATTCTTCCTATAAAGTTGCCAGGTTCATCCAACAAAACTTTTTTTATTTTTAAAGAGGAAGGAAGAGGAGGAAGAAGCCTTTAAGGAAGGAGGAGAAGAGGAAGATGCATCTTTATTACTTGTTTATTCTGGCTTTTCACCCCAGCCCTGGTTTGAGAATCTGAGCCCTTGGGCTTTCCACGGTCCAAACTCCGGTGTCCCAGCTGCCTGAGGCACAGGAAGTGCCTTATTTTATGAAGCTTTACAGAGGGTGTGGTGTTTCAGGCACTGTGCAAGGCTGGGGGTGCAAGGCAGCATCTCAAGATTGCAGTCAAGTGAGGGAGACATACCAACTGGTATGTTCTCTGAGAAAGAGAAAGTTATCAGCATCACTGCTAACATTTACTGAAGGCTCAGTATCTACCAGGCAGGTATGAGGCGCTTTAAGTGAGTGATCTCATATGAGTGTCAGACCAAGACTATGAAGTAGGTGCTGTTATTGTCTCCACTTTAGAGATGGAAAAACTGCAGCTTGGGAAGTTTAAATACCTCTCTGAGGTCACACAGCTTGTGTGGGGATCTACCTCCCATGGGTCCAAGCCACCTGTACAATCCCTCTGCTGACAGCATCCGGGGGGGAGACAGAGGCGTGGCAGCCAATCTGCCTGGGGTAGATCAGGGAGAGCTTCATGGAGGAGGTCAGTCTTGAACTGGGTCTTGAAGGATGAGCAGGAGTTGGTTTGAGGACAAGGAGGTAGGAAGGGCACCCTAGACAGGGGAGCAGTCTATTCTAAGGCCAAGAATAGAGAGCGAGGCAGCTTGGCTTCATCTGGAAATACCAAATATTCTGACAGAGCTGGAAGGTAGGGGGCCCGCAAAGGTAGGCAGTGAAGGATGAGGAGCCTGTCAAGACCCTTGGCTCAGCCACTCCTGCACCTGGTGGCTTCTCAGAATCACCAGTGAAGTGTGGAGAGGCCGGCAGGCATGGTGTGAGCCAGCAGCAGCCTGGCAGGGCCCAGCTCCCCAGCTCAGAGAGGGCTTTTTTCCAAGGAACTGAGTTGGGCCTTTTCCAAGATAGTCCCCAGTGGACCTGAAGGCAGCCTGTCTGCATGCCAGCTCCAGCTGCTGGGTTGGAGTTGAAAGGGAACGTTCTGATGAGGAAAGACAGCAAAAACCCTTTATCTGGAACACATGGTGGTCCAGACAGCAGGCTTTGCCTACAGCATCGGGGATCTGAAGTTTGACTCCTCCATGGACCTGTTGTGTGACCCTAAGCACGCCCGTGGCTCTTCTGCCTCTGTGTGTCTAGTGTGTCTTGGGCACCATCATACCTATTCGTGAAGATTAAATAGTGCAATTCGTATCAAGTACTTAGCATAATGTCTCGCGCGGAGCACACACTCGGTTTATGGCACTCTCTAGCATAAGCACTTATAGCTACTTATTCAATGTTCATTCAACAAAGATTTATGTAAAGCAGCTTGGCACTGCTCGTAGCCGTGAGCAAGGAATACAGAGTTCTTGCCTTCCCGGAGCTCATATTGCAGGGGGAGAGGCAGAGAGCAAGCAATTTACATGTGATAATTTCAGGTAGTGGTGAGCGCTACGTAGAAAATAAAAGGATAAAGAGCAGAATGTGTACTTATGTGTGTATGTGTGCACAGCGGGTTTTAGACAGAATAATCAGCTGCAGTCTCCTTGAGGAGGTGACCTTTGAGCAAAGACCTGAATCAAAAGAGCTCATCTCATGAACATACAGAGAAAAACAGTTCTAACAGGACACAGGAAAAGGAAAGGCGCAGAGGCAGGAGCAAAGTTAACAGATTCAAGAAAGCCAACGGTATGGAAGAAGCAAAAGTGAGAGATGAAGGAGGTGAAGGTATAATGACACAATGATAATGTCGTGAAATAACCACAGCAGCGATAGCGTCTGTGATGACTGTTCAGGGCTGGATGTTTCACATTCATCTTCACAGCCAGGCTAGGAGAAAGGGACGGTAGGGCTCCCACTTCACACTTGAGACATTAAGACTCCACCAAGGGAAGGAACTTACTCAAGGCCACACGGCGCCATTCTAGGGCCTCAGAACCCAGACATGGCCCCACTGATGGCTGCAGGCTTCCTTGCCCATCACCGTCTTGCTCCTCCTTCACCGGGAAGGCACTCAAGTGTGACTAGCTTTGTGTGAGGCAGAGGGAGGTGCAGGTGCGTGCGCACGTGTGTGTATACTCGTGAGTGTGCGCACATGTACTTGGGGATTGTGAGAAATGCAGCTATTTATTAATTCTTATTTGTGGAGGCAAGACAAACACACACGCATAAGAATTAATTCAAGTCAACCTACAGTTCTACGATTGCCCTAGTGTTTTAGGAATTCTCTAGAGAAAAGTGAATTGAAGGGAGGAGAGAGAAGCAGTTTAGTTTAAATTAAAGACTCCAGACTAGACTACGGTTCAAGTCCCAGCTGCTCCACTCACCAGCAATTTAACTTGGGGACAACTGACTTAACTTCTGGGGATCAGTTTCCTCACCTGTGAAATGGGAAAGTAACCACACCTACTCAGAGCTGTTGTGAAGCCTGAACAACTTAAGGTAAATAAAGCACTGAAAATAGTCCCAAGTGGGGAGTATTTGCCATTATGAAGTTTTTGTTACTTTTTTGGCTCTAGATTTATGAAAGCAATTTCACCCAAATCCCCATAAATGCTCATCCATAGTCTCTTTATTTAAGTCATTCCTATTACTTTCCAATGTTGCAATTTCAGTCGGGATGACCATCTGCCTCCTTACCACCTGCTGTTTCAGTTCCTGGAAGGCCTTTCCTCCTGTCGCCTTCTCCACCCTCTCAGTCACTCCTCCGCAGCCGAGTTCTGTAACTGCACTCCAGCCGGCATCTTGTGTCTTGTGTTCACTGCCCAGTCACGATGGCCTGTCTCAAAAGTGCCTCAACTCCAGCAATCCTTTTCCCACTGGAACTTCCAGATCATCAATCTGCCGTGAGCTCTATCCATGGCCAACCATTCTGGTACAAGCATGTATCTGTAATAATATATGCATGTATGATCATAAGCTAATTCTATGTGTTGTATGTAATAACATTCATTGTAGATAACAGATAACTGATGTATGACATAATATGTACTGCATAATAATGTATATTACTATGCTTATGCAATTTGTTACACATTATTGTATATACTGCAACCCTACAGCAGATATTAGAAACTGCCCGTGAGGGTTACAGCTCATATAATTACAGGGAATATATTGCACGGGCATAGTGATATATAGTATATAGTATGATATAATATTATTATGAAACTGCCTGGTGACTATCCTCAATTTTCTTGTCTCCTCTAGCTTTGCCATCCTCTCTTGGCAAAACATCCTCTCTTGGTCCAGACTGAATTCAGCATGACCTACTCCATGTCCAAACCCATGTAACTCAACATGGCGGCAGAAGATCACACAACCTTCTCGCTGGTTTCACGTTAAATTCAGACTGATCTGTTATTTCTCCAGTGAATTCACTCTCTCACTGTAGATGAACTTCTGCTTCTCCCTCGTCACTCCCTCCTCTAGACACCAGGTCTCAGGCCCCTATCAAAGGACATCATGTCCGCAGTTCTCGCCTTGAGCTTGGCTTTTCCCCCATTCACAGCAGCACACAAGCCTGTTTCCTTCCTTCATACCCACCCCCACTTTTTTTTCTTTTTTAAGGAAAGGGGCAGGCAGCAATGAATGCAAGTAAGCAGTCAGGCAGGAAGAGGAGGAGGAAGCAGCATTTTATTTTATTTTTATTTAGTTGTTCACACTGTTTGTTCCCCCGAACCTGGGACTCGAACCCGGGGTATAAGGCTTGGGTTCCTCTGGAGGTGACTGACCTGGCTGCTGCTCCACCAGGGTGCACCCTTTCTTTCTTCTTAATAAATTTTTATGTAGCCTGCTGTATTGGCTATCTATTACTAGGTAATAAATTTTACCCCAATTTAGCAGCTCAGACAGCAAGCAATTATTATCTCACAGCTCCTGTGGGTCATGAATATGGGCACTGCTTGGTTGGATGTCTTTGGCTTGAGGTCTCTCGGAGGCTGCAGTCAAGGTGTCCACTAGGACAGCAGGCATCTCAAAGCTCAGTGGTAGATGATCTGCTTCTGCGCACACACATGTGACTGCTGGCAGGCCTCAGGGGTCTATTGATTGTTAACTTGATGCATTTGTTCTTGCCACATGGGCCTGTCCAACATGATCGTATCCTTTCCTTGGAGCCGGTAACTTCAGAGAGTGCTCGAAGCAAGATTTTTTAGATAAGTTGGAGGTGACATTCTCCCATCACCTCTACTTCATTCTGTTTGTTAGAAGCAAGTCAGCTTAAGAGAGATTATGCACTGTTAGTGGGAATATAAAATGGTGGAAAACTGTATGGTCCTTCAAAAAAGTAAACATAGAATCACCGCACGACCCAGCTACTCCACTCTGGGTCTATGTGACCAAGAATTGAAAGTAGGGGCTCCAACACCTCCTTACACACCCATGTTCATAGTACCTCTGTTCACAATAGTCAAAGATTGAGAACAACCAAAAGGGTGACTGATGGATGAGTGGACAGATAAGAGGTGATAAATTTATACCATGAAATAGTATTCAGCCTTACAAAGGAGTGGAATTCTGACCTTACAATAGGGATGAACATTGAAGTTGTTATGCTAATGAAGTAAGTCAGTTATGAAAGGACGAATAGTGTATGACTTCACTCACTTGAGGCACCAAGAACAGTCAAATTCATGGAGACAGAAAGAAAGCGGGACAGTGGTTCCAGGGGCTGGGCGAAGGCATGACGGGGGAGTCAGTGTTTAGAGGATCCAGATCTGGGGATGGACAGTGTTGGTGGCTGCACAAGAATGTGAATGTATTTAATGCCACTGAGCTGTACTCTTAGAAATGGCTAAAAATTGCAAATTTTATGTTGAGTGTATTTTACCACAATTTTTGTAAATTATAGGAACAAATAAGTCAGGCTATATTCAAGAGAGGGCATGATTATAGGAACACAAGGGCATGGATACCAGGAAACAGCTCTAACTGGTGTGGTTAGGGTTAGGGTGTGCATTTTCTATGGGGACCGCCCCAACCTGGTAAATGTTCGTTCTTGGGGGGGGAGGGAAGACAAAATAAATCATCCTCGTTTTTTTATGTATCTAGCACAGGTATGCGCATAGCATCTGTGTTATTAACACTCATGGGGAATCTTGGGAAAATATTTTCTTTCATTATTTTTAATTTAAGAGAGAGTATTTATTTATTTAGAGGAAGGAAGCAGGCAGGCAGGAAGGCAAGTTGGCAGGCAGGCAGAGAGAGGCAGAAGAAGCACCTGTCCATCTATTTAGTTGTTTATGTTGGTGGTTCAGCCCCCTGGTCCGAGGCAGTGAACCTGGTTCCTTGGTGTTTACAAGGACGATGCCATCAGGAGCCATGGACTTAACACCAAGCCACCAGGCTGCACCTCGTTTTTATTTTCTTAAAGAGAAGTAGAGAGAGAAGAAACGTTTTTTCTTATTTGTTCATTTTGTTTTGGCTCCCACCTTCCCAACCCCCACTCCACATCATGAACTCCGGTCCCCAGGCTTTACATGGCCTGCACTTTCGTCGCTGTCTCAGCTGCCTGAGCCACAGGGCACACTAGAGCAGCTGTTTTTAATTGTTCCTTTAAGGAGGGACATAATAACACTGGGTTAAGGCATAAAGCTTGCCATGTCTGGTCACAGTGAATTGAGATTGATTTGAAGGAATTCAAAATCAATGAGAAGAATCCCTTCCATTGATCTCACTCCAGAGAGTTTACTGAGACCTTTTGTGTAGGGTAGGTCTTCTTAGCTGTAGATCAGTGGGCCTTTCAAGTGATAGAGGGCGAGTCTGGGGTGGGGGAATCTGTGATTCTCATAAGGTATTGGCAAAATCTAGATATGCCTCCTGTATGAGCAGCCAAGCAGCATGATCATTAAATCACTGAGTTGGAGTCAGATAACCTGGGCTCAAATTCTGATCTTGTTGTTTACTCTGTGACATACACAAGTTTCTTAACCTTTCTTAGTACCAAATCATACATTTTTCTATGAGGATTACATAAATAAAGCTTCTAGAACAGTGATTAGAATACCGTGTTTAGCAAATGTTGACTATAACTTTTAAGCAAGTTAACATTTCTGAGAGCAGAGTGTATGGATTTGCTAAAGTTCTCAAAAGGATCTATGACTCCCCGCAAATCTTGGAAATGCGAAACTATTCTCATGAGACACCCAAGAAGTCAAATCCAATCACCCTCATCCTGTCCACCCACATTCAAGGAGCCATCATGTGCTACCTACACAATTAGTAGATTTGCTGCCATAACCAATCACTCATCCTCTCACACCTGGACAATTTCAACAGTCACTCTCTCCATCCCCGCTCACCCACCACCACTACTCTATCACTTTGTCTCCCATCTTGCCCTCTTTCTATCATCTGGAATTGTTTCTGCTTGCTAGATTTTTAAAACTTTTAAGTGCTACCCTATCTCTTCTCTAGTTAAAATCCTTCAGTGGTTCACCAAGACTTTCAGAATAAAGGCCAAATTCCTTTGAATGACATAATTCATGGGCTAGCTTCACCCACCTCTCCCTACTTATGGCGGCCCATTCCTTGCCACATACACTCTGCTAGAGTCATCCTGTGCCAGTCCCTCTCTGGCCTTCATGCTTTTGCAGATGCTTTTCTCTATTTGGAATGCCCTTGTCTCTCTCCTGGCAAGTCTCAAGTACAAGGTATCGCCTGATATTTCCAGACAGATTTCTGTACTTTCTCTATATTCCCCTTGAATTTAAAAACAATATTTTCATTGTTTTTGTCTCTCCAAAAGACTCTGAGTTTCTTAATGATAGGAATCAGTTTCATCTCTCATCCTCAGTACCAAGTTCAGGGTCTAACACTTAGTATATGCTCAATAAATATGAAAAAAATAAATGAAAGAAATGAAGAAACAGAATTTAATAACTTTTCCAGGCCCATATGTTAGCAATGGAAACAGCTAAATCTAGAATCTAGTGTATTCATACTTTGTTTGCTCATAAGGAGTAATAAAATCCCAATTGGCCTAGCTTAATCAAAAGAGAAGAATTGGCCCAGAACTTGTAAGTCCAGGGGATAGTTTTCAGGCCAGGTACAGCTGGTCCCAGGGGTTCAACGACAATATCAGCCTTCAGGCTCTTGACTCCACTGCTTAGCTGTTTTCTTCTGGGTCCTCAATCGTCTACAAGGTCTCCTAATGAAAGACGGCCTCTACAGCAATGGTTTTAGTTCATTTATAGACATTCATGTTTGTAGAAAAAAGCAGAAGCACCTCCCACACCTAGCACTCATACAACCATAGATTGATTGAATTACTTGAGGGAGGCTCACATGGGCTTGTGTGGATCTTGTCTCTCCATCGTCCTGCCATCCCATTACACTAATCCTTATAAGAAGGAGGTGAGTTGTCATGGTTGGTCAAGACTGAAGCACATGTCCACTGCTGTGGACAAGAGGATTATCGAGGCAATGTAACTGACAGCACACTACTACCAGAAGGATGGGGTCTCCACAGTGACAACAGAAAGAGGAGTTTGGGGTGGGCAAAAGCTATATATGTCCCTTCTACCCCGTGTTCCCTTTACTAATCATGGAGTGTCTCTAGCCAATGGCAGGGGTAGAGAGAGAGGAAGAACTCTTGTTACTATTTGCATTGGGTTCATTGGGAGGAAAGCAATCTTGGTCATCGTTGAAATAAATAACAATAACAATTAGTTATTCTATTCACTACTTCCAGCTATACTATGCTAAATCTTTCTTTCCCACTGGGTAGTAGATAGCTTATCAAGAGGATGAACTGATCCAATCCTTTTCTTAACACATTGGATAATTGAAACTCAGTTCAGTTCATTTGTAAAACCATGTTCTGAATGTCTCTCCAGAGAAGGGGACAATGAGCTACTCCTCTTCTTCCTTCTTTCTTGCACTTGGACATTGTAGGGGATTAGAAGAGGGGAGGAAAGCATGAACAGCATCTGACTCACTTCTTTCCCCCTCTCTTTTCTGGGTCTACTTCCTATAGGATGTTGAGGATCAAGCAGAGGGGATGAGTTATTTACCAGTGGGAGTGTCTGGTTTCCTCCACTTGAGACTCTTTATGGAAGATATGTGTGGGGCCGATATTGTACTTCATCCTGACCTCTATTGCAGAAGCTGTCCCTGAACCCTCTAATCTCATGCCAATGTCCCTTCACCTTGTGGGACATTCCTTCACTTGGCAATATGGACAGTCCCCTTCTCTTAACTCTTCCTGCCTGACACGGAGCCCTGGGAATCTCTGACTCCCTCTTAGACTTACTTGGATGGTCCATTTTCTTCTTAGACACATCGTTCACAGTCCCTTCTCTCTGTACCATTACAGACTGCTCCAGAAAGTCTCTGACTTCAGTAATCTCCAGGCAGGAAGCCCCTGTATGATGCATCCTCCCAAATCAGGATGGCCACGAAGTACATACTGTTCTTTGTGCATTCAAAGGGTACCTCATCTGAGAGGACAAATAACCAGAGAGCTCCCATTCACATAGTTCCTCAGTCCCTAATCATCCATCAGGCAACCTACTACAGGGCAAAAATGCACAATCCTATGCTGTGACCCTCTCAAACTCCAGAGGACACAGGTCAAGTTCTCCCAAGAATCCCTTCATCCCTGATAGCCGAGGGTTGGAACTGACTACAGGTCCTCAAGCATCCAAAGAGGGAGCCAGTCTCCACCCTTGCAAGCTCCCACTGCTAGGGGATTTTCTTGCAGTTTGATCCTCCCTCAATTTGCTAGACAGCAGTTCTTAAAGTGCGATATACAGACTCCTGGGAGTCTTTAAGACCCTTTCAGGGAATCCACAAGAGCAAAATTATTTTTATAACAACAAATGTTTTCCTTTTCACTGCGTTAGCATTTGCACTAATAGTATTTAAAAAATTGATGGGTAAAACCGATGGCAATTTAAGGCAGTGGCAGATGAAGGGACTAGTAGTCAATGAATTCTTAGCTTCTACACACTCACCGGTAGAAGAAAGTTGCATTTTCTCTTAAGAATGCCTTGATTAAGCAGCAAAAATGATTACATTTAGTTTACCTCAACCCTTGAGTATATGTCTTTATAATAATATCCTGTGACAGACTGGAAGTTACATGCAAAACACTTTTGTTACTGCTGAGGTGTGATGCCTGTCTTCAGAAAAAAACACCTTTGCAAGAGAATTATAAGCTGAACTAGCCACTTCTTTCACAGAGCATAATTTTTACTTGAAAGAATGACTGATGTTAAACTCTTGCCATCCTGACTTGATATTTGGCAGCTATTTTCGTGAAAATTCACAAAGAAAGCCTGTCACTTCCAGAAAAGTAACTGACAGTATTTGGTGTCAGTGATAAAATTTGAGTTTTCAAGCAGAAATGGGAATTTTGCAAACCTGGCATCTGAAATCATGAGCTCCATAGCTTCCCAAACTTAGTCATTTCTGATGGCATCGTGGGCTGTGACAAATGTGATTTTTGAAAGAAATGTGTTCATTGGAAAGATCAGCATCACCTAATTAACTAATATTCCCAAATCAACCAATGAATGCTGTTATACAAATTGGGTAAAAGAACTATTCTTAGTACAAGATAGATCAATGGATCCCAAAATTATTTTATTAGGGCAAAACTGCCATGTAACATTAGACTCGTTTGTACAGCATAATGTTTTGATATACCTGCATAAGCTAAACAATCACCACACTGTCTAGCTCTCATGCATCACCGTGCATAGTAACAAATCATTTTTCCTGTGATGAGAACTTTCAAGATTTCCTCTCAGTAACTCTCAAATATGCAATGCAGTGTTATCAACTACAGTGACCCCGTTTAATTTTTTGAGACATAATTGATATATAGATTTGTATTCATTTTAGCTAGAAAGCATAATAGTTTCATATGAATATCTCAATATTTAGTGAACATCCACCGCCACAGATAGTTATAAACTTTTCTTTATTATGAGAATTTTTAAGATCTACTTAGTAATTTTCAAATATACAATATAGTATTGTTAACTATAGCCATCACACTCTAAATTACATCCTCAGGTCTTATTTGTCTTAAAACTAGAAGTTTGTGTCTTGACCACAGTCACCCATTTTGCCCGATGAACTTTAATGTAACAATGCACAAAAAAGACTGACATGATTTCAGATTCTACATTGCAAATATTATTTTAAAAAATGATCACTTGTTGAGTTTTGGTGCAATATCAAAGAAGACTATCAACAGTTACATAAAAGGCTATTAAAATATTCCTCTTCTCCAACTGCATATCTGTGTGAGGTCAGAGTTTCTTCATATTCCTCAGTCAGAACACCACAATGCAACAGATTGGGTGCAAAAACAGACATGAGACTCTAGCTGTCTTCTATTAAGTCAGACAGTCAAGAGATGTTCAAACATGTAAAGCAATGCTGCTCTTATTATTTTTTTATTTTTGGAAAATTGCTGGGTTTTATTAAAATGTTACTCATTTTAATATGTAATGGGTGTATTAGTTTTTAATGAGTTAATAAATAAATGGAGTTTTTCAAGCTTTACTTTCTACTACTGTGAATTCATAGAGAAAATTCACATAAGCAAAAGCTCTTTGGGATCATCAATAATTTTTAAGAGTGTTAAGGGTTCTTGAGACTAAACATTTGGAGAACTGCTGCACAAGGAAATGGGGAAGCACCCCCACCATCCAGGAGAGAAGAAAAAAATCTTTAACCTTCAATGCAAAGGGACTTGATAGGCCTGGGACAAAATACCCATACCTCTCCCAACCCCTCCCCTCGTATAGAACCAGTCTCCTGCTATTCCTATGGAGACCTGGCTGGATAGGCCCTATTTAGAAGATGGGACATGTGAAATCTTTATTCTATCTCAGTTGTCAATTCCAGAAGCTAAGAAACTTCCCACTCAATGTCTTGATAAATAATCGTCAATAACTGACAGTATTTGTGGGAGAATAGTTATTCTGTTATAATGTAGATTCACTCTCATTTGAAAATATTCATTACTATTCTGGTCTGATAAGAAAGAGAGGTCAGAAGATAAGATGCTTCGAAGAGATTGGGCTTTAGGTTAGAATCTCAGTTTTGCCAAATTCAAGGTAACTGGGCAAACAACTCAACATTTTAAACCTAGTTTTCTCATCTATAAAATTAGAATAAAATACCTGCCTTTCAGGTAGCTGGGGGATAATGCATTTAAATGGTCTGACACATATTAGCCAATAAAATAAGCTATCATTATCACATCATCACCATCAGCATTACCATCATCATCATCACCGTAACACAGGAGCTGGAAAAGAGTTTCTGCTGGATCCTCCGAAATAAGCAGCCTCGTGTGTTGGGTGTGCTTTTAGTGTGCTTGCAAGGTTATTAGTTGTCTCTTACTTCCTTTCTCACCAGAAAATCAAGTGTTGACTCTGAACCCCAGGGAACAATAGATTCATGTGACAAAACAAATATCTGACTACCTCTTCCCAATTCTGTCTTGACAAAGAGGAACTGTTTCCACCCTGACTGAAGGGTTATGTGCCCCCCAAAGACATTTTTTTTTTTTTTTCTTACCAATTCAAACACTTTTCTTTGGGCTTCTCCTGAATTCCAGGCCTTGGTGAGCATGTGAATGGACCCAAAGGCCTCTGCTGGAGACCATGTTGAGCCAATAATAGAAAGAAAAACAGCTGGATGGATTTTATGAGGAAAGATTTGCTAAATAAACAGCTACGTGAAGTTGCAGAGACTGTTCTCTTGAGTATTTTATTTTATTCTTTTTTAGAGAAGGGCTCCAGGAGGGGATTTCTATGGAGCGATGCGTGGAATTGGTGTGCCTCCTCACCCTGCTAAAATGGAAGCCCTGGGTCCCTTTCATAGCTGAGGGAGGCAGATTGATGATGTGGGGGGTATGACTGCTGCCTCGGAGCAGCTGGCTCATTTACCTCTCCTGTTCAAGCTGTGCTTTGGGTCTTGGAACACAAACCTGGTGGAATTCTGACCTTGCTTGGAGGACTTTGTTCCTTTCTTTTACTTCTCATAACAGGTTTGCTGGAACCCTGAGCATGAGGGAATTGTCCAGTGAGTTTCTTCTTTAAAACAACGGAAATAAACAGGATCTTGAGAATGTTAACCAACGAGAAGCTCATGGAAGAAAAAAGTTGCCTATTTGTGGAAAGGATATTAGTGCATTTATTCTAACATGGAGCATTTTGGTAGAAAAGACAGCCGGTCCAAAGAGCTGGGTCAGAAATCAGTGGATTGCGTGTAACAGAAACACACTCAGATCACCTCAAATAAAACATGGGTGTAATGTGAGGCATTACGTCTGCCTCGTGGATCCCAAATGCAGAAAGAAGAGCTAAAAATTAAGTTGAGGTTTCTGGATCTACATTATATGAGCTGGGACAAGCTACTCATCTATCTGCTCCAGTTCTCTTCTCCATAAGGAGGAAAAAGTAAGGATGGTTTATTTTAGAATGGTGGTGAGGTTTAAATAAGGAAATACATGGAAAGTGTGTAGAACAGTGCCTGGCACATATTAAGCCCATAAATAAATGTTAGCTATATTGAGGATTCCATCAAACTAACTCTCACACCAAGGGCAATGAGAAAAATCTCAATAAAATTTTAAATGATCATTCCGAGCTATTAGGAAACCACCAAAACTGAGAGGACATAGGACCATAAGATCCCAGAGACCAAGGAAAGAGAGCAATGAGCCTGACATTCTGTGATGCTTTTTCCCTAAGGCTTTTGCTGGTTGATAGCATTATGTGAGGTTCAGGGAAGCTACACAGAATAAGCTGACAGGTGAAAAACTGATGATCACCTCTGACAGTCTTCTAGGGCTGGAAGAAACCAAAATTGGAGTTTGGGCCTGCTGGTGATTACCCTACTATTTCAACTAGAACTCTGAGGGTTATATCCAGAAAGATTACTGAAGAATAAAAATGTCACCCCTCATAAAGACCACAGCCTGGTGTTGAATCTGTTTAACCACTGAGTTAAGGTGGGTCAATGTGCTTTTATCTATTTACTTTCCAGAAACAAAAGTTAATCCTCTCTGGAGGAAAGTAACAGCATCCATGGTCTTGTATGCACTATCTGGTAATAGATCCAAAATTACCAGACTCACCCAGAGGACAGAAAATAATACCCAAAACTATGAGGAAAGGAAGCAGATAATATAAAAAAATTCAACGAGAAATAAAGACACTAGAATTAATATGGACTTTAAAACAACTGCCATTACTGTATTCAAGAAATAAGATAACAGGGTGGTAATTTCAGCATAGAACAAGAAGTTATTTAAAACCATCAGACAAAAATTCTAGAACTGAGACACTCAACAGCCCAACGAAAAAAAAACAACAACAAAAAAAACTCAACATATGGACTTATCAGCAGGTGAGAAAAAGCTGAGAAAAGATTAGTGAACTGAAGAACGTGTTAGAAAAAAAGCATCTGGATGGAAATGTGGAGACATGAAAGAATGAAAAACAGAAGAGAGCCCATGAAACATATGGAGCAGAGTGAAAAGTGAAACAAATGAGTGGCTCAATTGCTCAAAGAATAAGAAGGACAGAATGAAAGAAAACAATATATGAAAGGACAGTGGATGAGAATTTTCCAAAACGGACCCAAGACATTGCACTATAGATTCAAGAAGTTTTATAAATTCCAAAAAGAATAAGTATAATGGAAATGACACATAGTGAAACTCCTCAAAATCAAAGATAAACCGATTATCTTAAGAGCAACCAGAGTTTAAAAAAAAAAAAAAGATACACCGCCTTTAAACAAGCAACAATAATCTGAGAGGTGACTTTTCACAAAAACAATGGAAGCCCCACAATGGAAGATCACTGAATGACACTTCTAAAATGATGAAAGCTAATAGTTGCCACTTAGACAAAAATTTAAAGAATTCATCACCAGGAGACCCTCACTAAAGGAAATAGTAGGAGCACCCTGGTGGATTAGTGGTTAGATCTGTTGGCCTCTGGCTGAGCACAGCCCACACACATACCAAGGACCTAGATTCACGTCCTAGGGCTTGGGGAACAAACAAGATGAACAACTAAATAAAAATAAAAAATAAAACACACTTCCTCCTCTCTTTTCCTGACTGCCTACCTACTCACCTTCATTCCTGCGTGCACCTTTCCTTTAAAAAAATTAAAATAAAATAAATAGTAAAGAGAGTCCTCTAAGCAGAAGGTAAATAATATCAGATGGAATCATGGGAAACAGGAAGAAATGAAAAATATGAAAATATTTCATTGAACAGTGTTTGTTTAAAATAACAATAATAATGTCATGTGTGTTTAGAAATAATTACAGAAATAATGTATGTGATAATAATAGCACCAAATCTGGGTGAATGCTAAATGGAGTTAAAATCTTAGAATTTCTTGAATTATCCAGGAAGGAGTACAATCACTAATTTATAATGGACTTCGGTAAGCCTATCCGTACAGTTGGCTTCAGAACAATCACTGAGACACTGGCATGAAGACCCAATGATCCAGATTCGTGACCCAGGGTTAGGGTGAAAATCCGAAAATTATTAAACAAACAAGCAAGTAAATAATGCTGTTTCTTGCTCTCTCTCTCCCTTCCTTCCTGTCTGCTTTCATTCCTGCCTGCTTTCCACTCCTGAAAAAAAGAACAATCACTGAAAGAATAGCATCAACATGTAAAATAATGGATAAATGGAATAATCGAAAATCCCTAATTAATCCAAAAGGAGACAAAAATAATTTAAAAGGGAACATAGGACAGGTGAAATAGAGATAACAAATAGTAAAGTAATAAAAATAACTCAAATCTGTATGTTATTCCATGAGATGTAAAAAGACTTAGTATTCTAATTAAAAGCCAAAGATCGTCAAACTGGATAAAAATAAAATAAGTGAGTCTTTTTACAAGGCTCACTTTAAGTAGAAATACACAGAGGAATGAAAGTAAAAGAATGGAAGAAAGTATACCACGTAATTCCAAGTAAAAGAAAGCTGACATAGTTATAATAAGAGCAACAAAGAAGACACAGAGGCAAGGGAATTACTAGAGATAAGAGGAGCATTTCAAAATGATAACATGATCAATCCACAGGAAAATTTTAACAATCTGTATGAGTCTATTTACAACACCTCAAAAATAGGATGCATTAATGCCAGAACTAAAAAAGTTAAGAATAACCATTTTGTTTTCATAATCCAAATGCTTGTTATTATTTTATTTGTTCATTTGTTTTGTTTCTTTATCTTCATCACAAGGGAAAAGGAATGGGGGTGGATAACATGGGTAAATGGGATCAACTGTATGGTGGTGGATGGAAGCTTTTGCTGTTGATCCTAATGTAAAATACATATATGTCAAATCATGAAGCTGTACACCTGAAACTTATACAATGTTATAAAACAATGTTGCTTCAATTTAAAAATGTTTAATGTGAAGGGAAATAGATAAATCCATAAGCATAGTTGGACTTGTCTCAGTAACTGACAAAACAAGTAGACCAAAAGTTAAAGGGATCACAAAACTTGGCCTAGTTGCTATATCTATAATGCCTGCTTGCCTATCCACCTTCATTTCTGCCTGTAACTTTCCTTCAAAAATATATTAGTGCTGGGTTTTGATGGGAGTGCAAATTGGTGCAACCCCTATGGAAAATAGTTCAGAGATTCCTCAAAAAACTGAAGATAGAAATCCCAGATGATCCCATCATTCCACTTCTGGGCATCTTCCCAAAAGATACAAATGCCCCCATCTGCAGAGATGTATGCACCCCCATGTTTATTACAGCCCTATTCACAATAGCTAAGAACTAGAAACTATCTAAGTGCCCAACGTCAGATGAATGGATAAAGAAGATGTGGTGCATACACACAATGGATACTACACAGCCCTTACAAGAGATGAAACCCTGTCATTCGAATCAACATGGAGGGAACTAGAGGTGATGATGCTAAGTGAAACAAGTAAAAAAAAAAAAAGACAGATACCAGATCACTTCATTCACAGGTGAAATGTGAATAGAAAAGACAAAACAAAGGAACAGATGAAACACCAATATAACCAAACCTGAAACACTGGCAACAGAACTGAGGTGACCAAAAGGGAATGGGGCAGGTGAGGGCAAGAGGTGTTAGAGTCCACTGGACAATGAGGTAGAAAACTTAGTGATCTGGTGGAGGGCAGGGTGTGTTGAAACATAACTAAGAAATGGGGAACCTATATATAGAAAATTATTTTAATGTGTTGAATGATTACTATAATAAAAAATAAATTAAAAATATATATATTAGTGTTGGACATGCCCTGTTGGCCTAAAGGTCTAGCACACCTGGGAGCAGCCCCACATGCATCCCAAGGGCATCAAGACCCAGGACCAGTGGGGAACCACCAGTATGAACACTAAATGCAAATAAAGTTTCTTTCACTTTATTCCCTGCTTGCCTGTCTGCTTGCCTTCCTTCCTGCCTGTAACTTTCATATATATGCTGTAGTAAGCACTTAGCTTTTGCTCATGGTTCTGAGCTGACTGCGGTAGCTATGATTCAACTAACTGTGGCTTGTCTGGGTGTGTCTGCTCCTCATGTCACATTCTACAGCTCAGACTATGCAGAGGAAGTGCTCCTGGCAGAAGGATAGGCCACCTAGGTGTTCCACTGCACAAACACATCTTGAGTCTCTGTGTCACATTCACTAATGTCCCTCTTGTCAAGGCACACCAAACCGAAGCGTGTTACATGGGAGCCCCAAATTCAAGAGAGGACAAAGATATTCTGCCTTCCTTGAGGCAATAGGGGGGGCACAGATGTCTGATTCTGCCACAGAGATATAAACAAGTGGGCCATGGACCATGGAAGTTAACATTCTTAATCTGATCAAAGCATTTCCAAAAAGCCCTCAGCAGACACCACACTTAAAGATGAAATATTAAAACTTTCTTTCTAAAGATCAGGATGTTCCAGAATTAAGGAAAATACTGCATTTTCTTCTCAAGAGCTAATATACATTTCAACCAGCTGCAAGAGACAGAGACAGAGACAAAGGTTGAGAGAGAGAGATTTTTAAGCAAGCTAGGGAATTCCATTTTCTGAGCATATGTCCTAATCAAATTCCCCTATTAGTATAAAAACACCATGAATGTGGGGATTTTGCTACCTGTTGCTCACTACCCATCCCCCAACCTGGTGCCTTGTTGGTTTCAGTGAAATATTAGACCAAACACAAGTCTTCGGTTCCCTCAATTGCTACCAGATATTGCTATTCCTGGTATTAGCACCTTGATGAGGCTGGTAATATTTTAGACAACAGCACAAAGGGAGCAAAATCTGAGTGACCCAATGCTCTAACTAACAAATAGAAGAGTCTGGGTTATGAACTTGAAAACCAGAGAGGACCTTCGTAATCATTAAGACTCAATCATTAATCTCAAGGGGTCCAAGAAATCTGCATGCAAATATATGTGTGGACAAAAGTTCATTTTTCTGGGACAACGCCCATAGTTCTTGAGATCTTTTCCAGCATGTCTGTGACTCCCACAATGTCAAAAGCAGAGTGTCTTACTTTGTCTTATTGATTGACTGATTGATTTTATTATAGGTGCAGGCAGGAATGAAGGCAAGCAGACAGGCAGGCCAAAAGAGAGAGGAAGAAGTAGCCTTTGGTTTATTGTTTTAGTTGTTCATCTCGGTTTCTACCTCCAGGATGCAAAGCCAGATGCATGGGATGCATGCGAACTATGCTCAGTTACAGGCCGAGGACCTAACCACTACTCTACCAGAGCCTGCTCAGAGCTCTCTTATTTTAAAGATAATAGGTGTGTGCCCCAAGGAAGTGAAATAATTCACGGTCACTCAGAACTCTGTTTAATTCTACTCATTCTTGAAACTTTTTATTGCTTCCTAGAAGAACTCATGTCCTCAGGAGTGACATAGGGGGACATGTTGAACCCCCACCCTTTACCAATGACCTGAAATTTAGATGTGCTTTAGAGCTGCACAGGTTCTAGTTTCAACCTTCTACTAGGGTTGAGAATCCCTGAATTCAAATATTTACTAGGTGGGTATCCTGACAATTGTGTGGGTAGGATTTTATTGAAAAAAAAAACAAAAAAAAAAACCCTTGAGTGAGTCTTCTAGCCCCAGAATCATGACTGTGGGAGTTCAGAGTTTCATATAATAAGGGGAAAGACCTCAATGAAAAGCAAAGTTTGACTTTATTACCTGGTTGAGCAGGTGCCCAATCACCCCCACCCCCACCGCACCCACTGCTCTTTCTTGGGCAACAGAGCTTGACAATTGGACTGCAGTTGGGGAAACCCAAGTAGGTCTTTATATTTCTTCCCCACTTAAAAAGGTAAAATAGCTCGAGAAGCACACCTCACTCGGAGTACCTGTGTGAGCACAGGTGAAGACGCTGTCACAGAGAGAGAGGATGGCTGAGCCTGCAGGATAGGAGTGTCTGTTCTTCATCACACACCTGACATCATGTTATCTTACTTTCTCAATTGTACAGAAGAGAAGTGTAAGACAAAGGCCACTTGAGTCACCTCCCAGACTCTCTCTGGGGGGGTGGTGGGGAGCGGTTAAGGCTAGGAAAATCCTGACTTTCTTCAGGAGGTTTTAGAAGTCTTAACCGTGGTGACCTCAGTCAAGTGAAATGCGGATTAATCAAGATCTCAAGTTCATTGAATTAGTATTACTCCCCCCTTTCCCATTAGGTAGAAATGGGGAAATATGGGGATTACAAGGAGAATGGCCTGGCATGGGAAGGAGAAGACTATCTCACCTCCACAGCAGACACAATGGCAATATTCAGTAAGTTAAGGTGGGTGTTTCCTAGGCCTGTAGAGGAAAGAGCTATGGACCTGCAGGGGGCAGAGTTAGTGACCAACAACAGCCTCATGGACATGACTCTTCAGTTGAATCTTGAGGGATAAATGGAGGTTTTCCATACAGATAGCGAGAGGAATATGAATTTTCACACATATTTTAGCAGAGAGGTTTGAGTAATATAGTATTTGAGAGGACTGTAAGAGTTGAGTCCGACTGGAATGTTGATGATAAGAAAGTGTATTTTAATGGGACTTTAGAGATGAGAATTAGGTACGGCAACCATTCCGTGAATATTGCATAATATGAATGAATTCCTTTGCCGATCCCCACGTTAAAGATATTCTTAAAATGGTGTGGAAAAACTCCACGGCATCTTTTTATTCATTATACTCTGCATATTCTCTGAGGACAAGGTTATCTTGAATTTGACTCAGTAGGAGTCACCAATAACAGTGTCTGACTGGTCAAAAATTCTGAATTTGGGATTTTAAATAAGCTTTCTAGCCCTGAACCTCCAGAGGAGAATCTTGGAATTACTGAAAGTTATAAAATCGGCCTGGATAAACACACCAGACTCCTTAGAGTGGCAATGTCTTGTGCAAGTGACAGAGAACGGGGTCTTGGGCTCAGATGTTGATTCCACACAGACGAACGCTCCACGCTCCTTCGGGAAGTGGAAGGTCTTTGGAGCCAGACAGGTCCAGGTTTGAATCCAGTTCAATGACTTACCACCTGGGTGCTTACGCAGGTCAGGCTGTCTCTCTAAGACTCGGGAGCCAAATTAACAATGTGGAAATAACCCCGATCTCATTCAATTGTTGTGAGGATTAACCTGGAAAAAAAAAAAAAGGGAATAGATTGTATTGGCTAAGGATTAATTATAAGGGAAAAGAAGCTACTCAACCTAGTTCAACTGAAATCAAGAAACAGGAAATTAAATAAGGAAATCTCAGCGGAGGAACCAGGAATTAGATGATTGGAATCCAGGTATCTGCCCCATTTCCCAGGAGGCACAGAATCTGTATGTCTCCATCCGTCCCTCTGTGCTTATCTTCCCCTTGCAGCTGTCTGAACACTGTTCTCATCTTTCCTCAGCCCCTTCCGCCACTCTCTACTTCTTCCTAGATTTATCTAGATCTTTTGACACTCTAGACTTCCCATAAAAAGTCTTGCTCAGTTTCTCTATGTCCAACATTATATTTCTGGGAGAAGAACTCGACTGACTGAGTTTAGGTCCAGTGTTAACCTGGCCCAGGGATCTGTGATCAGGATGTGAAACTGGCCGCCTACTGTAAACATGACCCTTGATAGGCTCAGCCCTTCGCCTCTGTCTGAGATTGCTTCCCAGGGGAATCTTGGAGTGCAGATACCAAAACATAACATAAATATTAGCCTCTATTCTTTTCCCCTCACCTTACTCTAGTAGATTTCCATAGTGGGGTTTCCTTAATGAACACTGCAACAGCTATATGATTATTTTTACTTTTTACCTTTGCTTGACTATGCATTTTATTAAAAATATCCCACCGCATCCACCCATCCATCTTCCTTCCCTCCTTGCTTTCTTCCTTCCTTCCTCCTTCTTACCTCCCATCTGTTCATCTCTATCTTCCTTTCTACTGATAATTCCTGTTCATCCAGGCGGGCCCACTTCCTCCAGAAAATCGCACCTGATTATTTTCAACTCCTCTTGATCCTCCTCATTTCTGCCAGTTCCTTGGAGTCTGCAATACACAATTTAGCTCTCAAGTATATAATGGCTTGGGTTTTTCTCTCAGCCACGTTGAAGGTGTTAGGTTTGTTGTTTCAGCTATATTATAAATTTATTCAGAACAGAGAACACCACCGTGACAAGCACAGACAGGAATAAAGGCTATGTGCTCAACGAGCAGAAGAAATTACAATTCAATAAATATTTTATAGCTAGAGGGATCTCAAAATTAACTTAGTCTAATCTCCTTGATTTCAGAAGAACTGAGATCAAAATAGAGGGAGGGTTTTCAGTTGGAGACTAAACATTATTTAGGGAACAGAAGAATCCTCTGCAATCATACCATGGAAGAGCATTTGAAGAATCACACAAATAATCAACCTAGAAAGGAACTTAGGAGTGCTGTTCAGTTTACAGAGGAGGAAATTCTTTCCTACAAAAAGGCCGTGATTGTCAGGTTCATCAAAGTATTTAGCGGCAAAGATGGGACTAGATTCCACATGTTCTTCTGTTCACTCCTGTGGCTTTCCTTACATTCCACTGTCAACAAATCCTTGCGTGATCTTGGGACCTTCTGTTCCCTCCCTGGACTCTATACCTCGCCCCAGGTAATAGGTCAGCACCAGGCTCATTCACCCTTAGTTCTGTATTTCTTGCTCTGACCCACTGCTTATTACTTATTCCTTTTCAGCCTCTTCTTCTACCTGTCTGCTTTTAACCTCTGCACACTCTGCTTTTCTTTTTTTTTTTTTTGCCTTATGGACTAAACTCTTGGTCCTGTATCCTTGGCTATCCTTTTGATTCTGCTCCTGAACTAGGGTAAATGCCCTTCCCAGTTCAGCTTGGCCTCGGGCACGGGTATTGCTCATTATTGACTAACTTCTGCACTGATTTAACGCACCTTTAGTGTGTGGATCCTCTCTGAAAGGTTCTGAATCTTGAGGGATTCAGAGAAGGAGAATTTAATCTCTATCTCAATAAAGTCATTCATAATTTAGTGGTGGCAGATATTGTCAAACAATATGGCAGATGTATTCATTTCATATTTGCATTCATACAGGAGTCCCGAACTGAGCTGGGAGTGGTGGGTAAGGGCCAGTCAGGGAAGACTCCCTGGAGACATGGTCACTGAGAGGAAACATTAAGGACAGAGATGCGAATAAACATTAGTTGATGAGGCAGTGGGGTGGGAATGGGTAGAAATCCAGGCAGAAGGAACAGCATAAACAAAGGTATAGAAGCATAAACTAGCAAGGGGGTACGAAAGAAGTGGTGGCGTCCCCATGTTCTCGGAGGAGGGAGGTGGCCCACAGTGTAGGAGAGAGCTGGGGAGGCGAGTGACACCAAACAGGGAGGGCCTTGTCTGCCAGTAAGAGAATGCCACTGTTGGGGTTTAGGGAGCTAATAATGACACCCCTGTTCTTTGCCTGAGTTCCTAATTAATTGAGGAAAAACCCCAAGGAGTCAGCCAGATGGAGATAAAAATGTCAGCTTTACTGCTGATAAAACAATAAGCATAGTTTAGATCTGGCCAAATTGCTTGCTAATACTTCCTAGGACTGAACCTAATTCCCCAGAGGTCTCTCCTGCAGGGACAGATCTGAGTAGAGCGGATGAGAACTTCCCATGAGCATCCGGCCCTGAGAGCGCGAGGGCTGCAACTGCGCATGCCCATCTCCTTGCCTTCGCTGCACCCTGGCCTAAGTCATTCCTCCTCTAGGAAGAGAGGGGTGAGTGTCCCTCGAACTGTGGGCTCTCCTCTGGGAAACATAAAGCAAGCGGGCAGAGGGGTTCCTACCTTACTTGCATCCATCATGTACTGGGCCCCTGGCGGCCATGCATGATACCCTCCTTCCGCAAGCAGACACTGGGCAGAACCAGAACTAGCTGCGAAGATTTTCTATCTGAATTGGGTAACGGGATATGGAAACCTCCATTCTAGAAGGTCAGGATTGAAAGAAACTCTCAAAATCACTTAATCTGGCTTTCCATTGATGCTTGAAAATCTCTATAGCATCTTCTCCCGACCAAATATTCACGCACTGCACAGATATGTCATTGAAACTATCAGGAAGCTCTCTGTCCAGCCCACAATGAAGACTCTGGCTGGTGCTAGCAGAGATGGGCCAAGTCTCTGTGAGATGATGTTCATGCTCTTTGTTTTTATTTTCTGTTTTGCCGAGATTTTTTGCAACTTTCTATTACTGTGGGGCGAGCAGGACCCTGACTGATGTTTCCCTTTTTGACTTTCATGCACTTTGCATGGTCTGAGGCACCCAGTTCTTACATTCTTTCCCTTTCCGGGGTAGTCAGGCATTCAGTGGGGATGTTGTGGAAAGACAAACCCCCTGCAGCTTTCCTGACACTGACTTCTGTGATTTCACAGCCGACCATTCCATCAATAAACTGTCCTGACTTTAAGGATATTCTTTCTGACTTTGAACCCAGGTGGTCTCTTTGTAACTCTCACTTTGGTTTTCGTTGTAGAGCTTGAGCTGGTTCTGGCACCCTTCCCCTCTTCTCTGGCTGGCCACTCAGGTCTTTGGCATTTATCACATGCTCAGATATACAAAATAGGTGTCATCATTTGTCCCAGAGAGGACCACGTGGAGACCAGAATAGGTGGCGGAGCCTCCTTTCATTGGACCGTGGGCTAGAGGCCAGAATTCTAGGACTTTGCATTAGAAACCTTCTCTAAAGGAAGGGCTGTAGCCCATTAATCAATATCCTTTGGGTACATTTAGCCAGTGCTGAATCCACCAAATCACTCACCCAGATGATACATCCAAGACTCAAGGCACAAGGCACAAGAGATCCTGGCCGAGTCCTGTCTTGATGGCTGGCACACCACAACCGCAGTAGGTTTGGAATCTCAGGCCACCTCGTACTTTCTGTGCTGACTTTGTGCAAGTGACATAATGTCTTTCGGTCTCAGGTTCCTCAATTGTAGACTGAAGGCAAAAGTATTTCCTACTTCCTAGGATGATTGTGAGCCTTCAGGAATAAAGTTCCTATCTCATGGGGTTAGCAGAGCATAGTGGAGCAAGAGTTATGATTGCTGTAGGCTGCAGAGTCAGAGTATCTGGCTCACATTCTAGTTCATCTGTGACTTGGGCAAGACACTGAATTTATCAGGGTATCAGTTTCCTCATGTGGAAAATGAGTATTGTACTACTACTTACCTCATAGTGCTGTGGCAAAGATAAGCTAAAATACTGATAGAGTTTATGAGAATACCTAGGTGGCCACATGCGAAACAGTGTAACAAATCATGACGGATATATGTACAACAGATATACACATGTTAAATTCTACACAAATATTAGTTTTCTTCCTCTGAGCTATTCGGAGGTGTCTGTTAAAATTCAATGCAAAATACAAATTAATATTAATTATATAAAAATTTAAATAAAGTTTTTAAATATTTGAACTTCTATTTATTGTATTGACTTTTCACTGAATTTAACTTTTATACAGTTAAACGTTATATATTCCTAGCTTTCAGTATTCACGTAGTTGTCAAAATACACAATTGATATTGCATTTCGTGTAGCTGTTTCAAATGTAAGAGTAATATATATATATATATATATATATATATGTATGTATGTATATATAATTTTCTGCTGTAAAATGTCCCTCACTCTCCACAAGCAATTGTTGTAAACATCATGAACTCATGATTATCTCCGGAATTTCAGACTGGAGCAGGAAGAGAAACAGTAGCTGGACATTTGGCACTACTAGGAAATAAACTTTTATTATACGAGAATGTATTACATGTGTGCTACCCAAGAGAAGAGATTTAGTAAGATATTTCATTTGTCTTTTATTTAAACACCTTCTTGCTCTCTGTTCTTCCTAGAACACTGTCCATCTCTGACATCAGCTGCCACATGACTTAAAAACCCACACAGAATTTGGATGTACCTTTGTAAGGACATAGAGAGAAAAGCATTTCTCTGGAGCTTGAACAGTGTTAATCCTGGAGTGGTTTAAGAGTATGACTTGTGCTGTATCAGAGTGAAAACCAGGCCCTGGGTGCTCTGGAATAAATTTGATTTTTATATTTGTATTATGCAAAGACTCCCAGGAAGCAGGGCCCAGGGCAGAGGCCCCTTTAACCCAGGTCTGTTGGAAAACTGGAGTCAAGAATGAAAGGAAATGGGCAAAGAGGTATAGGAATCTTTTCTTCCATTCGTTTTCTCTTAGTGAGGTAGCTGTGACTTGATTATGCCTAGTAAAGTGTCTGCCTGATTATAGATTCTCAATAATATAACAGCCAATATTTATTGAACACCTGTCTACCAAGAGACTGGCAGTATTCTAATGCTTTACATAATATTCTGCCATTTAACTCTTGCACCATGCTGATGAGGAGGATCATATTAATTGCCTATTATTATTAGAAGTTGAAACACAGGAAGACTTTGTTTGGGATTCTATAACTGGGACTGAAAAGCCGTGATGCAAACCCAAGCAGACGGATGCTAGAGCCATACTCTTAACCGCGTTTCCTATTCTGCACCAGTCATTTTTTTGTGTTGTTTTTGAATTACTGAGCAAAAGGAGTGCTAGGCTGGGTAGCTTCCTCTGAGCACAGGATGAAGGGTGGGGTCCAGACTCCCTGAGGTTGTTCCAAATAGACAAGAGAGGAAAGGGAGTTCTTTGATTTTTCTGTAGATCAAAGTAAGTTGCCACAGGAGGGAAGAAAACGAGAGTATAGTAAGTCCTAGTTAATGTCTTCTATAACTGCAACTTCAGGCAAAATGACTTGTAACAAAACCCAGAGAAACCTCACTCAGAGTGAGAATATGCAAACTCCACACAGACAGCACCCCTGGCCAGGAATCTGTTACTTTTTTCTCATCAGCATTACAACAAATTACGTTGAGTGAAAGGACATTATTCAAGGACCCTTTGTAAAGAACAGAATCCTATTTGAATGGTACTGACTGTACTTGTCTGAAGCTTTCCTCTCCTTTGTTCCCTGGTTGGTAGGTCCAGCAGACTCTAGTTCCATATTGTTTGCCAAAGCCTTCTCCTCTCCAGTCTCCCATCACTACCCTCAGTTAGGCTTTCATTGTTTTTCTTTGGAGTTTTGCTTTTGCTTCTTATATGTGGTCCCTTCCTCCTGTCTCTGTATTCTCTCATCTTTTCTCCATTTAGCCACTGAAGTCCTGTTCACATATAAAACCTCTAATGTTTTTCACTGCCACCAAAGCAAGTCAATTTCTAGCATGTAATTTCAGCTCCTGCTGGGACCTCCCCCCCCCCCCCCCCCCCGACCCGTTCCATCAGATCTACCTTTTCAATCTCTTTAGACACTGCTCCCACCTCCCTCAAGGCCTGAAACCCAACCACAGAAACTTGCTCCCTGTGCCTCCATCGCATCCTACTTTTAGGATTTTGCATCTGCCCCATCTCTTCTTTGAATGTCCACTCTTTCCCTTCTCTGCCTGGAAAAACTCTGTAGTAGCAACTGGATGACTAGATGGTCAGCAAAATTGAGGTAACACGTCCATGTTGCAGAGCTGTTGCTCTTGGAGGTGGCACCATTGGCTGGCGCTGCCCAGTGGACTATGAGCTGCCATGATGTGTGACACTTGGAGGCTGATGAGGGTCTGCCTAGAGAGGACTCCAAGGACCAAGGGGACAGTGGAGTCATTAGATAGAAGAATCGGAATCCCCTGAGTCACCAGTTGGTGGAGAAGAACTCAGGAGAGCCCCTTGACCAGGTGTGTCTCCTTAGCATGAGTGGGAAAGCAATTTTTATGTGCGACTCTCCTAAGATTTGGGATTTCTTTGTTACAACAACGCAGCAGAGTCTGTCCTGATTTACCTTTACTCCCTTTTCCAGGCCCAGGAGAAAGGTTACCTCCTCGGTGTAGCATCCCCCACTCATTTGTGCAGGCAGGTTAGCTGCCCCTCCCTGGGTTATATCTCCATCACTCTATGAAACAAATACCCCATTCATCAGACTACATTGTCATAATTTGTTTTAGTCTGTCTTCCCAATAGCCTTCATGCAGAAGTTATCTGTTATTATCTCTGTAAACTCACTTGCTTAACACAGTACCTGCCAATTTGTTGGCTGTATAAATAAATGATGAACAACTTAATATTTGTTAATAAGTTTGATAGAGGGTGCAAGGTGAAGTCCTCTGGGAAGTAGGTATGTAGCTAGCTGCCAAGTAGAGGTTAGGAGTATGGCAAACATGACTAGATTTCTGTCTAATATCAATTCTGTCTATCTTACCAAAGAATGCTGATGTTCTTCAGGGTGGCTATTCACTGAGATTAAAAATAACCACCTTCTTAGACTTCCTGTTGCTACATCTGGACAGAGGCTGTGTGTGTGTGTGTGTGTGTGTGTGTACACAGTTATATACACATATATATGTATATATACACATGTATATTTTAATGGGACAGATTTTATATTTTTGATATAGATACTACCTGTTCCTGCTCCTTCTTCTTACTTCTCCCTGCATGGAACTCAGAAGTGATACTCAGAGGTATAGCAGCCATCCTGTGACCAAGAGGATAAAACCACTCCTCTATGGGCAGCAGAGCAGGCAGACAGGAGGATTTGGGATCCCTGCCTTCCAGAGTCCCTACACTAGGCCTGAATTCTTTCTTCCAACATTTAGTCATGTGAGAAAATTAAGCCCCTATGTGCTTAGACCATCACATCTGGAAATTTCTGTTGCTTAAGATGATATTAACTAATTGATACTAGAAGAAGAAGTTGGAAGGACTAGTAAGCTTACCCTTACTAGGCCAAATTTAAATGAAAGACCAACGCCTTCAAAGTAATGGGTAGTGAGATGACTCTGAAGGGAATTTGATAAATCTAAGTAAGGAGTGATTAAGTCCTGAGATCGCTGGATGACCTTGGAAAATCCCCTAATCTTCTGTGGTGCATCATACGCATATTAGCACTATCGCCCTGTTAGCACCAAGAATACAGGCTGAATGCAGAACGCGCTACCATTGGTTATTTGAGTTATACAACAACTCCACGTTGGAGATATTTTAAATTGTTTTTATTACTTCTTTTGTTTACGTTGCTGTAGCATTTCAGGATATTGAACTCACATCTCAGTCTGTGTGTCTCACACCACACCCACCACCAGAGTTCTAGAACCCTTGGCCACCACCTTACTCCTCCTTCCTTCCCTCCTTCCTCCCACCCACCTGGCAGCCACAGTGTTTCATCTTGTGAAGTTTGTTTAGATTTTTCTGGATATTTGTTTTGTTTCTTTATATTCCATATATGAGTGAAACTATCATGATGTAGTTTTCTTTAAAAGAAAGGTACAGGTAGGAATGAAGGCAAGTAGGCAGGCCAGCAGGAAGGGAGGAGGAAGAAGCATTTTATTTATTTTTATTAAGCTGTACAGAAGAAACTGACCGTTTTATTGGTTCTTGTAGTGTTATGGCAGCCCTGCAGGCCAGAATATGAAACATCCCTTGTAGCCCCCACCAAGGGATGGTTCCTCAAAAGGTGGAAGAAACAGTTATCAGTTGAAGGAGGGGAGCTGTAGAGACCCCCTAGTCCCATTAGATGCCAACTAGGGAAGCCAGCCTCCAATGTCTAAGTGTCTCTGCTCTCAGACATCCCTGCCAATTCGGAGAGCCCCTTCCTGTCACAGAGACAATGGTTTAGAAAAGAAAAGGCCAGTGGGTGGCTAATTTCTTGCAGGAGCCGAAGTTGACACAATGCATATTAATATGGACTCGGAGAATACGCTGGCGCCTGGTTCAGACTCCTCGGCTGGGAGGAGAATTCTGAAAGAAGGCAATAGTTGAGTCATTCTTAACCAGAAGTCCAAGGAAAACACTAGAAGGAACACAATGAACATGTTTAGTAAGAGGATGGAAAAACCTGGTGAATGTGATTCATAAAACTCGAGTACCAGTAAATAATCATAATGTATATCTCTAATTGTGCGTATTTTCAAGGTATTCATGTCTTGTTGGAATCATTAATTCTCCCTCCCTCTAAGAAGCCATTAAATGTTCATTACAGCCCACTCCCCATCTGCCTCCAAGCGGAAACCCAAGGATCTGGAACAATTAGCACAAAGCCATGTAAGGTCTACATTTGCCTTTAAGCAAATTATTCAAATATTTTAGGCTAAAACAGTGGTTATTAATCTAGGCAAGTTTGCCCCCCGCCCCCCAAGACATCGGTAACGTCTAGAGATATTTTGGTTGCTAAAAATATAGAGAGGGGCGTTATTGTCATCTAGACATTCTACAAGGCACAGGACAGTCCCAACAATAACAAGAAAACCCCAAATGCAACAATGTCTGGGTTGAGAAAACATTTATCTGAAATGACTACCTTAGTGCAAAACCTATTGGTATAAACAAGAGTTATTGAAAGAGACGTAGGAGGTGCAGACTGGGAAGGGTCTCAGAAACCAGGCCAACTCTCTCATTGAACGGAAACGGAAGTCCTGAGCAGGGAGGTCACTTGGCCTGGTGTCACAGCGCATTAGGAGCTGCACCAGGACTGTATTTGCTCCTCTCCACAGCACACCACCTCGCAATCAAAATAACCTCTTTAGAGTCTGCCAGGATCGACCTTGTGATGGCTTTCATTGTTCTTGGGATGTAACACAAATTCTTCATCATGATGTGGAGGTTGTAGTAGAGGATCTGGCCTTGCCTGAAAAGAGACCTGGTCTCCTCAGCTCTCGGAAAGTGATCTATGACCTTTGTGATAGAAGTATCTGTGTTTAGGGTGTGGCTGGCCACGTCTAACTAGCTTAGAGTGGGCGTCGTCCACACTGGAAAGAGCATCTGTGTATATTAGGACGTGGGCTTTGGGATACACGATATTCGTCATTTTGGAGACTGAGATAAACTAAGTGGGGAATCAATGAATCAGTGAATCAGTAATGCTTATGAAGTGGAGCCCTGATAAAAATCTGACATCGACGCCCAAGGGTGCATCATTATAGATCGATGCTGAGAGAGTACGCATCCAGATTCCAGAGGTAGCAAATAACAGAGACTTTGTGCTTGGAATCCCTCCAGACTGCCCTATTCATCTCTCCCTTTTACCAAGTTTAATCTTTGTTCTTGCCCTGTGATAAACTGTAATCACGAGTATAACAGCTTTCAGGGAATTCAGTGAATCCTTCCAGCAAGTAATTGAAACTGAGGGTGGAGTTGGGAATCCTCCAAACTCGCAGTAGGTGTTCGAAGTGAGGGCAGTCTTGTGGAGAACATTGCTTTGAGGCTTTAAAGTCTGGGTAACTTCCAGTGGTAGAGCAGAGTGATGCCTAGCTCAGGTCCCCTTCAGGGACATGCTCATGGCCCCAGACACGAGGCGGTCTGTCATTACCTGCCAGGCCCTTTAGGTTTTCTCAGCTGCAGTGTCACCTTCCCCAGCCCGTATGCAAGGAGAGACCCATCGAGAAGCTTCAAAGACCTGGTTGTCTTCACCCACCTGTGTAGGACTAGTCTCTATCTCGACTCCTCAGCACATCAGCTGAGGCTGCCCCTGGGCCTGCATAGCAGCTCACCTTCTCTCTCTGTACTGTCCTTCTTCCTTTCCTCCCTTCTTCTTACACAACTTAACAAACATCCTTACATGCAAAAATCCTGGGCACTTACTTCCTGGGAGATCAATCTGCCACATGCCACCCCTCTCTGATGTCATATGCCATGAATCTCCCTCTCACTGAGTCCACATCTGTCACAGGGACCTTCCTTTGAAAACGTGGGGTTTTTCACTTGCTGTTACCCCTGTCTGTGGAGCCTTTACCCCTTCATTCTTCATGGTCAGGCTACCCCACATGCACTTTGTGATGTTTCCCATGAATGACCTCTACCTCTGCCCAAATGAAAACAGAACTCCCTTTTGTATAATTCCTTTCACTCACCTTTGCTGTTCCTTTATGGTGTTTATACCAGGTAGGATGCTTTGGCTGCAATGAACAGAACACCTAACTAAAATGAACTTCTTTATAGAGGTTTGTGAATCTCATCTAATAAGAGGTTTGAAAGCACTTCTGGGGTTGGAGCAGTGGCTCTGCTATGTGGTTGGGGTGAAGCAGGAGTGTTTCAGGTCCCTTCCTGAAATTCCCTTCCTTGTAAAGGAAGCTCAACCATTTTAAGTCCTGCCCAGGTAGGAGCTGGGATGTGAACAAGTCCAGAGCTTCATCCCTGATGATGAAGGGCTAGTGAGGGAGATGAATGAGAAAATCCACATGATCAAGATATGGAAGGAGGTTGCGGGGCTGCAGGGGAGGCTCTGTTTCCTCTCTACCCCCAACCCACAGGATCTAGCCCAGGGCCTGGCATCTCATAAACATTCAAAAAAAAAAAAAGGACTGTTGTCTCGGGGGAAATACTCACAAGTACACACACAAAACTGATTTAGGGCAAGCATAGTTGCTTTCACTTTGCAGATCAGGAAATGGAGACCCGAAAACAATATGACCTTCCACAAATAATGAGAGACAGAGCCTGGATGAGAACCCAGCTCTGCTGCCGGCTTGCTCCTCCTTTCTGCTCCTCCCTGTCTTCCTGGTGAGGGGACCAGCTGACATCAGACTCTGAGTCTTGGGGTTTGTTCCGAGTCTGGTGTCCTTACCTGACCTGCAAACGTCTAAATCATGTAGTATGGAAAGCAGCATGCATTTCCCTCCTGTCCCTCAGCTAGCAGTCTCAGCAGAAGAGAAAGAAAATAGCCGGTGCTGGGAGACCCGGGTCCAAACATCGAAGATTTATTTTTCTCTTTTTCTTTTAATGACGGTATGTCTTTGTATTTAAGCGCTAATTATAATTAGGCACTTCCTAGAAAGTGTGCAAACATCACAGCGCAGCTGGGAGCCTGCATAATTTAAACATTACAGCTAATTTAACTTCACAATCTGAGATTGTGTGAGCTTTACAAAAGAGCCCTCCCCTCTGGAAGGTGGGGGAAAAGAGTCTTTATTTTCTCATCGGCTTCACGCCCGGAGTGTTCTCTGCAGGCCCTTGTGTGGATTGATAAGGCTTCACAGGGAAAGGGTAACAAAAGTCCTCAAACTATTGCAGGACTGCTACCGCATTTGCTTTCAAAGAGCCTTCATTTACTAATTCTCAGTTGTCATTTTCATCATTTTGTGAGGGTGAATGACTAGTGTCCAATTTAGGTGTGTAAGAAATAGCATTTTCTTTATTTCCATTAAATTAACTGACCTTAATGATGACACTGATGTGGGAGATTTAATCTCAAACCTTACTGGGATGCCCTCATGTCCCGAGGTCTTAACAGGCTCTGGAAGACTAAGCGGTCAGGGAACTTCACTGTCCAAACTTAAGGGGGGATCCTTGATGTCCAGAAATCCTTGCTTTGGGATTTTTCACTGAGTTTGGGGATCTTTCCAGAGGAGCTCAGGGACTCCCTGTCTCAGATGCACTGAGCACCTGTTCTCCCCGACACTCCTACAGCATCTTCACACAGACTCACAGCGTGTGATCTCTGTGGTATGAAGAGCCCATAGTCATACACTCTTTCCAGCAGGCAACTTTTCCCCTCTCGACAGTCTCTCTTTGGGGGAAAACTGACATTTCTTTTCAAATGGTTAAGACAAAAGATTGCAAAATCTCTTGGCTCCAGGTTGTGTTAGCCTTTCCATCCCATAAGCAAACACACACACAGACCAGGGGGCAGCTGACTGAAGTGCAGAGAGAGAAA
This sequence comes from Solenodon paradoxus, assembly GCA_004363575.1. Classification (NCBI taxonomy): domain Eukaryota; kingdom Metazoa; phylum Chordata; class Mammalia; order Eulipotyphla; family Solenodontidae; genus Solenodon; species Solenodon paradoxus. Next base: position 518,876 of record RJWH01000857.1, read on the forward strand.
GATTCAGGAAGAACAAACAGAAACGAATCTCTAATATAGTACCCCACCAGACTAGAGAATCCTCACTGACCGGTAGCTCTTTCAACCCAGCACAATGAATTTACTGTGAATATCCTCTGCTGTTACTCAAACAATATTTATTGAGCCTCTCTGGCGTGCATGCTGGCTCCTGCAGGTATGCTCCTAGAAGCCATTGCATTATTGCCCCAGGTTCTTCACCTCTCTGTCCTGCCCTCTACACTGTGTGGCTTTGCAGTTTCTCCTAGTAGAGATAGAGTGTGTTTTCCACCCCTCAGTGTTGGACATGGCTGTACCGTTCACTTTAGCCACCATAATGAATGCAGACAGAAAAGATGCGTGCGAGTTCCCAGACTCAGCCTTGTTTCCTTTACTTACCTCTCTCCCCTCTGTCATTGCAGCAAGGAAAACACGTCAGCAGGTCTGAAAAATACAAAGCATGATCAACCTGGAGTTTAAGTTCAGTGGAGATCAACCTAGGTCAGTCAAACCCCAGCTGACTTACGTGTATGTCAGTGAGAATAAATGATTGCTGTAAAGTACAGAGCTTAGGGCTTGTTTATTATGTAGCTTTAGCTGACTGATACAAATGGTCAACACAAGAGATAGGATCTCTGCTTTTATGGAGTGTATGGTCTAGAGAGGGAGGCCCATGGTCAATCAAGTATTAAATGAGCGAATTCCAGCAACGTAATTGAAGTCAGTGTCACAAAGGAAATATATAAGAAGACAACATTCTGCAAGGAGCACTTAGTCAAGTTTTTCCCCCTCCAGTGGGAAGGTAATTCTGGAAAGAGAAACACTGAAATTTCCTTATTATACTCTCACATTCCCTCCTTAGTGTGGTCACATTTGTATGGACCTTGTCACTCTTGAAACTCTAAGAAATTAAGCAACCCAAGTGCATGAATAGGTACTGATGATGTGTATAGGTCTGTGGTAGGGCTCCAGAGCATTCATGAAGCGTGACCTTCAATGGGCTCTCAAGATACAGGGGTAGGGAAGCAATATGCAAGCTACCCAACACGGTAAGTGGCACACCTTTAGTCTAAGAGTGCCCCCAGGTAAAACCTGATGAAAATGAGCAGTGCACACCACTGTGGCCTGCTCCTTTCCTACTTCTACCCTGAAGAAAGCTGTGTGTGTGTGTGTGTGTGAGCGTGTGTGTCCTGAGAAGAACCCAAAGATTTAAGAGTTCAGAATCTCTTTAGACCAAGTTCCATGGGGCTATGCCAATAAAACATCCTCCAGATGCAGTTGTTCTTATGGGAATGAGTACGCCACAGTCATTACTGCTGAGACTATGAGACAGAACAGGAGATGCAAAAGGGATCAAGAGGGCAGTGAAAGAAAGTGGATGTCAGTGCCAGCATAGCTCTGTTACTTTGTGGTATGTTGACCTTAGACAAGTGATATAATCTCTGATTATCATTTTTCTCATCTTGGAAATGGGATGCCCGCCTTGGCAGGGGCTGCTAGCGTTCACTAATTCTGCCTCCCCTCTTCTACCTGGGCTCACGGCCTGCAGTTGCTGCTAAGTGTGACCACATGACAGACTTCTGGTCTGTAGAATATGAGTAGAAATTATATGGGTCCCTTCCAGGAACGGTTGCTAAAAAATCTGTCATGTGCAATTTTCGTTCTTTTTCAATATGTTCCAGCTAAATGGAGAGAATCTTGATGCCTTCTGGGAGGGTCCAGCCACAAGACACAAGGATTCTGGGTCCCTGAATGACTACAGAGCACAGCAGTGGGTTGTGAGGTAAGCAGAAAACAAACTGAATTGTCTTGCTATTGCTGTTAGCTTATCCTGATTAATACAATTATCTAGGATGCAGGAGTGTAAGAAGTCAACTTTATGAAATGTCTTGCTTAGGTGCTCAATACATAGTCATCATTACCATCAGAGTATTTAAAAAATTCTACTAAGAATGGGCTTAATCAGATGGTCTGGGGTTCTCACCATGGTGATTTCCTGCCTGGCCCTCAGCGCTCTGAGCCTGATCCTGCTGAGTCACTGAGATTACACAACATTTCAGGGGCTGGGAGAGCTGGCCTTCAAGATCTCCAATACCTGCCCACAGGCCAGAGAGTGATTCTTCAGTGAGCAGGATGGAGAACCATCTCAGGAATAGATGCAGTCAGGAGAAAAAAGCAATGCAATTGTGTTGTCTCCAGAATACAGACAAGCCAAGAGTTCCAGATCCCAGAAAGCTCTCCTCCATTTTCCTGGAGACGAGTGACACCAGCAATGAGAAGTCTGACCTGACAGCATCTTAGCTTCCGGTTATCCTTTTCAATCACCTGAAAAGTGACTTAAACAAGAACTTGTTGTGCCCCAGTTAGCAGACATGGTTCCTTTGGCTCTTCCTCCAACAGATTCAACTTACTAACAGGGCAGACACTCAACAAAAGATTGTGTAAGGCTCTTATCTCTCGTCCCCAGGCCAGTCTTTCCAGAGCTGCTTCCATTTCCTTTTCACTTTCATTCTCTGATCTCCATCCATGAGGATGCTGTTGATGACAATGAAAAGTTACGGAGGGAGTATTTAGCACCTACACGGTGCTTTAATAATCTTGGGTACAATCACGCAAACCATCTTACAGAAAAGGAAACTGAGACTCAGGGAAGTGAAATCTCTTGTGCAAAATTTGGCAGGTAACAAATACCAGAGTTGGGAAATGATCGAGGCTCTCAAGACTTCCAGGGACCATGCTGGAAGGAGCTAAACCATCTGAACTATTAATCTTGAGGCTTCAGAAGTTTAGATTTAATCAGTTGGAGTGAGGTTATGTGTAAGCCATTTGTTGCCACTTGAGTGTTACGTAACAATCACAAAATCTCAGTGAATTACAGCAGTAAACATTTATTTCACAAATCTTCTCAGTCCAGCTGTTTGGGGCGGGGCTGGGCTGGGCTCATCTTGGCTGGAACATGCCTATGTGCTGTGTCGCAGCTGACCCATTCTGTGCTTTCGTCTAGACTCATTCATAGTATGGGCAATGGCTGTGGTTGTTTGATCCAGGATGGCCTTGAATGAGATGACTGAGATGACAGAGACTGACCATATCTTTCTCCTTCCAGCTTGGCTGGATATATTTTATGGTGATGAAAGAACAAGTGCGTAAGTTTTTTCAAGTCTGTGTTTGCATCCCATTTGCTAACAGTCCTTTGGCCAAAGTAAATCACATATCCAGTCCAGATTCTCTAGACTGAGAGGTACTGGAAAGTCACAAGGTAAAGAGCATGGATATAGAATAGGGGCCATTAATCCCATTAGCCTACCAGTGCGTGCACATCCAAATCAAGACTTTCTCATCAGATGGACTATTCCATTAAAATACAGCAAGAAAGCAATGCTTTTCAAGCTCACTGGCTTTCCATGGTACTGAGAGCAAAATCCATGACTAGAAGACCCTTCATTAGCTGATCCGTGACCATGATTCAAGTCAATTCTGACCTCTCTGTCCATTTTCCCCTGTACTCCAGACACACTGGACTTCTTAGTTCTTCAAACAGACCCAACTTTCCCATCTCAGGAGGTGGCACATGCTGTTCCCTTTACTGGAAGATTTCCCTACTCTCCCCTTACTCTGCTTGGCTGCCTCCTCCTCTTCCTTCTCAAGTTCGCTTAAATGCTACCTCCTCAGAGGAGCCTTCCTGCACCTTCTGACTGTATCCTTCTTTATACTTGTTTGCTTGCCTTTTAGTCTGCATTTTCCACAGAAAGTGCAAGACCCAGGAAGATCGGTGTCTCTGTCATATTCACGTTGTGTCCCCATGCCCAGTACGACACCTAACACATCGTGTATGCTCCATACACGTTTGAATGAATACATGAGTGAATGAATGAGAGCAGAAGATCTGGGATAGAGTCTTTTTTTGCTTCCAGATAAACTCCAAAAAACAGACAACGCCCTGGATTTGGAAATCACAGTCCTGTATCCTCAGAGATACCCTCATGACCATAGAATTTCTAGATGCTTGGCTTATCAGTGAGAACAGTTTTACCTGGGCAACGTTGCAAATGCCTTGCTTGATGGGAGGTGAGTAGAATGGGTAGAGCAGGACCAAGGAAGCCATCCTAAAGCCTTCGTCATGAGCAGGTGGGAGAAATAGATGTGATGGAGGAGGAGTAAGTATCACAGAGCACTAGAGACAAAGTCAGGGCACTTGAAATCTAGCCCTGCTCTGCTACTGTCCCACCTTGTGTGTGCACCTCAACTTCTTCACTTGTGAAAGTAGATAATACTCTTCACCTTTGGGATGGATGTGAGGGTGATAGGTACATGGCATCACACACTTCTCTGAAGATCAAGTGTAGAGCCAGTTCAGTAAAGGTGGGCCCCCATTGTGTCCTCTTTTCCAAACAAGATGCAAGAGCTTCTCTTCCTTCACACACCTCCTCTAAGAGCTTATCACTCTGGGTCTATTCCTAGCAGCATAGAGTTTCCAGATACTCCACAGGTGTGCTTCTACTGCAGAAGGCTGAACTATTTCTGAACAAGTGTAGGGTGTTACTCAGCATCATCCCTAAACCCATGGGAAGATTGGAGAATGGCGTAGATGTTGACAAACACTGGCGAACAAAGTCTTCAAGGTGCCCAGCTCATCCCTCCATGTTCCAAACTGGTGTAGGGGAGAGAATGAAATGATTGAACGCTTACCCTCTGCTAGGTAGTCCCTCAAGCGTTTCCTACTGAAAGTCTCACAAGAACCATGTCATGAATCCCCATTTTATAGATTAAGAAACTGAGGCTCAAGGACAGTAAGTATCTTTAAACAGTGTCTGATTTTTATATAAATCAAAGTGTGTATAAGTCCAATGTTTTAAGGGGACAAGGAGGGGAGGGTTCTTTTCATAACAACAGAACTGCTGTGGAATTCCTCTTTACTTATCTTTGTTAATATGATTCCTATACTATGTACATGATCTTTCATTTTGTTCTTCTGCTTCATAAATGAATATGGTTGGCCAGCTTATATCTACAAGTGTCAAACCAAAGCTAAAAATTCGTGGATTTATCTGCTCTACGTTCTCTCTCCTGGTCTTTAATAACGTTGCATTTCTGAGAGCTATGTTCCTTAGTACTAATATCAGCGGTATTAATGTTCTATTTTCCACTCATTTTTATAGAACAATGAAGGCGAAATGAAATAAAATAGCTAACATTCATTAAGCACCTTGCTATTTTGTGCAATATCATAAGAAATATGTGGTGCATTGAAATTGTATACACTATATTATCAAGTGTTTTCCTTAAAAGGGAAAAATTCTCTTTTGATTAAGCCTGAATGAGAACCCAATCCTCCACTTGAAAAGTACATATCTGATGCTTAAAGGAATTTTCCACAGATGAATGTCTTCCTTCCTACATACCAGGCTATTTCTCCCGCACCCCACCCACTCCCTTCTATGGTACCAGGGTCTGTGGGACACATTTGTAGTGCCATCTCTAGCCCCGCACATTTGGGTTCCCATAATGGATGAGTCAAACAATGGGTCTTAGGAATGTTCTAGAGGAAGCTGTTTCCATAATGGGCTGGCAAGCAATAGCTTAACTACCATATCACCAGTGCCTGTGAACAGCATAATATCCCACTAGGCTTCAACTAATTATTCCCCTTAGGCCAGCCCCCAACCCCCAACTTCCAGTTCCCATTTCTGTGCCCCTGACTTGAAGGAAAGTAAGAGGAAGAGGAACTATTGTTAAAATATCTTCCTTATGCAAATGTACCTATTTTTCACTATGTTATCCCATTGCTGGTGTCCACCCAGGGCCTTGAAAGGAACCAACAAAAGTGACCCTATTGTAGCTAAAGCTTCGATAACTCCGTGGTAACATGCTGTGCTGTGTCAGCTGCACTCGTGTTATCTGGATGCTGGAGTACATACACTTTCCACAGGGTCTGCAGACGTGGTAGAAGCAGAAAGTGAGTGAAGGCACAGTGCAGGGGTCTGCAAACTACGGTCCCTGGGTCCAGACAGGCCCATTGACTGTTTTTGCTAATAAAGTTTTATTGGAACACAACCACATGCATTCATCTACATATGGAGGATGGTGGGGGTTTGCTGTGAAGGGAAGGTAGAGTAAATGTAACAGAGACCTCTGGCTCATAAAGCTGAAAAGACTTACTATCTGGCCCTTTATAGAAAATGTTTGGGGGAAACTGTAAATATCTTGAAGAGAGGAAATTGAGGCAAGATAAAGCTAGGACTTGATTCGAACTATTGGGATTTGATCTGACTCCATCATTTTATTACTGTGTGCCATTTGGAGAATTAACTCAAATTTTATGAGCCTCATTAAAAAAAAGAAAAAGAAAAAGAAAAAAGGTGCAGGTGGGAAAAGAGAGGAAAAATCACGTATTTATTTTTATTTAGTTGTTCAACTTGGTTGTTCCCCACCCTGCCCCTGGCCCCAGGACACGAACCTTTGTCCTTGGGATGTATGTGGGCTACACTTGTCCGACTTACCCACTAAACCACCAGGGTGCGCCCTCAATTTTTTTTTTTTTTTTTTTAAGAGAGGTGGAAGAAGCATTTCAAGGAAGAAAGATGAGGAGGAGGCATGTTTATTGGTTTATGTATTTTGATTGTTCCCCTTGGGCTTGGGTCATAAATCCAGCTCCTTGGGCCTTACACAGTCCACACCACGGCTGCCAGGTTAGCAGCTGAGTCCCTGGGCTAGTCCTGAGTCTCAGTGTCTTGACATGGGAAAGGATAGTTCTTAAATGGGGAGAATAGTTCTTCTATCATACTTTTGCTATGAGGACGAAATGAAAGTATATATGTAATAAAGTGCTTATTAGCACTGTTCCTTATTAGCACTTGTAACCTTAAATAATAATCTTGTGGTAGGAAGTTTCCAGAGTTGGGTACTCGAGTAGCTCAGAAACATCAACAAGGACATTTTTCTTCCATTGTGTGGGCTGATTCTTTTGTGCTGGCCTCCCTGTGGTCCCAAGATGACTGCCCTAGCTCCAGTCATCAAATGTTGGTGACAACTTTAAGAACAAAGGCAGATTTACAGGAAGCCAGTGAAACTTAAGCTTCAGGGTCTCTCACTTTTACAAGTCTCTTCAAGGCCTAGTAATGTGCTCAAAATGTCCACTTTTGTCAAACCTTCAAAAATAATATATACATAAATTCTCTTACCCGAAGAAGGTGTTTCATGTTATATAAGCTTTAGGCTGCACAAAACCTGAACCCACTCTGGTTCTAAGGCAGAAACGAAGAGTTGTCCTGTCTGGGGTCACTTTTCTAAGAACAAAACAAAGCTTCCGGGAAATCCCTTCCTCCCCCGACACCTGGACAGTCCCTGTCATCTCATTGGTTCAAAGTGTGTCACGTGCCCACACTTTAATTGTTGCCGGGTGTGTGTTGGTCCAGATTCTCTAAGAAAGAGGTGCCCCGATAGGATTCAACATGCTATACATTTATTAAGGGAATTGCTGGGGAGAGAAATATGGAGGAAATTGCAAGAGTCTGGGAGAGTTGTCGAGAGAGCAAGGCAGGTCTGAGCCGGAGTGAAGGAGAGAAGGAAAGAGTTGGGTGAAAACGTCTTGCACTGCAGTGCAGTCTAAGGAAAGTTCAGTAAGGCCTTTGAAGCAGAGCCACCTGTGGGAAGAGTCCTGTCTCCCAGGAACCAGCCTCCCTTTGAGTCCCTGCTGAACTCAGTCATTAGCTAGGAGCAGTCCAGGAGAAGCATGAGTCATGGCCAAAGCAGTGATAGAATTCAGAGCGCAGCAGATGGGCTGATGGCCAATTACACTCGCTGCAGCAGGGAATCTGGAAGGCACATTCTCATAGCTACCACATTTAGGAAGCAGAATGAGAACCCCGTAAAGACCGATAAAGATTCATCCGTAGGGCAGGGAGGGGCTAGGTCTGCCTGCACACCTGGTCACTCAGAACAGGGAAAACACAAGTAAGGATAATGTTTAGCAGAAGTTAAAAAGAGAGGAATGGGGATGCGGAGGCCACGCCAGTGTCTGCCAACCTCCGCCCCCGCCCCAGCCCTCTGCGCAGGTCTTCTCCTCAAAGATGGCCACTGAGCATGCGCATCTCTGCCGGCCCTGCATCCGCCTGACCGTGCTTCCCTGCGACCCGCGTAATGTGTACCTAGAAAGAAAGAAAATAGCTTTTTCACTCTTCTTATCCAAATTTCAGTATCTGTGAAGAGCTGTTCTATCACAAACCATCGGAATGCTTGGGTCCCGGGCTGTCTCTGCAGATGACCGGATTTCGGAGCTGGGCGGTTTTGTTTTAGATTTTTGTGAGGCTGTGAGTCTTGGGTGGCCCGTGTCTATTCTAATTTGGCTAATTGCACACTGCCTATTTAAAATCTTCCCCCACCGTTTCCATTACAGAAAAAGTTCTTGGTGCTTTGCTTGGCAAGTCAGGTTGCAAAGCACTCGGGGTGGCGTGGGGGGATCGTTACGAATGAGATGTGGCAGGTTGAAGAGATCCCTTGAGTGACGTTGTCGTGATGATGGGGAGAACAGGGAAATGTTTTCTGTGGCATCGGGCTGGATGCTGCTGGTCCCCTGCTTTCACTTCTGCCCCTTCTCTAGTTTCTGTTCTTTGCTCAGCACCTAGAGTGATCTTGTTAAGTGCAATTCAGATCACGCCCCTCCATGCTCACACCGTTCAGTTAGCTATTTCAAGACAAAGCGAAACTCCTCACACTGAGGTGTGAGGCCCTGCATTTGACGACTGCAAATTATAGACAAATCCAGCTGCTTGCTGACCGGTTTTGTAAATAAAGTTTCCTAACACAGACACGCCTGTGTATTTGCAAGTGTCTGTGGCGGTGGGGTTATGGCAGAAACCATGCTGTCTGCAGAGGCTAAAGTCTCCTGGTCCTTTATAGGAACAGCCTGCCCACCCCTGCCCTGTGTGGCACCCCCCCTCCCCACCCCTCACTGTCACCTCTCAGATGCCATCTTCCCTTCTCCTCCTTGCTCACTTTATTCCTTCCACACTTGGCTGTTTGCCGTTCCTCTCACCCAGCACAAACTCTTCTGTCACAGCCTGAGGGCTGGCTGGTCCCTCTGTAGGAATATTCTTCCCCTTGGTGTCCTCCTGACCGGCCCCCTGACTTGCCTCAATCTTGATATGCTAATCTCCTTCTCCCCAGAGACTTGCCGGCTCACCCCGTTGAAACTGCAAGTCTCCCTTTCCTGACATCCTCCACTTAGGGCTACGGCACGTTCTGCTTTGACCGGGATCCGCCCGTTCAGCGATGTTGAACGACTCCCCGCACCCCCACTCCTGGCGATACTCCAGGAGGCTCCCGTTTCAACCCGAACAATTATGCTAAGTCCACCTTTCTCCTTTCTTGCTTTATTTGTCTCCTCAGAACTTTTCACTAATACAATATGCATTTTACTTACCTGGCTTATATGCTTGACCCTGCAAGCGAGCTCCTTGAAGACAGGTATCCGTGTCTTCTTGCTTCTCTGCAATGTTCCCAGGCCTAGACTAGTGCCTTTTACCTAGTAGGTGCTCAGTAAGTGTTCAGTGTCCAGCAGATGAATAAACATGATATTAAAGGCTTCGAAGTCTGCAGCACAATAGGTGACTCAGAGAACAGTGCTTACTTGGGCCGGTAGGATGGTTTTCCTAGTGGCTGTAGAGTCCTGGGCCTCCTCTGGTTCTCCTCTCTGCCATCTTGGGTAGGTGGCTTTCTTCCTCCCCATGGAGTCCTGATGAGCACAGGAGGCTCCCCTCACTTCTGGCCTCCCCTTCATGTTCCAGGCTGGTAAAATAGGAGGTGACAGGTAGGAAGAAGTTACACCTACACTAGGAAAGCAGATCTTTCTCAGAAATGCCTGACACCCTTCTGTTTACATCTTTTAAGTCAGAACTGAGCCCCATAGTCTTTCCTGGCTGCTGCAGGAGAGGTTAGAGAATGTGGTCTAGGGCAGAGCACATTATTATCCTGAATAAAATAAAATGTCTAATAGTAAGGAGAAAGAGGAAGTGAAAGAAATGGATATTGGAGAGGTGACTTACAGCATCTGATACATCTTTGCTACATCTGGCCTGCCTGTCTTTCTTCCTTCTTTCCTTCCTTCCTTCCTTCCTTCCTTCTTTCCTTCCTTCCTTCCTGCCTTCCTTCCTGCCTTCCTGCCTTTCCTCCTTCTTTCCTTCTTTCCTTCCTTCCTGCCTTCCTTCCTTCTTTCCTTCCTTCCTTC
>RJWH01000857.1:529197-543817 GCA_004363575.1 Solenodon paradoxus
CCTTCCTTCCTTCCTTCCTTCCTTCCTTCCTTCCTTCCTTCCTTCCTCAATCCCTCCCTCCCACCCTCTCTCCTTTCCTTCCTCCCTACAGTGAGATATGACAGAACTTCCAGGACTTTGGAAAAATACAGAGGGCAGAATTATTGATTTTTACAAGAGATCAGTTCAAACTTTCCTTGCATCTCCTCCTCAAACTTCCCTGTCATCACACTTATTATCATAAGGTGCATGCCATGTTCACCATTAATTCTCAGTCCTCAGCAGTATGGGCAGTATGTGGAAGATGCTCAGAACTATTTCCATGTGAATGAATAAACTGAACTAAAGTGAATTCTGGGGAATGTATGCATACACATACAGGTAATGGGGTGTCTAAATGCCTATAGTCCATTCATCGTACACTTCTTATATACCATCCTATATATTCAATTCTGCCAGGAATGCTGGGAAACCAAGAGAAGCCTCTCGATTTTATGGTGAGGATTATAGAAGTCTCCATTTCAGAGCTCAAAAGCCTCAAGGAACCTGTGCATTTAGTAAATGGTGGAGGCAATACTTGAACCTAGGTCACTGATTCTAAAGCCTTTGTGCTCTTGATCACATTCATTCATTTATCTAGTCATTCAGCAGGAATATATATATATATATATTTATAGGTGGGGAAGCATATATATAGCATATACATGTATATGACAGGGAAACATGTGTGTATGTGGATATATATATATTTATCTAGTCATTCAGCAGGAATATATATATATATATATATATATGGGTGGGGAAGCATATATATAGCATATACATGTATATGACAGGGAAGCATGTGTGTATGTGTATATATATATATACATATTATATATATGCCTATTGCTTGCTGTGTGCCAGGTACTGGTGTAATGACCATATTTCCTATGTTGAGAAAATATTGCTCAAATCAAAAGGCTTGAATTTTGGCAAGTGCAGGATAGTGCAAAGAAATTTTAAAAAGTATGCCTGAGTTCTTTTTTCTCGGTGTGTTCCTTCTGAAAGTTTCTAGTTAAAGAACCCACCCATGTACCTTCAGTGACACATGGCTTATTTAAAATTTCTCAGTTAGTTTCTTTTATGTGCATATTATTTGTTTAATGAGATTGTATATTACTTGAGATTAGGGAGTGTGTCTTATTCATTATTGAGTCCCTGTCTTAATGCACCTGCAGTTTGAACAATGGTGGACACATTGGGCTCAATACATTTCTGTTGGATGAAAGGCAATTAGTATTAGACACAGTTTTTTTGTTGTTGTTGAAAGCAACAGAAACTTGCCCTGAATGATTTATGCAGGAAATGAGGTTATTGGAAGGATATAATTTGAAGAAGCATCTTCCTAAGAGGCAGAAACGAAGAGAGTTTAGGTTCCAAAAAAAAAAAAATACAGGCAAAATCATGCTGGTGAAGTCACCACCATCAACACAACACTATTTTCCACTCGCTCTACCATTACTGGACACTGAATGCTGCGGTTCAATTCAGCATGCCCCCATATCCTTGCCCGTTTTGGGGGCTGCTGTAACAGCTAGATTCTGCTGCAGTGGCAAACAGCTCCAGTATCTCAATAGCTTACATGACAAAGGTTCATTTCTCACTCACATTATATCGTCAATGGTCGGCAGGATGACTCATCAGAGTTACTCAGATCCCAGGCCAGTGGGGGCTTCATGCATCCCAGGCCTCAGAAACTGGAAAAGGGAAACTCATGAGATCAATTGCAGCTAAATGAACCAACCCTTAAAGCTTCTTTCTGCTAGAATCCATGGTACTTCCTCTCACATTTCACTGACCAAAACAAGACACATGACCAAGCTTAATTTCTTAAGGGGTGGAAAAATGTATTGCTACTAAGTACTCAGATGATTGTTTTTATATTTGTAATCATCTTTGATGACTCCATGAGCTCCATTGCCACTTCCATCTTGAGTATTTGCTCACAAAGTCTATATTTCCTGTGATTCATTTCAAATTCAAAATCCTGGCATGGAGCACCGCCATGTTAGCCATGTCCATCCAGAACCACATGCCAGTCGGTCAGAAGTCCATAAACATGACAGAATCCTTCCCATCTATTTTGTTTGGAATCTGTACTGCTCATCAGTTAAGCCTATTTCTTCCATGCTGATGCATTCTGAAGGGGAGTTTCAAATGTGGGCTAAACTCTAAGCTCTTCAAGGAGACAATGCTAAGTACTCAAAACATACATAGCTTTTTAAATAAAAAATTAATAAAGCAATTGTGTTACTAACCCTTCTGTCTTAGGATATAGTACTCAATATATATCTGTTGCCTGAAGTGTTTTTACAAATAAAAGCTATTACTTGAAAAAAGTTAGGAGACCAAACGAGTATGGAAATGTTGGTTTCACTGAGTTCTTAGTGGTTGTCAGTCTCAGAGCCAGTCAATAGTCCCATCTGTCACTGATCAACCCTTGGCTCTGAGTTGAATTTATTGACTCATCATCTATCAAAGAGGATATGACAAATGTTGGGAAGTCAATTTTGATGTTAGGTTACACAAAGACTGTGGCTTCCATCTTGGGCACCTTCTCTTCCTCTTTGATTCATAGGAAAGCTGTCATGCTGTGAGCTGCCCAGGTGACACAGAACTAAAGCCTCCAGCCAATAGCCAGTGAGGAGCCGAGGTCTACCAACCGCGATGTGAGTGGTCTTGAAATTGGATCTTCCCTCAAAGGAGGCTGGAGATGACTACTGTCCAGGTAACACCTAGAGGACAGCTTGTGAGACCCTGAAATGAGGATCTATCTTAGCTGGGCCTGAATTCCTGACTCCCAGAAACTGTGAGCTAATAAATGCCTGTTGTTTTAAACCACTAAGTTTGGGCTAATTCTTTATCAGCAGTAGATAACTAGAACATTCTTCCTTTTATTCAGTAAGTATCTACTAACACTATAGGAAACTCTTGGGACACATTAATGATGAGTACAACAGACCTGACTTCTGCCCTTATGGAGTTTAAATTAATTTAAACATGCTTCTGTGCTGCAGGAAGAGACAGCCTTTAATACGCAAATATTCATCATGACTCTCTAAGAGAGAAGGAATGGGTCTCTAGCCTTTATTTATTTATTTTTGCTCTGCATTTCATTGGGTTAATGTTTTATGGAACTCACATTGAAGAATTTTCTATTAGCTAAATGAGTAAATGAATTAAAGTTGTAATTTTAAAGGCTTAAGTATCTCTGCAAAAATTTTAGAGTATGCCCGCCCCCCTTTGTTCATTATAAGCTTAACAGCTATTCTTCCTTTTCTGAGACCCCATGCACGCACCCACTAATTTACTTAGCAAACATTGACTGATGATCTACTACATTGTGAGGCACTTGTGAGCTCTGAATTGTTTCCTGGGCGAGAGCGCTGCTGTATTTCTCCTGAAGTCTATTTGGAAATTCACTAATTGTTCCATTTTGTGAGTGATAGTTTCAGCCACAATATTTGGGCAAAGAGCAAAGGAGAGAAAGAATGAGATTGGCTAATGTTAAAATCAAAGCTTTGCTGAGAACAGTAATACATATTGAAGCAAAGCATTGTCCTTAAGGAGAAGGGACATAATTGGTATTGAAACAGTGCCTGAAACACTTCATCAGACTGTTTTTAAAATGTTTAAAGAACTCTTGGAACAAATAAAACCCTGAAAGGATCTTTCAAACTAAGATGAATTCTTGGCATGCTTTTCTCATCAGCGACCACAGCCCTGCCCACCAGAGCCTGTTTCAGAGACATCCCCAGAAGCTGGGCTTTTGTCTTCATTGTCTAACATATAGCAGTGTTTTCATATTTGGGATGGAAAGGAGGAGGGGAAAGAGGTACCTCGTTTATGAATCAGATTGAAATGGCAATCCTCTTTTGTCTTGGGCACTCTGCTCCTTAGGAATCCATGTGACATTTCTCGATTTAATGAAGTAGTAAATGTCTTGGGACCTACCTCTCAGTACACGATGTCCCATTTCTGTCTATGGAAGACATTTGGGGTCTGGTTTAAAAATAAGGCAGTGCTGTGTTGGCAAAGGTTCAGAGAAATGAGGTGGATTGAAGATTGAAAAGTAAAATCTGAAAGGTATAAAATATAGGATAATATTTACTCTCTTGAGAGGAGGGCATGCTTTTCTAATTTACCAGCTTTTAACTAAAGAATTGATCAATTTAACAAGGAGAAAATTAAAATCTGATGCTAGCTAAATAAGGAAATAAAGGTAAAGGAGAAAATGGCAAACTATGGAGAATTGACTGCCATCTATATCTTAGAGAAAAGAGCACTTTTCGTCTATAAGCAGTCCTTTGAAAACAAATGCATTAGGACCCCAGCCCCTAAGGAAATGATGTAAACAGGAAATGCTTACAAACAAAACTATTAAAGACAAATGTATGAAAAGACTCAGCTTCAGGAGTGATCAGATACAAGTTAGACACTGTAATGACAGGTAATACCATGTACTAGTTAAAGGCACAGTCTCTGGATTTTGGCTGCATGGAATCCTGCTCCCTAGTTGGGCAAACTTGGGCCACTTACTAAGACTCTCTTTGCCTTACTTTCCTGACCTGCTAAATAAAAGTTATAGGACTATTATATGGTGAAGCAAGTTGATGTGTACGCTGTGCCTTTCACAGAGGGAATGCCATATAAATGTTGCTGGTTATTTTTGGTGGCTATTTTTCCTCTTAGTAAATTGATAAATATAAAAATAATCAAAGCAGGTGGTGTTGAAGTTGTGGAGACAAGTGTTCTGAATGCTGCTGGTGGACTCAGTACAGTTGGGATAGTTTTCTTGGACTACAGTTTTACGTCCTGCACCAAGCTCTTTGAAGGCTGTGTTGCCTTGGACCAAACTCCATTGAAGAACTTTTTCTTAAGGAAATAGGTAGTTGAATTTATAAAGCCATGGCTGTAATTTTTTTCCAGAACTTTGTACAAGTACGCATTTCTGGAAAGAACCTGCATGTTTAACAATAAATTAATTGAACAAATAAGTGAACATTCATTCAGTAGAATTCTGGGGATCATCAGATGATATAAAGAAAACAGCTATCAGGGCATTTGGGGTACAAATTAAATGTTATGATATATACAAAGTACATATTATATAGTGTTATTATATCAGTGCTATTTCTTGGGTGTGGTAATGGTCTTATTGTTTCTTGTAGGCAAATGTAGGAGAGAGACTGTAGTATAGATGCTAAAATCTCATGATGTTTGAAGCTTAATTTGAAATAGTTCATACACATACACACATCTCTCTGATAGCGAGAGAGAGAGAGCAAATGTTAGCAATAGTGAATTTAGATAAACGGTGGATGGGGTGTTTATAATCAATCAACTTTTTCATTTGAAATTTTTCAAAATAAAAAGTTAGAAAATATAATCAAACATTTAAAGACAGGGGAAGTGAAATTTTTATGAAAGACGTAGTTTCCAAATGAATATATACAGTATGACCTTATTTTTGGTTAAAGTAACTGTAACTATTTTTTTTTTTTTATTGGAATCTTTCTATGTGCCTTGCACTGTAAAGTCCTTAAATGCATTCTCTCATTTAGGCAAACCTTATGAGTCTAGGAGGCATTATGACTACAAAAATACTATAAAAACTAATGGACAGAGCACGGCCTGATGGAGCAGCAGTTAGGTCCATCACCTCTGAAGGAGCAGGCCACGTACCCCTGGGTTCAAGTCCTGGGCCCGGGGGAAACAACCAGTGTGAGCAACTAAATAAAAATGAAATAAAGATGCTTCTTCCTCCTCTCTCTTCCTGTCTGCTGGCCTTCATTTCTGCCTGCACCTTTCCTTTAAAAAAACAAAACAAAAAAACACCAAAAAAAAAAAAACCTACAGGACAGAAATTCAGAGGTTAAAGGCTTATCTAAAAATGACACAGTCAGCCAGTGGTACTTAACCTCCGGTCCTGTGACCTTAAGCCCACACACTTAACTACTACTCTGTGGCACAGAAAAGAGCAGGGGGCTGTTAAGGCTGCTGGCAGTGTTATCAGTTATAGCTAATAAGTATTGACAAAGGCTGTTATGTAGATATAGGTTCCGTGTTTTCAAGAAGCAGAACAAAGAGAAGAGTGAGTTCTCCAGGGCAGGACAGGAAGAGTGTGGTGGTGCCTAGCAAGTGGCAAGTGGTAACATTTGAGATGGACTTTGTAGGATGCAAAAGAGTACAATCAGCAAAAAGGGGGACAAAAAAGTCATTAACCACAGAAGGAAGAACATGAGGAAAGACACACAGTATTTAAGAAACTATAATTAGTTAGTCGGGTGTGTATGGCAGATGGTCTCTAATGAGATTGGACAGAGACCAGCACGGCTTTCTCATGGCGAGGGGAGCTATTTTGGAAAATGACCCAGGCAGCACAGTAGAAGTGAGTCTGGATGGGACAGTGAGACAGTCCTGGGGTGACCGGGTGAGGGGCTTTTGGGAATGGCCCAACAAGAGATGATGAACGGTTTTGCCAGGGTAAGGACAACGGACGGGACAGGATGGACATGTCCTCCCAGGAAAGTTTGCAGTGTTACTTTGGGATTCTTCATAATCAGTACAACTCTTGAAATGTCACCTTATCTTCCTGAACTGACCCCTTGCTTGTCTGTGCTCATATCCACACCTCCTCCTCTCCTGTTCTGCGTTCTCTCCTTTGTCCTAGAAACCAGCTTTCCCAGACTCTTGCCCTCTAGTGTCTTGATGGGTTTGGCCTGTGGGAGGCACTGGCAGAAGATGGAGGACATGAGGAGGACCCTGAGGGTTCTTCTGTCCCTCTCTGTCTACCTCGGGCTATTCCTGGCCGCAGCTGTGTCTCCTCCAGGAGCTTAGAACTACCACTCCTGCTCTGCCTCCATGCTCAGCGTTTCTAGACCCTGCTAGAGGGCTTGACTTCTGGCTCTGGGAACCTCATCTTCTCCCCGTTCCTCCGGTCCGGGGGAATGGCAGAGGTCTCTTGCTGATGTTACTTCCCAGTTGTTTCCTGCCTGTCCCATTTAATTCCCTGGCTCTCCCATCTTCTCTGTACTTGATTCTTTGCATTAGAATCCTTAGGATGGAAATACCTCCAGTGGTTTGTTTCCTGGCCAGATTCCCCACCGAGAGCAGAAGTTTTTAATAGAGAGGAACTATATCTCTCCATTTTTAGAATTCCACCAGAAGGGATATAGCAGTTACTGAAGAAAGATTTGATTCTTGGCCTTGGATGTCAACGATAATCCTCATTGACAGTACTGTGAGTTCTGATAGGAGGTGATATGGAAGAATGGGGAAAGAATTTTCATTCCCTTTCAGTTGCTTTGCTTGAGTTCACCCACTCACTCATTCATTAACTCATTCTTTCTTTCTTTCTTTTTCTTTCTTTCTTCTTTCTTTCTTCCTTCCTTCCTTCCTTCCTTTCTTTCTTTCTTGAGTGGCAGGTAAGTGCTGGGTATTCTTTTGGTGCTGGGGATCCAGCAGTGACCCTTTCCTTAGGGAACTTACATCTCAGGAGAGGATGTTGGTGAACCAGGAAACCACTGGGAAGAAGGTACTGGCCTATTTTTCTTGGTGTCACTGCCCAGAGATTTCCCCTTCAGACAATCTGGTTAGCTGATGGAAACTTTCAGGTGGAAAACAACAACACAGTGGTATTCTTTTGGGAGTAGTTTCTGTGCTAAGACACTATCCATCCAATTCAGTAAACATTTCTTGAGTATCTTCTATGTGTAACTGGTGGGTTTAGAGCAGTGAGCAAAAAAGTAGGTCTGCACTCTCATGGATCACACAGTAAGTCGAGGTTACAGATATTAAGCAAATATTAAGATGAATATACAATTAAAAATGGGTCGCATGCTTTGAAGGATCAATAAATATGCTATGGGAGCTGATAATAGGAGAATTTGACTGGGCCTAGGGTATTGGTGGTCACCTAAGACTTGAGGTCACTAAGGAAGTGACGCTTCAGTTAAACCCTGGGAGGCCAGATATAGAAAGTACTGGAACAGTTTTCATTTACCATCTGGTTTAACCCTTACATCAGAGGGTCCAGAACCTTAAAAAACTGTGTCTCCTCCTCCCTCATGCTTGTCACCAACATCCTCAGATTTTAAAAGACCAGACTGCTTGCAGATAATGAATTTGGAATGATCTGCATCTTCTCCAGAGTGTCTCAATTAAATAGACTGTCCTCCATTGGAATAACACTCCTGATGGAACAGAGGGCTGCATTTGTAGTGGCCATTATGATTGTTGACAAATATTCCATTTCGCGTTCTAGGCACATGTGAGATTATACTTTTAAGCTATTTTGATGTTCAAGAAGACTGTGTGGCTGGCATTAGCCAGTGAAATGTGAGCACAAGCAGGATGCGTGTGTTATTTCCAGGTGAAACTTGAAAAGTCAGAGTGTGTTTCTTACATTTTCCATTTCTTTTCTTGCCTCATTAAGTCTAGAAGTATGTATTGAAAAGGTGCTTCCAGCAGTCTAAGTCCCTCAGTAAATATTATAATGGGACCAACTCTGTTGACTTATATCGCACGTTATGACTTAAGCCAGAAATAAACCTTCACTGTTTCAGGTCACTTAGATCTAGGGATTGCTTGTTATGGAATCATAACCTAGCCTATCCTGACTGATACAGGTTAATCGCTTATTATTTTCCCCTCTTAGTGATGAGCGACCAGCTGGCAGGCACATTATATGTCTTATATTAATGAACTCTCTTAACAATTTGAAATAAGATTATTTGCCAGCTTTATGGATGAAAGTCACAGATAGGGTTACAACTGGGTTTTGAACATAAGCAAGACAAAGTTTAATGTGCACACTTTCCCCCTACACTTCACAATGTTGCCTGGTTCCGGAGGAGGAAGGGAGAGGGGCTTATGGGGGTGGGAAAAAGGGGAAACCTTTTGTTTGGATAATTCTTTTCAGATTTACATAAGCCCCCTGGGCTCTGACAGAAGTAGAGCAGCTTGGTTTGGAATGATCATGGCTCTGCCTTCCCTCTCATAGTCAATCTTGCAGGTCCGTGACTCATTTTATGCTTTGGGGAGGTAAACCACGTCCAAAAGACTTGGTCCTGTGTTCAGGATTCCTTAAGTCTAAACTCTTTAAATTGTATGCAGGGCCTTTATGGTGACCCGCGCCTTCCTCTTCAGCTACCTCTCCAATGAATCCCTTTATCTGTCTTGGAGCTCAGCAACACTGACCTGCCATTTCCTCCAAATGACTGAAATCTCTTTTGCCTTGTGACCACTGCACATGTTATTTCTGGGTTTGGGGGTTGCTTTCCATAATGGGTCAATTTCCACCCCTCTGTATTGTCTAACCATCCGCATCACTTCTTCCTGAAAACCCTCTTTGACTCCTCCACTCTGGGCTAGGATCCCTGCCTCAGAACATCCGGGGCACACTTGATACTGCGACTTGGGGGTTGGAATGTCCGGGTTCAAATCCTATGTCCACACTTCATGGCGCCTTGGCTTTGGATAAATAACCCCACTTCTTTGTACCTCAGCTTTCTCGTGTTGTGGGGTAGGTTCCTGGAAAGCCCTGAAAACAGTGCCTAGCACTAAGCACAGTCTCAGTAAGTATAGAGTTTGTTTGTTTTTAAGGAAAGGTGCAGGCAGGAATGAAGGAGAACAGAGGCAGGCAGTCAAGAAGGGAGAGGAGAAAGAAGCATTTAATTTTATTTAGTTGTTCATCCTGGTTGCTACCCACTCCCCCCACTCCTGACCCCAGGACACAGTCCCAGGTCCTTGGGATGCATGTAGACAGTGTTTAGCTGGAAGTAGCAGACCTAACCTCTATTCCACCAGAGTGCACCAAATGTAGAGATTTACATGATTATTATATTAAGAAATTAGGAAATCCAGGGTTGGACTCTGGAGGTTAGTGAACCCCATCTTGTCCACCAATTGTATACAAAAGTGCATGAGCACACAAGTACTATTCTAGGGAAAAAGTTGGTAGCTCTAACAGTCTGTCAAAGGAGGCATGACCTCATTGCTACGTGGACCGTGCTCACATGGGGTCTGCTCTGAGAGTGCCCTTAGATAAAGTGACACCCTTTGCCTTTTTAAAGCTCTGAGTTCTGGAATCTATTGTCTGCAAATAAACTAGTGATCATCTTGACTCTTGATTCTTTCAGGAGAAAGTCCAGAAGCAGTGAGCACATCCCCTGTGATGTGGGACAGACGGAAATTTGGGTGGACTCCTTAATTAGTCTTCTAGCTAGTGACAGAGTCTTCCACTCACATGGATGCTCACCATAGCAAGGGATCATTGCTGACCTTTACACTGACTGACTCTGCATTTAGGAAATAGCTGATCCTTGCAAGGGGCTTGCTCAGAAATGGTGCAACAAAACATATACAACCTGTTCATTCCTGCCACACATGGCACTCGCAGCTCTTATTAGTGCCTGTCGTTTGACAAAAAGCTCAACAAGAGCAGGACAGAGGACCTGAGTTCCCGCAGTCCCCATCACCAGCACTGCGACCAACACTCAGGAGCATTTACATTGCTAACAGACACTATGCTAATGATCCCCTTGAATCTTCAGTCAGCCTGTTGGGGTATCTAATATTATTAATTATCTAATATTATCTAATATTATTATCCCCAATTAAAGATGGAGAGCAGAGGCACGGTGAGGCTGGGAGAGACTAAGGAACTTGTGCACAGTTATGAACTTGGAAGTAGGGGAGCCAGGCTTTAAACTCAAGTGGCTTTGCAGCTCATAGGCAGTAGATGAATAGGAAATGCCATGAAATCCCAACCTGGGTGCGTCTGAGTGGAACTGCCTTGCTTTAAGGTTATTGGCTTAGTTGCTCTTTAGTTTCTAGAATGCTAAAGGACAAAGGATGATATTAGTCCTTTGATTGACAGATAAGCAAAATAATTGAATTTTCTTTGGAAAATAGTTGTCTAACTCTGGTAAGAATGATACCTGTTTATCTTACAAAGTACAAAAAAGAACAGCAGAAATCACCAGGAAAAAAAAAAAAAAGAAAAAAAAAAGAAAATATTAGGGATAGAATTAGAATCAACACAAAACGCCTTTAAAAAAAAATCGTCAGAAATCCAGCCATCCTTTTAGGAGAGTTTATATACTTATATACATATCTAGCACCTCATAAAAGCATTTGACATAAATGGGCTCATATTACAAATGCAATTCCAAAACCTATTTTCGAAAATTTCTTCACTCTCCAATATGTTGCAGAAACAAAGATCACCATCATTATTCTTTGCAACTGCTTAGTATTCCCTTGTATGAATTATAATTCACTTCATCGGCTTACCTGAAAAAAGCCCCATGTGAAAACAGCATTACCGAGAGCATCCAGCATACTGATGAATAATGCACAAGGACCCCCTTGGATAATATCAGAACAGAGGATTTTTGGGAAGTCACAGAGAATACACATAGACATTTTGATATATATTGGCAAAGTGCCTTCCCAAAAGATTGCCCTAATTTATGCCCCATGATGGCATCCATCCATCATGATTCTTTCTCTTGCAGATCTGATGGGCAACACAGTCCCTGTTATGTTATTTATTCGGGGGTTGATTTTTAAATATTTTGTATATGCTTCTTGTCTATTCTGCATTTTTCTAAGACTTCTGCTTTTGAAGAAGAGATATTTATGCACAAAGAGACTCATCCCAGCATCACTTACACCAGGTAGAAAACAGAAAAAACCAAATGGGGCAGCATCACAGTAGTCAAGGGAGAAACATAAAGTGAAATATTTTTTAGTCACACACACAAGAATAACTTGGGCAAATATTTAATAGCATGAGGAAGTAGGTAGACGATAACATTTGAGGAAATACATCAAAATTACAAGTTTACAGAATAATTCAACCCTGTTAAAATATATATGTTCAGAAGAAAAAGATGGGAAGACATTAGGAAGACTAGCAGGAAAGACAGAAGTTGTTATATATTGATGAACTATCTCTGTGAGATGGAATTTTAGAAGAACTTTTCTTAATCATACTTTTTGTAGACACTGGGCTTTCTGATAGTATGGGGCCAATATCTACCACATGGTGGATGTGTGATTTTCAGTACTGGGGGGTGTCACTCCCTTGGAGATGACATAATCAGTAATGATTTACTCCAGGAAATGAAAGACATAAGTTTGGGTTTATTCAGCATCCCAAGGACGATACTTCTTAGCACTGGCGTTGCATTCAGGAGCAAGATGCTGGCTTCCAAGGAGTGTGCTCTGGAAGGGGAGAGAAGGAGGCATGTGGGCATCTAGAGTGAAAGAGGGAAGGTCACGTCTCTTGAGAAATGGCAAAGTCTCCTAGAGGAGGTGACTTTTCAGCCCAGTATGTAACACTTGTCATTTTGTTCTGACTTTATATGAAATAAGTGTATATTGCAGAAATAACAGATTTTTATAGGGCTCTTACGTGTGGGACACTGTGTTAAATCCTGTTTATGGAAAAATCTCATGTAATGCGTGCCTTACCCCCATTCCTATAAAGGCTGGTGCAATTACTTTGTGCATTTCAAACGCAAGAGAAAGGATGCTCAAAGAAATTGAATTAGTGAGCTTGGGGTGCACGATTGGAAAACCAACAGAGGGCAGTACTAGAACCCAAGCTGACCTGGTGCCTCAGGAGAAAATAAGTCCCTGTTAAGCACATTGCTCTCAGTCTCTTCTCTTCCCTGTGCATCAGCCTTTCCCTGTGTCCCCTGCTGCCTGTGCCTTACAGCATGGTCATCACTCAAGCATCGTCAGCACATAGGTGGGAGGTGAAGACATATGAGAGGATGAGATCATCAGGGAAACATGCAGAGGAGAAGAGTAAAGGCCCTGGGAACCAGCCCTGGCAACAGAGAGACAACTTTCCAGGTCTGGGATGGGTGGAGAGCAGGCAACACTTGGAGCTGATTCTTAGAGAACAAGCTTGGCCAGGTGGGGAAGACGAAGACATGTCACGTGCAGAGGACATGTTAACGTGGAAAACCAGTGATTTCAGCTATGACTAGAGCACAGTGTGTGTGTGCGTGTGTGCGTGTGTGTGTTCATGTGGGTGTGTTCACATGTCGGCATGTATCTGTATGTCTGTGAAGGTGACTGAGTGTGTCTGTGTATGTCTTTGTGTTTATAAGAATGTATGTGTTCAGGAGACAAGAGCAGTAGCAGAGAATCTAGAGAAGGTGGCAGGTTCAGATCATTAGAGACCATCCCTGTATTAGTTGGTTTTCTAGATAATTATATATATATATAGATTCCCTAATAATCATGTATGTATGTGTGTGTATATATATGTATAAATATATACATATGTATATGTGTGTGTTCTGATTCTTTGGGAAATTATTCATACATTCTATTGAATATACGAGTGTGTTGAATCTGAACACACACACAAACATAGATACATGGATCCTCTTGGTCTAGTTCTCTGGAAAAAAAAAAAAAAACAACGACAAATGATATGGATTTATTATGATGAATTGGCTCATGTGATTATGGAGGAAGCTCACCCACCTTGGGAGGGCACATACTTTATACTTAGCTCACCCATTCAAATGCTAATCTCATGGGAAGCACCCTCCCAGGCACACCAAGACGCGTTTAAGTGCATACTCTGTGGCCGGGATGGGGGAGCATATATCCAGAGTGCAATATGGACAAGTAATCAGACTGTAGCAATGTGGTGTTTTAAGGGCCCAGAAACCACCGGCCTGGGGGGAGGGGCAGGTGAAGCGTCTGAGTCAGTATTGAGACATCTGGGCTTCCTACCTCCCTGTAGGCGGGCCCTGCTAAACTTCCCCTGAAAATTCAGTGGCAGCCAGAGGGAGAGGGCCTCCCCCACCCCAGGCAGAGACTGTGGGAGCTGGGAATAAGTCCCTGGTGAATAAGATAGAGTTCCCACCTGGGTGAGTGGAGGCAAACAAGAGGATGCCATTTGACATTCATGCAGCTAGGTCATGTTCTTTAGTCAAAAAAGAAAACTCTGCTCTGTGCAAATTTACCCATTTTAAGGCAGAGCTGCTGGAAGCACACCCGCTAGGGCGGCAAAGTGGGACATGAGCTTTCCCTCCAGCGCACCCCCCACCTCACTGAAAGATGGATTGAAGGTCTCCCTAACGGTCCCTGGCGGCAGGTGGCTGACATCTAGAGATTGTCTAGCCTGGCCCCTCGGCTCGCCTGCTTTATTTCCTTCCACAAGGAGGCAAACCGGGGTTCAAATAGGGCTGTATTCATTAGTTTAAGGACCCAAAGGTGGGGAAGACACAGAGGGAGAGAAAACATGCTTTATGTATTAAAGAAAGAAAAAGTGAAATCCGAAACGCCGCGGCAGAAAGCGACCTCAGGCAGACTCTTGGAGAACCGCTGGGGGGAGCACATCACGGTGGGTAGGCTGGCAATGGGTCGCCTGCCCAACCTAATACCTCCCGTCTGATACCAAAGCCGGGAATCTGAGGGGCGGGGACAGCTTCAGAGGCCTGAAAATCCGTGGCTCTTCGCTGCCAGAGGTCCCCCAATTCCCAGGCCGTTGCTCCCCACTTCCTGCAGCCGTGGTCACCGCCGCCGGCGTGTGTGAGGGGCGGGGCTGCGTGGAGCTGAGAAA